>OY821518.1:149612763-149735263 GCA_963682025.1 Cordilura impudica | reverse complement strand
AAAATTAAAAATTAAAAATTAAAAATTAAAAATTAAAAATTAAAAATTAAAAATTAAAAATTAAAAATTAAAAATTAAAAATTAAAAATTAAAAATTAAAAATTAAAAATTAAAAATTAAAAATTAAAAATTAAAAATTAAAAATTAAAAATTAAAAATTAAAAATTAAAAATTAAAAATTAAAAATTAAAAATTAAAAATTAAAAATTAAAAATTAAAAATTAAAAATTAAAAATTAAAAATTAAAAATTAAAAATTAAAAATTAAAAATTAAAAATTCAAAATTCAAAATTCAAAATTCAAAATTCAAAATTCAAAATTAAAAATTAAAAATTAAAAATTAAAAATTAAAAATTAAAAATTAAAAATTAGAAATTAAAAATTAAAAATTAAAAATTAAAAATTAAAAATTAAAAATTAAAAATTAAAAATTAAAAATTAAAAATTAAAAATTAAAAATTAAAAATTAAAAATTAAAAATTAAAAATTAAAAATTAAAAATTAAAAATTAAAGATTAAAAATTAAAAATTAAAAATTAAAAATTAAAAATTAAAAATTAAAAATTAAAAATTAAAAATTAAAAATTAAAAATTAAAAATTTAAAATTTAAAATTAAAAATTAAAAATTAAAAATTAAAAATTTAAAATTAAAAATTAAAAATTAAAAATTAAAAATTAAAAATTAAAAATTAAAAATTAAAAATTAAAAATTAAAAATTAAAAATTAAAAATTAAAAATTAAAAATTAAAAATTAAAAATTAAAAATTAAAAATTAAAAATTAAAAATTAAAAATTAAAAATTAAAAATTAAAAATTAAAAATTAAAAATTAAAAATTAAAAATTAAAAATTAAAAATTAAAAATTAAAAATTAAAAATTAAAAATTAAAAATTAAAAATTAAAAATTAAAAATTAAAAATTAAAAATTAAAAATTAAAAATTAAAAATTAAAAATTAAAAATTAAAAATTAAAAATTAAAAATTAAAAATTAAAAACTAAAAATTAAAAATTAAAAATTAAAAATTAAAAATTAAAAATTAAAAATTAAAAATTAAAAATTAAAAATTAAAAATTAAAAATTGATAAAAGGAATTAATTATAAATTGAACTATGTATATGCTTGAAGGTAGCGAGTTCCAAAGAAGAATTGAATTGATATAAAACTGTCATTCGGAAGACCATAGGCGTTACAAAAATAGATTCACTAAGCTTGGTAACCCTCATATAATTACAAACATATTACCTGTGTTGTTAACTATGTATAAAATTTCACATTTTAAAGTAGGCGTTTTTACAATTAAACACAGGAATATCATTGCTTTAAATCAAATGAGTTTAATTTGAAATAGTGTGCTTATATAAGTAAATTTTTTTAATATTAATTAACAATAAGTATTAAGTCAGTTTAAAGGATAAATGAATCGTCTATAATTACATCATTGATAAAAGGATCTTTTCTTCAGAACTGAAAGAAAATAATGTTAAAAAATAGTGTGGCTTTCTTTGTTTTAATAATAGCTTATTGCTTTTTGATGTGGTTAGATTTTCTGTTCGAAATATGTCCAATCGAACGGATAACTTGTGAATCTGAGAAATTTCGATCGATTTTAAATTTTTATTATTTTATAAAATCGTTTTAAACATGATGCAAACTTTCATAAAAATGTTTATTAAACTTATAAAGGCTAGAAATAACAATAAATTGGGTAAACATTTTTTATACCCTCCACCCCAGTATGCAGAGGGTATATATAAGTTTGTCATTCCGTTTGTAATAATTAGAAAAAAAAATCTAGTCCCCAAAAAATATATAGAACAAGCGAAGTTGATATAGCAATGTCCGTCTGTCCGTCTGTTCGTCTGTGGAAATCACGATGACAACTTCACTCGGGCAGCTAGGATGCTCCTTGGCATAAAAAATGATTCACTTACATTCTGAGAAGTTTGCTATTTAAAATCGCCCAAATCGGTTGATTAGGGCCCGAGATTTGAATAAAGAACTAAGAAAAGTCTTGAAAAAATATGATTTTCTACGTTGTTCTTGTCACAATCACGCCCTCAATAGGACAGCTACGGTGATCATTTTTAGTGAAAGTCATTCACCCAGATCATGGGAAGATTTCTGTTTCAAAAATCATTAAAATCGGTGGAGCAGGTCCAGGGCAATCTCTGAAAAAGTAAAAAAAAAATGAAAAATATGTTGTTTCTATATTGCTCTTGTTGTTATTCTAAATGTAGTATTGTTGTCATAGCTGCACTTGTTGTTTTTGTAGTCGTTGTGGTAATAATATAATAAAAACTAACCCTTTGTACATTTTTTTATCAACTCTGGTAGAAAAATTTAGTTTCCATTGTTTTGGCATCACTAAACAAATTTGTTAGATCATTTTTTCCATCGCCACGAGCCTGTTTGCAAAGTTTCAGATCAATTGGTCACGGGAAAGGAGTTAAAAATCTATCCAAAATTTTGTCGACAAGCATTGAATAATATAAAGGGAGTAAAAACTCACCAACATCTAAAGCAAATAATGCTAAACTACCTAGTTGTTAATAAAAAAGCAATGTACATTTACAAAAAAAAAATATGTATTAATTTATTTAAAGAAAAACACAACAATAACTTTTGATGTTGATTTTTTGTGTGTATATATAATATATATAATATATATAATATATATAATATATATAATATATATAATATATATAATATATATAATAAATATCAATATTCTGGGATTTTTATAACACGGTGTCTCGACTAGCTGTAATTCATGGCAATGTTCATGTTCAAGTCAGAGAAATATAATAACGTCAAAACACGAAGTGGGCAAATTGTAAACACTTAAATATGTGTCCAATTTTCTCCCACGCTTTTCTTTTTAAATCCGTTTTTATAGTTTTCACTTTTGTAGTTCCATAAACACTCATATTCGCGATACATATTAATGAAATTATTAATTTGGCTCTTATTTGATTTAAGTTGCGCCATTTTAAAATACTTAAACGTCAAAATCGAATGAAACTTCAAATTAATGGCAGGGTTTAATGAAGAATTTCTGTCATTTCAACATTAGCGGTCTCCACTAGCCATTAACTTGTTCATTACCATGAATTATAGCTAGTCGAGACACCATGTAACATCGCAAGTTTTGCAAATATCACAATACTCTAAATAACATATCGAGCCCTTCCCGCCAAAATATCGTAAACGACAACATTTTCGATTTTCGTTTTTTGATGCAAATCACACATATATAGCATTCTGCATCGTCTAGCAAATTTTTCAGAACTGTATATAGTACCGTTACAAAATTAGAGCAAAAAAAATTTTGACTCAAGTCCACATTTGCTTCTTGTTTACATTTTTCGTGACCGCGAAGTGGCGTTTGAGTTAAAGGCCTGCAGCAAATTTCAATATTCTACATGAAATTGTTGTTGCGCTCGCGCCAAATGTTTTGTTTTTTTTTACATAGCTTTTGCCATTAGCTAGTTCTGGGCTCGACGAAATCATAGTTAGGCAAAAATCCCGTTGCATGTACGATGTTTACTGCGCTGCCAAACATCTTCAGTTTGAGTTAAAAACATCAGTCTGTATTTAGCTTTGTTGAAAGTAAGAAGGTTAATTTTTATTCGGATTTTGGTGAATTATGGCATTTTCTCGATCGGAGGTAAGTGTTTTTCATACCGAAATAAAACAAAAATACATACATACATATGCACAAAGGTATATTTTGCAATGTTACAATGGTAAATGTTTGGTTACAGTTAGTAAGCAATATATCGCTTGTTCCATACAGCGACAGCGATTCCGATGAAGTATTCCAGACCCCATTGGGAAATTTATTGGAAAATAATTTCGATTTGCAGCAAGACATTGAAGAGGAAACTTCTGTAGGAAAACGAGGGTATAAAAAACGTAAATCCCTGCCCAAAAGGTTGCTAAAAAAAAATCGGAGAAATTTTACGAAGCAAAATCCCTGTGCTGGAACAAAGTGTTGGAATAATTGTAGCAACAAATTTTCGTAACCTTACAGAATTATATGAACGTTACAAAAAATATTTAAAATCCACTGATATGACATCGTCCCAATTATCTGCAAGAGTTTTTCGAACAATTTTTAAAAACGATTTCCATATCGGCTTCCACCTGCCTAAGAAAGATAAATGCATTACTTGTGAATCCCGAAAGAATTTGGAAAATGCTAATATTACTACACAGCAGACAGAGGAATACCAGAAACATATCAACGATAAAGATAAGTGTAAAGAAATATTTTTGGAGGAACAAAAGATGAGTAAAACTAATTCGTCCTTTTTATGTGTCAGCTTTGACATCCAAAAAGTTCTCAATACACCTCATGGAAAAAGTGTTACGTTATTTTATTCCCGAAAATACTCGTACTATAATGAAAGTGTGTACGAAAGTAGTACTAAGAACGGATATTTTTTTTTTTTTTTGGGGAGAAGCCGACGGGAAAAGGGGATGCAATGAAGTTTGTACCATATTGTTTCAATATTTGCAACTTGTTGATGAGCATAAGCATTTATTGTGACAGCTGTGCAGGTCAAAACCGCAATAGAGCTATGTTGTCAGCTTTGCAGTTTTTTCTTACCCAATCGGTTTTTGTAAAAACCATTCAAATAACATATTTATTACCTGGGCACACCATGATGCCCGTTGACTCAATTCACAGCACCATCGAGTCTTTTATACGTGATAAAAATGTTTGGGCGCCAAGTGAATGGTACACTCTAATATCCAATGCACGAACGAATCCACATGGTTATGAATGTATTTTGTTAAATTATTCTGACTTCAAGGACTGGAAATCCTTTTCAAAAGCAATGTTTCCTGCTAGTATAAAACTTAATTTTCAAGCAATGCGTTCTGTTGTTTTTGAAAAAGGTATTCCTTTCATAACTATAAAACACGGATATTTTACAGATTCTGAAGTTAAACAAATTGATTTAAACTCCAATGCACGATCGACGAGAATCACTTCCATTTTGGAACAAGGACCACTTAATTTATATAAACATTGTATACATATTTCATCAAATAAATATAACGATTTGAAAGCTCTCTGTGATAAAAACATTATTCACAAAAAATTCCACAATGAATACTTAAATCTTAAACACAAAAACTCTATTATAGATGTGCTACCTGAAACCGATGAAGAATATAATACACAATGAATTTAGTATTGCTACTTAGCTTTTATGTTCAGAAATATTTTTTTAACTTTAATATTATTACATATATGAAAACAATTAAAAATGAAAATGATTTAAAAAATAAAAATACAATGAACTATTGAAATTAATAAAAAATTGAGTTTAACTTAAACGACACAACATAGCACAGTTAATTGCAAAATATGATAGCGAAATTAACTTAAACGACAAAAACACTCTTTCCGTTACAAACTCAGTAATAAAAACAACAGAGATCGATAACTATGTCATAACAACGACTATATTCGAAATTTCATGCCGATACATTCACCAAATGAAGAGATAAACAAAAAAAACCTTCTCCTGTAAAATTTAATTTTTGTCGTTTACGTTATTTTGGCGGGAAGGGCTCGATATATATAATATAATATACATATACATGAAAAGCATTTAGAACATTACTGAACGTAACTGAAAGGTCTCAACGCTTTTCATGTGACTAAAAACAGCTGACACGTTAAGTTACTGTTACGTGTGGTTAACTAGGCCTTAAGTTAGTTCTATCATTATTGCTTGCTGCCACTAATGATGAATAATTTACTCTGTTAAAAACGTAATGCAAATTTACTGGATTATTTTAAAATTGCAATTAAGGTTTTAACTTGTTAAATGTATAATGATTTATTTCTTGAAATGCGCATATAAAAACGGAAGTTTGTTAATTATAGAACATAATTATTATTAAATTAATACCAATGATAATAAATATTAACCGTTTCCCCAAAAATGTGCATATATGATGAACTCGGTAGCTCTATTTTGTAAACACAACAAGAAGTTAATATGCCAAACTTATGGTCATATTTATAAAAGAATTATGGAAAAACGTATGGTTTTTATTAAAAAAAGTAATATTTATTTATTAGCTAAAAAAAGTAATATAAAATGCATTGATGTTGATTTTTTGTGTGTAATATATACATATACATATGTACATACATATGTATATTAAATAATAAAATAATATACATATAGCCTATATATGTATATCTATAATAACCGCATGTTAGAAATAAATTGGTATATTATTTTATTTATATAAAATTCTGCAATATTTTATTTAAGGGAAAATACATTTCTTTTGCATTAACAAACAGTGTCACTTCATTTTGCTCAGTGTGACTATGCCACAGTAGATGGCGCCACAATTTTTGTTCTAATTGGCTTTGCAAGAGTTATATCTATTTTAAAATGAATGTCAACAGTTCTACATAGTTATATCAAATTATTATTCTGCTTGAACTACAAAATATCTGATTGTGATTATATATAATTTTTAAAAATTGTTTATAATTAACAAAGCATTATTTTTCACATAAATACAAGATTGCATCTTTAAATTTTCCATTCAATTTAATTATAATATTAGAAAATATCAATTGAACTTCAGAAAATCATATTAAAACGTCGGAAATAATAACATGAAATTTAGAAGACATCAATTGAATTTTAAAAATATAAATTTTATTCTTTAAACACAAATTGAAATTCAAAAAACACATTTAAAAATGTTTACATTTAAAAAAAATATTGCCGTTTAGGAGACATTAATAGGATTTCAGGATAAGAAAACATTAATTTAAATTCAATGAAGTTTAGAAAACCTCAAATGATATTTAAGAATTGCGAACATAAAAATTGTTACATAAATAAAGCGCAATTTGCTGAGAATGTTATTTGTATATTATTTTTCACAATTTTTGTGGATGAAAATTTGAAGTTTGTCAGAAAATAAAAATAAAAAATTATCTTATTTTAAATTTTTGGGACATCTGGTTTTTTGCGTTTGGCATCCCTCAACCCAAAAAATTGAAGTTCGATAATAATTCCAGGTAGTAGTATTTGGAGTCAATAAATTAAAATATATTTTATTAACATAATTTAATTCAAAATCAAAAGTTGGCATCACTGGGTTAGATTTTGTATTGTATTTTTTTATTTTGTGTTACCACAAAATTTAATAGAGAAAACTCGCTTTAAATTGTAAAAAAAAAATTATTTTCCAAATATGGCAATATTTTAACAAAAAAAATTGAGAGAGCTTTTTCGCAATGAAGGTTAGGGCGAGCTATTTAATTTGCAAAAACTTTAAATTAAAAGAGAGGTTATAGCAACCACGATGACCAAAAAGCAAACACCGAAACGTGTTTTCTTTTATCCGAAATAATAGAAAAGACAAAAACGGTCTTTCCTCGTTGGAGCGCGAATTACTAATGTGAGAAAGCTTTATAGACCAACTCTTGAAGTAAACAAAAAACCTCTGTTAAGCGGATCAACCCAAAGAATTTGCTGAAATAATTTGGTATTAAGTTTAACAAATTGTTTACTTTTCAAATATATTGTTTACATTTATTATCAATACTCAAACCGAGGTGGAGGGTATCAAAGATTCGACGCAGCCGAATTTAACACTCTTACTTGTTTTGGATAGCTTTTGTAATATTTGATTTTGAAAGTAATCGAACACCCGGTATGTTTAAATTTTATATACATTATTTTTAATTGTTTTATATATGCTTCTGTTAAAAATTCATATATAAATATTTTTTCATTTTTATTAACTAAGTGGGTCCAGAAAGAATTTAAAATATATATTAGCATGTTAAGAAGAAAATTTTTGACAAAAAATATTTAAAAAGTTTGTGTTGATGTTTGTAACTATCAATAATACTTTACATAGGCTCACCTCTTATAATAAATCAACTCTAAAAGCTTTCTTAGTTGATTTTTATACCATATACCTCTATGTGGTTTGGGTACTTTTATTATACCGATCGATTCAGTATCATTTTCTGAGTCGATTTAGCGATGTCCGTCTGTCCGTCTGTGTGTGAAAATATGAATATATTTTAATGAAATTTGGTATATACGCTTTTATCAGCCATTGGATGAACGCTATTGAAATTGGTGAAATTCGGCCAATGTTCAGACCTAGTCCCCATACAAATGACCCCTATGAAATCGACATAAATTGCCATAAGATCCAAATTATCATATAGATCTCAGTCAAATTGGGATCATATGTGTCTATTATATCCATTAATCAGTAGTCCAAAAATATTCCCTATAGGACAATTCTTATTCATAGACCCCATATAGAGTTGCTACCCGATCACCACTTAAATCTATCAAAAAACAAAAATATTGCACAGATTTTTCTCTGGTTTGTATATATTTTTTCAAAATATAATTGACTTTACCAAATATGGTCAGGATCGGTCCATTTTTCGACCTAGTCCCCATATGAATATAGCACCCGAAATGAACTTTTTCATATTTGCAGTCAAAAAAATTAACAACAATGCCACTCAAATTTGGCTTACTTGTTTAAAATTGTTTTTGTTTTTTTGCATTAGATGTGTCTTTAAATTAACAGATTACTAGCTAATTCAGATAAAAATATTTTACAATTTGCTTTTCTTTAATAATAATATCTGGAAATTTTTAGCCAAGAATCATGGTTTTTTATTACAAGAAATTATAATAGAAACTGCCCAAAAAGAAAAACAATTAAAAAACTAATTTTAATTGGTGTCCGAATTTAAAGTTTCAGTATCGGCAACAGTTTTAAAGTGGTAGCCGTCGCAACATTGGTTGTAATATTGAGTTTAAGGCGCAAGTGGAGGATATCAAAGATTCGGAACAGTCGAATTTAACACTCTTACTTGTTCTTTTATGTTTTCGGTAATGGTTAGTATTGTTTTCTGAAATATAATAATAATTGCAGATTCGTGAAGTTTTCACGTACGAGTGATTTTCGCCGAATATTGGGCTTATTAGGAAAAACAATCGCGCGTTTTTTGTCTTTTCTTTCCAAACATGTCAAATTTTTGTCGCGCTCAGACAGATTTTTTTTAATATGGTCTATTTGGGTTTTTGCCAGAAATACTAAGAATATAAACAACAAATTTTAAAAATTAAAATAATAAAAGTTGGGTTACAAAATATTGAGAATTTTGTGTTGACCAGTAGTGGACTAATTGTTATAAATACATCGGATTGATATTACTAATTCGCCGATATATGTTATGCTTTGATACGATTAGTTGTTTTAGATATAATGGCAACCACTGCGCCCGGAATGAAAAGTTTAACACGATCAAAATTATGAACTAAACTGCCAGTAAACTGCTGTTAAGCTAAAATATGAATTGAATGTTATGATCATAAATATGAGTTTAATCGAATTTCTCGAGTTGTTTAAATAGTATGCATAAGGTTATAGTTGTCTAACGCTGGAGAACCATCTAAAAATTTAGTGTTGTATCTTCTGAGATTAATACGAAGTAAAATCTGTATGCTATAAAACTGATTCTTAACCATACTGCTCGTATGCCTGATTTTAGGTGAGTCTGTTAAAGCGCATGAATAAAAAGTGCATGAACAAGTGTATGTGAGGTAGAAGCAGATTGAAACCTCACGGCCGCCCTAAGTAAAAAATTTCATATATTACAATTAGAGTATTCATGAAGGTGTCACAACTATTGTATGATTCGTATGTACTAAAATTGTACAACAGTTGTATACGACAATACAACGTTTGCAGGTATGTTTTTGCGGTATATTATGTGATCAGCTGTTCCTTGTTTACTATATAAACAGTTTTTGTAGTTTAATTCAAATATTATTTTTCTGCTTTCTATAATTTAAAGTACCTGTCTGAAAAAACCGTTTAATTTAAAAAATTGGAACCGTTTTTTTTTTTAATAATCCAGCCTGAACAATTAGAAACTATCTTCTTCTCCGGGTTTTATATATTTATTATACCCTATACCACTATGTGGTTTGTGCTAATGTTTGTAACTATCAAAAATATTTGACCTAGACCCATTTTTTATTATACTGATCAACTCGGAACCACTTTCTGAGTCGATTTAGTGATGTCCGTCCGTCCGTACGTCCGTCTGTGTGTCCATGTAAACCTTTTAATCAAACTACAGGCCGCAAATATGATAATATCTTAATGAAATTTAATATATATGCTTCAACCGGCCATAGGATTAACGTTATTGAAATTTGTGAAAATCGGGCCATGTTCAGACCTAGTCCCCATACAAATGACCCTATGAGATCGACTTAAATTGCCATAATATCCAAATTATCATATAGATCTTGGTCAAATTAGTTTCGTGTTTGTTTATTACATTCAGTTTGCAGTATGTAGTTCAAAAAAAAAAACTTCTATAGGACAATTCTTAGAAATAACTCCCCCCCCCCCCTGAAGCTGATTTCCGATCTTCACTTAAATCTATCAAAAAAAAAATATTGTACAGACTTTTCTCGAATTTGGTTTGTATATGTTTTTGCAAAAAACATAGTCAGGATCGGTCCATTTTTCGACCTAGTCCTCATATAAATATATCATCCGATAGAACATTTCCATATCCGAAGGCAAAAAAAATAACATTTTGTTTATGCTTATTTTCTTTATCTAATTAGTTAGACCTAAGAGATAGGGTCTCTAAGCCCATGGTATAGGGTATCGTATAGTCCGTCTAGACCGACTATAATTTTCTTAATTGTTTTTTGTTGATTTAGTAAAAAACTAAGTTCTTTTGTTGAATTATAAATATATTATGATATAAGAAAATAAGACAACATTGTAACAGCTGTTGTTAATTTAGCAACATACGACAAATACAACAAACAACAATGTATATTTGCCAAATAACTTCATTCTCCTCCTTACAAAATTATCTACATATGTATGTATACTGTATGTTGAATTTATTACCGTATTTTACTATGATGCAATTTATGTGTCCTGCTTACAATCATATCCATCTCTTTCTATTGAAGATACTGATGAAATAAGTTTTACAAAGTTATGCATGAACATTTCTGTGAGTAATTTTCGTAGTACTGTGAATATTGTGTGAATACACTAACTTGTTTTTATTCAGTTTATTGATTTTAAAGTAAATAAATTAGAAATCATACTTTTAGGCTCTGCTATGTAATTTTTGGTATTGGCTTGGTATCATTCGTATGCGCTATGAATTTAAATTAGTTTCTTTCACGACATTTTTATACCCTATACCACTATGTGGTTTGGGTATAATGACTTTGTGCTGCTGTTTGTAACAACCAAAAATATTTGACCTAGACCCATCTTTAATTATACCGATCGAATCAGAATCACTTTCTGAGTTGATTTAACAATGTCCATCCGTCCGTCCGTCTGTGTGTCCATGTAAAGTTTGTAATCAAACTGCAGGTCGCAAATATGAATATATTTTGATGAAATTTGGTATATAAGCTTTCATCGGCCATGGGATGAACGCTATTGAAATTGGTGAGAATCGGTCCATGGTCAGACCTAGCCCCCATACAAATTACCCATATGAAATCGACATAAATTGCCATAAGATCCAAATTGTCATATAGTTCTTACTCAAATTGGGTTTGTATGCATTCATTACATCCACTAATGAGTAGTCCAAAAATGATCCCTTTGACCCCATATAGAGCTGCTTCCCGATCTTCACTTAAATCTATTAAAAAACAAAAATATTGCACTGATTCTTCTCAAATTTTGTTTGTACATATTTTTGCAAAATACAAGAGACTTTACCAAACATGATCAGGATCGGTCCATTTTTGGACCTAGTCCCTTTATAGATATAGCATCCGATATGAACTTTTTCATATCTGCGGCCAAAAAAATTAATAAAAATCCCACTCAAATTTGGTTTTTGCTTATTTTCAATGTCCAGTTAGTTGGGCCTAAGAGATAGGGTTTCTAAACGCATGGTATAGGGTATCGTATAGTCGGTCTAGACCCACTATAATTTTCTTACTTGTTTTGTTTTTTAATTTATATTGTAGTTGCTTTTGTCTTTTCATCATTTTTACATCGCGCAACTTCTTGTTTGTCGTGTTTCTCCCCATAGCAGCAACTAAACATGCTTCAGCTGCTATGGTAGGATAAATACACAAACTATCAGATCTTACTGGCGTATTCACATAAATACATACATATACATATGTATGTAGTTAATAATTTGAAAAGCTACTCTGGCTACTCGTATACTAAATTTATATTTAGTCACCGTCATTGATAATATGAATGGGCTGCTTGTCTGTCTGTCCGTCTTTTTATTTATTTTTTATGTCTGTTTAACTTTGGTGCTCATGTTGTTGATTGTTTGCAATAACTGCATTTGCGTGTGTAGTTGTGAGTGCTTGTATTCGAACGACCTTGGGAGTGCTACCACAGCTATTGATATTTACTAGCAACTCTAACTCTTAATGAAACCAATAATGAAGAAAACAAATCTGAACTTGGGGAAATGTTATGTTAATTTATGTAATTTTGTTGTTGTTATTATTTTTTTTTTTTCGATAAATTTTATAGTCGACCATACTGAATTATATCACATGTTTAAGATTTTTTAACTTGAAATTGCGACACAATAAACAATGGTTCATCTTAACATTTGTCAAATGAAATATTGGATACCTGACTAGCATTAGATATTATTCTTTTGCTTTTAATGAAAATTATTTCATTTGAACCATGGACTTTCTACTTGCACCATGGACTTTCTTTTGGTAAAATTTTATGATATTTCGAACGATTGTTATTCTAAATGCATTCCTCTTTCCCATCAGAACTTTGAGCACACTTGTACTCCGTGGAATTCAAAGCAATTGTCCAAGCTAAAAAAAACAGAAAATCTCGCCTTTTTAAAAGATACGCAAAATCATGTTCAACGTTAGATTATGCTAAATATTCTACCGCACGCGCTGAGTATAATTTCCAGAATAAGAAGTGTTATTCGACGTATTTGGATAATTTAAAATCAAACTTTTCTAATAACCCAAAGTCCTTGTTTGACTTTGTACGTGTTAAACGCAAATCTTCGTCGTTCCCGTCTATAATGTTTTGCAATGGTAATTCACCTTCTGATTATCTTAGTAATGCGAATATATTTGCTGATTTTTTTTCAGTCCACGTATAGCAATTCTATTTCAAATACTTTAACCGTCGCTAACTATCCATATTTAATAAAAGTTGCATCGGTATAAAATTTCAGCTCTTTCATACGGAAACTGTTTTTAAGTCTGTGATTCAATTGAAGTTTTCACACAAGCCTGGTCCTGATGGTGTTTCTGCTTTTTGAGAAATTGCGCTCAAATTCTAAGTGTGCCCATAGCGTGTATTTTCAACAGTCTTTTGCAAATTGCTTATTTTCCTACTTCTTGGAAAGAATCATTTATTATACCTTTGTATAAGTCAGGTGGTAAAGCTAATGTACTTAACTATAGGGGAATAGCTATTCCTAAGTGTTATTCCTAAGTTAATGGAGAAACTTCTTACTGATTATCTCTCTTATCAACTAAAGTCGACTCTGTCTCCATTTCAACATGGCTTTTTAAAATCAAGATCAACAGTTACCAATCTTCTAGAATTTTCGACTCATGTGTTCAAAGGTTTCGTCCGTGGAGAGCAGACTGATGCGATATAAACAGATTTTAGTAAAGCTTTTGATAAGGTGGATCATAATATTTTACTTCCCAAACTAAGACTCATTGGCATACATGAATCTATTATTTTGTGGATTGAGTTGTATCTCACGTTTAGATCTCAAAGGGTCATGTTTCACAATATTGAATCTAAAATTATAAGAGCTACTTCTGGCGTTCCCCAAGGCAGTCAATTGGCTTCGTATTGTTTTTACTATTCAAAAATTATCTTCCGACTGTAATTTCGAATAACAACGTCCTTATGTATGCAGATTATGATCAGTTGTTTCACAGTTTCAATGAAATAATTGGTCATATTACTCTTCAGCGTGAGTTTGATTTATTAGTTAAATGATGCGATGTGAACTTGATGGAACTAAATGTTAAGAAATGTAAACATATGTTATTTCACAGAAGGGGGATATTTTCTAACTAATATTGCATTAATGGAATAGTATTGGATACCGTTTAATTATTTCTGGATCCTGGTGTACTTATGGATAGGAAACTTAACTTCATTGATCATATTAGTATGATTCTTAATAAGGCAAGATCTACTCTTGGTTTCGTCAAAAGATGGGCTTAGGAGTTTTCAGATCCATATGTTACTAAACAGCTTTATACAGCACTCGTAAGACCAATTTTGGAATATGCATCAATAATATGGCATCCATATTATCAGGTTCACGCCAATGCAATTGAGTCTGTGCAGAAAAAGTTTTTGCTATTCCGTTTACGTGGTTTAGTTTGGAGTTATGATGACTTACCATCATATACTAATAGACTAAAGCTTATCAGACTTCCAACTCTTGAGAATAGGAGGACTATGTTGGGTGTCACCTTTGTTTTCAACCTTGCGAATGGTGACGTTGACTTGGAGTTTCTTTTATCAAATTTATATTTTAACAAGCCCTGTACATTCACAAGACATTTTAATCCGCTTCATTTGGACTATTTTAGGACTTATTATGCTTATTCTTATCCTTCCCGCAGAATTTGTCATGATTATAATGTGTTACACAATTTCGTTGATTTTCATTGCAATGTATTGAAAGTAAAGCGCTGTATAATTGAATACCTCAATTAACTACTTTTTTTGTTCTATATGTTTGTTAAGGTTGTCTATTCCTAATATCAGCTGATGACATAGTCTGTAGCTTATTTACGACCACTATAATGCTAAATTTTTGAATTTTTGCATACAAATCTTAATCGTTACGCTTTGTTTAATGAAGAAGAGGCATTCTCTCAACTAACTCTATTAGTATATATTGTCATTGTCCAAGTACTTTGGAATTTTTAAAATTTTGTTGCGCAATTTCGTTCTTTATTCGTTCCAAAGATTTTCAATGAAATTAAGATATTCTCCTTTAAAAGCACTGTCATTTCTGTCATTCTGTTGGGTTAGAAATTCCATGTCAGGGTGAAAGTACTAGGCCAGTATAGTAAAAGCCACACAGGGTTTGGCGTTCTCAGTCCAATTTTTTTATGACCTTTTATATTTTTTCCTCATCCTGATGATTGTTAGCTTATTTTTTCAGCTTTAACTCAAAAGTCATTGATGATTCCTCATTTCATTCTCCAGCAAATAGCTTATCGGATGTTTAATTTTTTCCCCCTTTTTTAATAAATTTTTTGAATGACATAATATAATCAGAGCGTATGATTAATATTTATTATATTTTTTAAATGTATATACACTGCTAATTATTTGCTTTTGAAAAATAAGCTACTACATATATAAAATAAAAAATTAAAATTTTTTTTTTTAATTTCATTCACAAAAAAAAAAAGTACGGGAGGGTAAAATATACCACCAACTCCACAAGCTTAGCGTTTTAATGTTTAGTTTTGTAAACAATCAGTCATTTCTTAACACATCGCCGTACTTAAGTGGACAAATAATTAAGTCGTTTTAATTATCGAAAGTAGATTATTGTATTAAAAAAACTTTATGGTAACCGAAAGGGTTTTATTGGTCCTTTAAAAGGTTTTACCACCTTTTGCTGTAGTTCCATTGGACGTTCTTCAGTTATCGGTAAAAAATAAGATCTCCACTCCTGCTGAAAGGGAGATAATTTGGAATTGCTTTCAAAATATTGGTTGAACTGCTGAAGTGGTGAAAATATTATCATTATCGCGGAGAAAGGATGTCAACGCAACAACAATGTAAGACTTTTAATAATTTGCAAAGACATAAGCAACGCAAAACGATACAAGCGGAAGATAGGCTTATGGTCAGGATAAGTAAAATTGACCCTTTTCTCATATCAACTCGGAACATGGCATAAAAATATCTGCAAGAACCGTAAGTAGGCGTTTGACTGAAAATAATTTCATTGCCGCAATGCAAGAAAAAAAATCAAAAATGTCAATGGAACGTATTCACCAGCGCTTTCGGTTTGCAAAACCCACATCCATAAGGATCCAAATTTCTGGAAATTAATAGTGTGGATTGATGAATCAAAGTTTAACGTTTTCTGAAACAACGACAGATACAATTTGTGACGACCAGTTAACATATGTTTGGATCCAAAGTATACAAAAAAAAATCATTTGAGTCCGATCACAGGGGAGATGTGTAAATATCTAGCAATTTAAGATTTTTTTATGGCATTTTTTTAAAATCAAACAGAAGTCGTCATCTATATATCACTTGAAGCCCCTGCAGTTGCTCTGCTAATATAAAAATATTTATTATTATTTATTATTTCCAACGGTTAATTTTTAATTTTTCGTTTTACATTTTTCATTTTTGATTTCTCATTTTTTATTTTTAATTTTTTATTTTTCATTTTTTATTTTGCATTTCTCATTTTTAATTTTTTATATTTCATTATATTTTTTTATTTTTCATTTTTTAGTTTTTATTTTTTATTTTTCATTTTTCATTTCCAAACAGGTTATTACATATCATAATTTTTTCACCAATACAATCACACAGTCACACCGATTTTGTTTTACATCTCACATGTTACGTTGTGTTTGTGATTGTATTGTGAAATAGAAATTTACCCCCCTGCGCGTATAGATGTTTACACATCAAAAAATCATGTAGCATGGGGTCATCAGTAATGGTGTGGGGATATTTTACCTCATCTGGGGTTGGTCCCTTAATTAAAATCGATGTGAAATTCACTGGGGAAATGTACAAAGATATCCTATAGAATAATCTAGACAATGTTTATGCTGATGATTTACCACAACCATGGATATTTTAGCAGAATAAGGACCCGAAGCACACATCTCGGGACGTTAGGACTTGGTTTTAAAACCCAAAGAAAATCTATGGGGAATCGTAAGATGGGCAGTTGCTGTGGGAAAACCTACAAATAAAAATGAATTCTGGGATGTTATTCAGTCAGAATGGAATAATATTACTCCTCAGCAGTGTTACGAAACAGATGTGACGAAATAGTCCTTCAAAAAGGCTACCCAACAAAATAGTAAAGGTTTAAAATAGTTTGAGTTGAAAACAAGATAATTTAAATAAATTTTAACATTTTCTTTTCAGGTAACCTAATTATATGTTCACACTGAATTTAAGACTAACATTTGCTTTGTACAAAAAAAAAAGTATTAACAATGAATATTTTTTTAAGTTTTTGTAATTAATTAAGTGTTAGGTATTTAAACTAAAACTTTTATTAAAGGAATGACAAACTACTATATCAATTAAAGCCCATTTACATGAAACCACTCAGTCGTATAAAGTCGTGCCAACATTATTTCTGCACACTTAGGACATTTAAACAATCACACTCAAGTCTTATGAAAACAGCAAACAAATTTATTTTGAAATTTATATTTTGTTTCCACTTTCTTTGTTTTAGTTTATCTTTTTTTAATATTGCCATGAAAATAATATCCGATGGAAAAGACAAGTTTTTATAAATGTTTCTAAAAATGAAAAAATCATCGGACTTCGAAAATAAAATCATACAGACTGTCAATTTCATAACATAAGCTTTTTACATGATACGACTTTTTCATAATGCTCGACTTTTTGACAGGTAGTATTACAAACTGTGATAGTGTAAACTGGCCTTTAGTGGATGGTGAAAATGAAAACAGATTCTGTAATTAGAAATTTTAAGAAATAATATTATTCAAAATACGAATTACGGTAATGTAACATTGCCAATTTGATATTAGTGTCTTATGTCTTATTTGAATTATGGTATCATTTCTCCTGTGTCTACTGAAAGTGATTCGATTATACAGACGATAATGCTCACGAGTTGTTATAATTTTGTGTAAAAATATTAGAGTTCAAATCTTCATCAAGTCATCAAGCTGGGCGCAAAAAATTTTCTTTGCATAGGGAGTAATATGTTTATAGTTATCATGAAACTTAAAACCAGAGTTCAGAAAAAAACACACACTGAATAAAAAACTCGTACATATATGTAAACAAACATAACTTAGACCAACACACACATATTTTTATTTTCATACCAATTATGTTTGTTTTTAAATTTTCTTCGGTGCCCAACACAACCATGACTGTGTTCGTTTTAATATTTCGTTATTTACACGAACATTTTTGTATCACATACTTTTTGTTTGTTTCAATCACACATAAAGCACACATTTTTGAGTGTTGCTTTATTTGAAGTTCATGTTCTGGTACGTGTAGTGAAAAAAAACACAGAACATGTACAATAAACAGGTTCGAGTTCAGTTATATTTTAAGTCGTGTTGTGGCTCGTGTAGTAAGAAAAAACACAACATGTACAATAAACAGGTTCGAGTTCAGTTATATTTTAAGTCGTGTTTAAAATATAACTGAACTCGAACCTGTTTATTGTACATGTTCCGTTTTTTCTCACTACACGAGCCACAACACGACTTAAAATATAACTGAACTCGAACCTGTTTATTGTACATGTTCTGTGTTTTTTTTTCACTACACGTACCAGAACGTAAATAACGAAATATTAAAACGAACACAGTCATGGTTGTGTTGGGCACCGTAGAAAATTTAGAAACGCACATAATTGATATGAAAATAAAGATATGTGTTGGCTGCTTTTGAACAGAACATTGTGTGTTTCATGTGTGTATTTTCTGAACCTTGCTTAAAACCAAAAACTAACCTTGTAATATTATTGTATGTTAAGTGTACTCTCGATTTGCTATATGCATCAAAACTTCAAAAAAATTTACAAGCGTATATTAAAACAGGTATTAAATACGTTTTCGCGAGCAGTAATTTGATTTTAAAAGGGGTGCAATGTTGAGTTGACCATAGAGTTATAGCATCGTTCGTAGCATGATCTGACCAGGTTAATGTGTTATTAAAAATTACACCTAGATTTTTGGTTTTATTGACTATTCCTATTTTTTGGTTGTTAATAATATAAACGTTGGGTATTTCGACAACTTTTTGCGTTCGCTTACGTAGTAAAATGCATTTTGTTTTTTCCATTACAACAAGTATGTATTTAAATATATGCTGATTGCATTTAATAATTGCCTTCATTTAAAAAAGCACTAAAATTAATTATCTTATAAATTTTAAACATCATTCATCATGGTAATGTGAAATCTAGCCTTCTTTGTCTCTTAGTGTTAACAACCTTGTATTCAGAACACGTGTGGAGAGTATCAAAGATTGTTACAACTTAAAATTATAAAGAAAAAAATTAATGCAAATGATAATTTTACTGTTCTTGCAGTGTCCTGTTTATGGTTTATGCACAATAAATTATGATCCAATTTAAGTAATCCAGCAGTTGTTAACGTCATATTGTAATTATTGTGGGCATATTTCTTCTGTTGATCAAAACTAAGTTTTCTTAAATTTTTTTTTTTTTTTTAATACTTAGAATCTAATGTACTAGTACAGACATACAGACATGATTTGTGACTTAAATATTGCATGTTTAAATAAAAATCGTTAAGTTTATATTGTGTACAATTTATAGATGTTTAGTTTTTTTTTTTTTTTTTGTTCGTTTAATACAATCAAAACCACTGGAGAAATCTATAAATAACTTGTCGAAAATCAATAGCGTTTTAGCATTTTATTTTATAAATATATTTTCATTTGTAGTTTATTGTGTATCTTATTGCCTGCAGAGTTTAGAAAGATTTCATTTCTTAAATTGATTTTCTAAATATTTATACCCTGTAGTTAGGGTATAATAAGTTTATGCTGCTGTTCGTAACAACCAAAACTATTTGACCTAGACCCAAATTTAATTATACCGATCGACTCAGAATCACTCTCTGTAAACTTGTAATTAAACTACAGGTCGCAAATTGGTGAAAATCAGTGAAACTGATGAAAATCAGTGAATACTCAGACCTAACCCCCATATAAATGACCACTATCAGATCGACTTAAAGTGCCATTAGATCCAAATTATCATATACATTTCGGGCAAATTTGGTATATGTATGTTTATTATATCTATAAATAGGGACTCAAGAAACAAAACCCTGTATGACTACTCCTTGGCATAGTTAATATATACAGCTGTTTATTTCTATCGAAATAAAAAAATATTGAATAGATTTTTCTCAAATTAAGTTTATATACGTTTTGAGAAAAATATGTGACTTTGGTAAATTTGGTCTTGATCGGTCTATTTTACGATTTACACCACACATAAAAACTTATTTCGATTTCGTTAGCACTAGAATCATTAAATCGGGTAATAATCAATTTTATTGTAATTCATAAATAATTATCTTACATATAAACATAATTCTCATTAAATTTATGGACTTCCAATAGAAAAATAAGTTCCATTTACTAATCAATTGAGGGAACTAAAATATTGGTGATTACAACATGTAAATCTATTAACAATATACTTTAAGCCGAAAATGTGTTTATAGTGAAATCATAAGCCCAACCGAATAATTTAATTTATTTGTCATTTGTGTAAAATTTAATATAAAACAAGTAAGAGTGCTAAATTCAGCTGGGCCGAATTTTTGATACCCTCCACCTCATTTTCAATTTTAATTTTTTTTTTATCATTTTCCATTTTTCACTTTTCAATTTTCATCTTTCGTTTTTCATTTTTCACTTTTAATTTCTCATTTTTCAATTTTCATTTTTCATTTTCCATTTTCCATTTTCCATTTTTAATTTTTAATTTTCCGTTTTCCATTTTTCATTTTTATATATTCATTTTTCATTTTCCATTTTTCATTTTCCATATTCCACTTTTCATATTTCATTTTTAATTTTAAATTTTCCATTTGCCATTTTTAATTTTTAATTTTTCATTTTTCATTTTCCATTTTACATTTTTCATTTTTCATTTATATTTTCCATTTTTCACTATCCATTTTTCATTTTTCGTTTTCCGTTTTCCGTTTTCCATTTTTCATTTTCCATTTTTCATTTTTCATTTTTCATTTTTCAATTTTAATTTTTAATAATCCATTTTTTATTTTTCATTTTCCATATTCCATATTTCATTTTCCATTTTTTCTTTTTCCATTTGGCATTTTTCATTTTAAATTTTTCATTTTGCATTTTTCATTTTCCATTTTCCATTTTTCAATTTTCAATTTTCAATTTTCAATTTTCAATTTTCATTTTTCATTTTTCATGTTCCATTTCCATTTTTCATGTTCCATTTTTCATTTTTCATTTTCCATTTTTCATTTTTCATTTTTCATTTTTCATTTTCATTTTTCATTTTTAATTTTCAATTTTTAATTTTTCATATTCCATTCTTCATTTTTAATTTTTCATTTGTCAAATTTAATTTTTCATTTTTCAATTTTCATTTTCCGTTTTTCATTTTTCGTTTTTCATATATAGATTTTCATTTTTCATTTTCGATTTTTCATTTTTAATTTTCCATTTTCCATTTTTCATATTCCATTTTTCTTTTTTAGTTTTTAATATTTAATTTTTATTTTTAATTTCTATTAATTTTTAATTGCTTAGGTCATTGTGACATGTGCAGTATTAATATACACACAACTTCAACAACACGAAGAATATTTTAAGAAATGAAAAATTTTATTTTTTCAAGAGTTTTTTCAAATTTTCATTCATAGCTCGTGAACCCTTTGACCGATTTTGACGATTTTAAATAGCAACTCCTTTGGGATGTTAATAAACGATTTTATTCTCAAACCAAAACTTTTATGGTTTATTATTATTGTGAATGAAGATAACAAACTTATTAACAAACACATTAATAAATTTAGTGAAACACACATAGCACATGTATAATTTTATGTATGTGTTAGGAGCAACTTTAAATGCAATTTACTTAAAATTAAGCAAAAAATTTAAAAATCTGTAAATCTACAAAATGGCGAAAAAGAAATACCTTTCAAATAATATATGCTTGGTCAAAATCGGGATAAACGGTAGAACAAAATATCGTTAAAAAAAATCGCCTAGCCTATTAATATTATAGATATAATTTCATTATTTTCGTTTCGATTCATGAATTAGCTAAATAGAGAAATATAAAAATGTATTTTTTTAATGTAAATGACAACCGAATCTACGATAAATAGCAGCTTTAATATTCAATTTGCATACAATGACACTTGTACGCACTACGGAATGGGTCTCAAAGAACTATGAAGAATAAAGCTCCAATTCTTATACGATGAATTGCAATACTTGTAATTTCACCAGCAACAAAGCATACCACCAACGCTAGAACATGTTGTAGGTTTCTTAAAGTCTAAATTCATGTACACACTGAACCATGTACCAAAATTGGCTGAAAATCTTTAACATATCACGTCCATTTTCATGTGTCCGAAAATATATTGAATGCCAGTAAACAATTCCAAGTATTGTTTGACTGTGATACACGTGACTTCTTCGTACAATGTTTAACAACGTATAAATGTAATGCAGATCTTTTGACTCCACCAGCAAGTTGTTATTATGCACCATTTATAAAGTGGTCACGGCGGCATTGTTGGAAATGTTCATCAAGTTACAATATCTTTCGTTTCGGCTAAGGAATTGCATGTTCAACAAATACAGTACATTTCATAATTGCAGCAACTCGGTGGTTCTTATTTACTATCGTGGATAATTCGAATGTTATTTATTCACAACTTAATATATCTAAACCCAATAAGGAACAAAGGAGACCTTAATAAGTGCAGAATTTATTTAAGATATTTTTACTTTATTTCTGACCCGATTCATTCAAAATTTTGGTGAAAGTAATGCATTAGTATCAAAACTTATTGCATTTGGGGTCGGTTTGAACATCTCTCGACAGCTGCAATCTAATAAAATGGGAGCAAATATCCACAAACAATACTCCCTTTTTCCTTCTTCTCATAACCTATTTTCCTGAAATAAACACAATTCACTGTATTTGTAGAGGGCATCAATAATAATAATAAAAAAACAAGTAAGAAAATTATAGTCGGGCTAGACCAACTATACGATACCTATACCATGCGTGGAAAAACCCTATCTCTTTGGTCCAATTATTTAGTTATAGAAAATAAACATAAACCAAGGTGGTATAGGGTGTAATAATCCGTTTTCTGTGTGCATCTTCGGCAACAAAATGATAATAATGCTAATCATATTTAGTTAATCCTTAGTTTCTATATCCTATTAGATGGACCTGAAACATTTTCTCTAAAATCATAGTATACCGTATCGTATAGTCGGTATAGACCGGCTATAATATTTTTACTAGTTTAGTATTTATTGGTTTTAAGATTTAAAGAATTATTGTTAGTTTACAAATTTATAAGTGAAGATCTAAACAATATTAAAGAAAGTTTGTCTTACTCATATGTGATAAAGGGCTACTTTAGTATTACTTATAAGTTTTTTCACGCCACACAGTAGTTATTCAATCTGGATCGATCATGCCTCGAACAATTGGAAGATCCTAATGACTACACGATGCTACAATGAAAATATACTTGAACAACAACCTCATTGAGGACATCACAAACCAGCCTTGTTTTATTCCTGAAAAAAGTTTTCGGGTGTGTTCGTGTATTTATGAACGCTTAACTCAGTTTTCTTTAGCTTACTTTTATTTGTTATACGATTTTGGAAAGCTTTCCAAGCATTAGTGAAATTAATTTTGCATTCCAAAATATATAAAAACTAAATTTCGTGATATTTGTAAGTTTTTAGGTAGATTTCAATGAATATCAGGAAGCTGCTTTATATGAGTACCTACTATGACTATTATTGGTCCTATATAGTTTAGTAGTTTATTATAATAGTTTATTTATAATAAATATCGAAATAAATAAACAATTGAAAAACAATAATCTGGATCTTTGCGAAATTTAAGTATAACATGGGACATTTGTATGGGGACTAGGTCTAAACATGCACCAATTTTCACAATTTCTGATGATATATTTTCACCTGCAAGACATGGTTTCAGTATATGGATGGACACAGAGACGGGTATAGGTCAAGTATATATGTCAGTTATAAAAATTATTCACTGACCACAAAGTGATATAGTTTATAAACACTAAAATGATTTTTTTTCTCGTTATCATTCAAAAAATATATAGTTCAGAACCCTTTAAAATATAGCATCCTTCCGAAATTTATTTTAATTTTACTATGATATAGTAGATATATGTTTTAAGAACAGATAAATCCAGTATATTTGGATTTAAGATCCTATCTCAAAATTCATGGTATTGCGTATGGTATAGTCGGCTATTTGGTTTTTAAATGTGTTTTTTACAATCTATAATAAGAGTAAATAAAAATAATCATAGAATATATTTCTAGTGACTATAATTTGAGTTTTATTTTTTTCTTCATTGACTTCTTAAATACACTTGCAGTTGCTTTAAAGCGATATATGTAGTTTTTGGTCACGTCATTGAGTGGGAAATTAATAAAATGGCAAAATTTTAGGAAAATAAAATTTTATTTAGATCAGCAACTTATTCCTTATTTCTGTGTTATTACAATTACAAACAAAATTGTATATGGTGATATAAGTATGTATATATGTTGTATATTTTTGTTTATTTAAAAAAATGCTTAGTACTTTTTGTATTTGAAATTGCATAATCAAATTCTCGAAATCACAACGAATTTCAAATATTTTTTTTTCTAATTTTAATCATACTGTTGAAATGTGTATTTAACACTTTCTCTCTATATGTGCGCTAACATGTTTTTTGTCTGTCTTACATGTCTGGAATAATAAAATTGTTTCGAAAAGAATTGGTGGTACATAAATATGTACGTACATATTTAAAGAGCAATAATATTTTGATTTTTCAATATGACCTTTGAAATACCCCGATGTAACCAAAGTATTTCTCTTTTGATTCCATTGATACACCTATTGTATGGAATAACTCGTTAATACATTTTTATAATTATTTATAAAAATAGGCACATGCTTACTGTACATTTGTTTAACATTTCTGTCAGGTGCATCAACAAAATTATTTTAGAAAAATACTGTTTATTTTTTTTTAATAAATACAGATGTTTTCTAATTTATGCTTCAATACTTGTTTCTCGAAAACAAATAAACCAAAAAATATGTTTAATAAACAAATATATTAAAACATACTCTTGTAAATAATGTGGACCGCCTTCTTTTTTAGACCAAAAAAATCAAATGTTAATATTTATAGAAATAATTTTCGAAAAAAGTTAAGTCTTTTTTTTAAATTCGAAGATAATATGAAATACAATACCCTTTTGTGCATTAAACTCAAAAAAACAAGTAACAATTTAATATCCGTCTTAGGCCATAACTTACCATAGAGACATATTCTTGCTATGAAATGTTAAATCTTTTTTTGGGCTTTTTACTTCAAGAGTAAGTGATGGAAAAGTAATTACAAAGTACCCAGTCTTAACAGCATTTAAAAAAAAAATCAACATTTAATAACAACGAAAGTAAATCCTTTAGAAGCCCAAACTTTTCCAAAAAAAACATCAGTCTGAAACTTACAAATGAATCAAAACTTAAAGTTTTATGTTGGACTGTAAGCCGAATAAAAAAAAATAATAATAATGGAACATCTTAGAACAGTGGTTCAAAAGGCTCTGTGTCAGCAAGTAACAAAATACAACTGAAAAGAAATCTCAATTATTGTATGTGTTCAGAGAAAAAAGTTACGACAAATCAATTGTCATAGTAAATATCATCATCGAAAATACAAATAATTTTTTATTCGAAAAGGCACCAACAACTGAAATATTGTCATGTCCACCCTAGTAGTGCCATATTGTTGTCAACATAAGCGTTGCCAATTCCTCTTCTTTCCTCAAGACACAAATTTCCCTTCGGCACGTTGACAACCCTGGGCATATTTTAATACACCCCTGGGAGATATTTCTTTCATGTGACCTCATTAGCCAAAAGGAATGCGCGACGTGGCCTATAGGGGGAAGAAGAAGAATTGGCACGTAGGCCATTTTTTCTTAAAGGTTTGGGTTTTTTGGTTTTGTTGAGGTAGGTTAGTTGGGTTTAAGAGGCAAAAGAAGACAGATCAAAGAAAAAAAAAGAAGATCGAGAGTGAACAATTTGAAACTTTGAGTATTTCATCAACATATATAAAAACTCAAAGGTAAAGAAAACCGAAAAAAAGGAGTTAAAACAATTTTAAAAGATATCGTAACAAAATATATGTAGAAAAAAGAAAAACGACAAAAGAATAAAGTGAAAACTAAAAGGAAAATTAATACTTAAAATAAACTGAATTTTGTAATACTAAGAGAAAATTGTATATGTACATGTAAAAAAAAAAAAAAAAAAAAACTCAAAGCGGTAAAGCCTGTTAAGAAAGAAAAGGAAACGAAACTTACCTACAACCCAAAAATACAAAAGCGTGTAAAGAAAAAATATACGTTAGAAATTAAAAGAATGCGAAAGGAAACTTGTAAAACCTATACCAGCTCCAACGCCATCACAGCGACCTGTACCAGCTCCAACACCGACACCACCTGTACTAGCTCCAACACCGACACAACCTGTGCCAGCTCAGCCAAAAGTGAGTAAGAATGGAATGGCCCCTTCACCTATACGCAGCAGCGGTAAACCACCAGCTCACATAGCCGTTCAACAGCACCACCACTCCTGTGGGTGCCAGGTATTCTTTTTATGTTATTTATCTTGCTCATACTGATATATATATATATATATATATATGTATGTTTATAAAATTAAAATTTAATTGAACCTATAGTTAGATTTAATTGAACCTATATAAAAATTATAAAAAATAATTTTACACAAAAAAAAGAAAGGAAAGAGTATTAAAGAAAAGACTAGGATACTAGGGAAAACATTAGGGTAGTCCACTTATTCCGGCGAAAGTACAATCAGTCCCTTTTTAAAGAAAAATAAAACAAAAAAAGGTGCGCGAGACCCCTTAGGGAATGAGCTCAGACCTGTAGGGTACGAATTTGTAGGCAGATTGCCTAGATATAAGGGATACCCAGATGATGCCCCTACACAGAAAATTATAAGCAATAAAAGCGAAATCGGTTAGCGAAATCAAAAACAAAACCTGAAAGTAAATATATAAAATTAAACCAAACCTAAAAATTGATGTATAAAATTAAACCAAACCTAAAAATAGATATATAAAATTAAACTAAACCTAAA
Organism: Cordilura impudica; assembly: GCA_963682025.1. Classification (NCBI taxonomy): domain Eukaryota; kingdom Metazoa; phylum Arthropoda; class Insecta; order Diptera; family Scathophagidae; genus Cordilura; species Cordilura impudica. Next base: position 149,707,970 of record OY821518.1, on the reverse strand, counting down.
AATAGATATATGTAATTAAACCAAACCTGAAAATAGATAATGTAATTATATAAGACTTGAAGGTAAATATATAGAATTAAACAAAACCTAGATAAATATAATTAAATTGTTTTTGAAATTATATACCTCACTTTTGTAAAACCTATATACCTACCTTAGATAGAAGGACTGGAGGGATTAGTTTTAGGGGCAGTTCCGAATGATAGGACCACGGGCTGCTATAGTGAAGTGTGGGATAGTCCAGCAGCAAAATACACCGTAGCTGCAGACCAAGACTGATCATGGCTGAACCACCTGAAGGAAAAATATGTAGATTAGAACGAAATTAAAATCAACGATGAGAACAAAATTATTACATGCTTACCCATTTTAATTTAAATTCTTTTTTTTTTGATTAAGAAACTCGTGGGTATGTTGTTGACCAACCCAGCCATCTACCGACTGAGTCCTGGCAAATTTAATATCTATTGAGCTTTGCCAACAACGTATGCCACTGGGACCTCAGAGTCACAAGAGCATTCTTACAAAAATGGCGCCCAACGTGGGGCCATTGAGAGTCCCAAGAGTTTTTTTACAATATTTAATGAAATAAATATTATTGTTACTTAAAATATTTAACACTCAACATTTTTTTATAAAACCGGACTTGTCACACTGAACAATTATATTGTTACTAGTTAATCATACAGTGGATCCGTAATATTAAAAAATAAATTGTGTCATCAACATACTGAAGAAACAAAATGAAATTTTGTTTTAAACAAGCATACGTTTAGAGACCCTACCTATTAGGTCCAACTAATTAGATATAGGAAAAAAGCATAAACCAAATTTAAGAGGCATTGTTATTAATTTGTTTGCCTTCGGATATGAAAAATATCATATCGGATGCTATATTTATATCGGGACTAGCTCGAAAAATGGACCAATCCTGACTTCGTAAGGTAATTTATTTTTTGCAAGAACACGTAAAAACCAAATTTAAGAAAAGTCTGTGCAATATTGATAGATTCAAGTGAAGATCGGGAATTAGTAGGCTATGACTAAGAATTGTCCTACAGGGTTTATTTTTGGAATACTGAAATTAAATTTCATATTTGTTATAAAAGTAATAATGTTACTCTAATATAATAATTACACTGGTCTGCAAATTTCAAAAAACAAAAATTGACTGTAGAAACGAAGCATGTTTTTTAACTAATCTGGGGCGCTGACTTCGAATCTGGCATAAAAATTGGGCTATCACGTCTTATTCATTTTTTATCTCATGCTGGCAATACCCTAAAACAGTCAATACTGACACTACAATTTTACAATTATTAATTTTTTTTTTATAAATAATTTGTTAAAAGCTAGGAGGAAAAATAAACATAACAGGATTATTGCAGATAACCTAAAAAGAATTAGTAAGGTCATTAAGTATTGTAGCAAGAATTTGATGAATGACTACTACTCGTATAACATTGAGAAATGTAGAGGAGATTCTAGAAAAACATGGAAATTCATAAATAAGCAAATTGGAAAGAAAGAAGAGACCTCTAAGGAGTTATTAAATGATGATGGTAATACTATAACTATGACTGATGAAAAGGCTTCTAGTTTTAATAGATTATTTTATGAATCGGTTAGAAGCTTACGTGCAAGTATACATCAAGATGCAAGTGATGATATGAATTTGTTTCGGACATTGGTTCCAACTAAGTCATGTTTTGATTTGGAAGTTACAGAGGATCGAGTAGTAGGTAATATTTTAAATAATTTAAAAACGAATAAGAGCCCTGGTCGTGATAACATAACACCAAAGATGTTGTTGGTACGTAAATTAGCTGTGACAGAAGCAATTACAACAATATTTAATAATATGATTCAGGAAGCTAAATATCCAAATGTGCTTAAAATACACAAAATTATTCCCATTCCTAAAGCTGTAAGTGCTAATAGAGTTGAGAACTATCGCCCGATATCCGTTCTTTCAATCTTAGATAAAGTTTTTGAAAAAATAATTTTTGAGCAACTATCCAATTACCTTGATGGCAACAATATATTGTTTGAACGACAATATGGCTTCAGAAAAGGTACTGGAACTAGGAAGCTGTAATTAATGTAGTGGATTGTATTTGCAATGGACTTGATTTAGGATATAAAGGAGTGGCTGGAGTATTCTTCGATTTATCAAAAGCTTTTGATTTGGTAGATCATAATATATTAATACAAAAGTTTTATTTTATAGGTTTTTCCAGTAATACTTTAGCGATTTTTAAGGATTAATTAACCAATAGAAACCAATATGTTCAGATTGGTGAATCTAGTAGTAACAAGCTAGAGGTATGTTGTGGAGTACCACAGGGCAGTGTTCTTGGCCCCCTTTTGTTTAAGATTTACATAAATGATATGAAAAACATAAACTTTAACGGAAAGTTATTTATGTTTGCAGATGATCTTTGCCTTTTATACAACTATAAGGATGAAAAAGCATTGAGGACACATATTGAATATGATGCTGCGATATTGGCAGAATTTTTGCGGTTTAATAAATTAATATTAAATAGCAAGAAAACAAAATTTATTCGATTTAGACCATATATTTTAAAGAATGATCAAGTTATCAGTGTGCATATTGATGGAGAAGTGATACAGGAATCTGAAAATGTTAAATACCTTGAAATTAATATAAATCACAATCTTATGTGGGAAAATCATATTTCTAAGTTGAAATCAAGAATATCGTCGGGAATTGGTGTACTCTACAAGTTTAGAAATAAACTAGATACTAAAACTAAAATGTTGTTGTATCAGTCGGTAATTCACTCACACCTTACATACCTACCTGTCATTTATGGTGGCAAATCAAGCACAATAATAAAATCATTGCAATCTGCCCAAAATAAGGCACTGAAAATTGTATTTAAGCAACCGTTGAGGCTTAGCACAGTTGAATTGTACAAAGATTTTGCAAAAACCGGTCTTCCTGTAAGAGGGCTTTATAAACAGCAGCTGTTGTTGTACGTTTTCAAATGTTTGAGAAGTGTTGGGTCTCATACAATCAGTTTTAATCAAAACATATCATACACTGAAAGAATCACAAGACAGGCTTTGAATCTTAATATTGTAAGGTGTCGTCTTGAGTTAACCAAACAACGTATAATTTTTGCTGGACCTAACGAATATAACGATTTACCTGATGGTTCAAAAAATATTGAAATTTTATCTACCTTTAAAGAAAAATTAAAACAATACTTACTTGAAAATGTTGAGATGCTTCTTACAAGTTAGCTTAAACTTTTAATATGATATGTATATTATTAATGAAATTTTTATATATTGTTAATGTTGAATAAAATAACTTTTTTTTATTTAGAATGTTGCCAACTTGGTACCCTCTAAAATGCCATATTTGGCGCTGAGGCGAAAACTTGTAAATTTTGTAAATAAATATTGAAAAAATAAAAAAAAAATAAAAAAAAATTTGACAGAAGCCCACATTCATTCTAAATCTTCATAATAGTAGCGTTTAAGACTTTTAGTACGTGAGTTTTTTAAATAAGAAAAAAAAAACACGGTTTGTTGTTGAGTTCACTTGCTCTTTGAAGTTAAAACTGACTTTATTATTAATTTTACTTCTCTATATATTTGTGTTACAATGGTTACTTAAAACTAATTTAATTGATTCAGCATAAGTGTGTTTTGTTTCCGTTCATTGGTGACAAAACAAACTTATGTACATATATTCATATTGGTTTATTCTTGGGAAATACATATATGTTTGTTTATTACTTATAATTAATTTCGTCGGTTTAGCATAAGTCTGTTTTGTTTCCGTTAATGATATTGGTAACAAAACAAACTTATGTATGTTGCCCTTTATTTATTCCAGGAAAAATGTCTGTAAATTTGGTTTTAATAAAAGAAATATTTTGGTGTTTTGCATTTTCGTTGTGAGAACGGAAATGCAAAAATTTGTTTTGTGACAATTCCCGTGAAATAATATATAATAAATAATATTGGCTCGTACCAAGGGAATGATGGGAGACATAATAACATTTAAGCATGTCAGGGGGATCGTGTGTTACTGGTTCAAGCTAATTATGCTTTGTGTCTGGTGAATACTTGGTAGGACGAAAAGGATATGCAATATCAGGATCATTAAAATATGCGTATTAGTAAACAAGTAAGAAAATTATAGACCGACTATACGATACCCTATACCATGCGTTTAGAGACCCTATCTCTCAGGCCCAACTAACTGGATATAGAAAATAAGCATAAACCAAATTTGAGTGGGATTGTTTTAATTTTTTTGGCTGCAGATATGAAAAAGTTCATATCGGATGATATATCTATAGTGGGACTAGGCCCAAAAATGGACCGATCCTGACCATGTTTGGTAAAGTCTCTTGTATTTTGCAAAAATATATACGAACAAGATTTGAGAAGAATCAGTGCAATATTTTTTTTTTTTTGATAGATTTAGGTGAAGATCGGGAAGCAGCTCTATATGGGGGCCTATGACTTAGAGTTGTCCCATAGGGATCATTTTTGGACTTTTTGGACCGATCCTGACCATGTTTGGTAAAGTCTCTTGTATTTTGCAAAAATATATACGAACAAAATTTGAGAAGAATCAGTGCAATATTTTTGTTTTTTGATAGATTTAAGTGAAGATCGGGAAGCAGCTCTATATGGGGCCTATGACCAAGAGTTGTGCCATAGGGACCGGCTTTGGACTATTCATTAATGGATGTAACAAACACATACAAACCCAATTTGACTAAGATCTATGCGACAATTTGGATCTTATGGCAATTTATGTCGATTTTATAGGGGTCATTTGTATGGCGGCTAGGTCTCAACATGGACCGATTCTCACCAATTTCAATAGCGTTCATCCCATGTCCGATGAAAGCTTATATACCAAATTTCATCAAAATATATTCATATTTGCGACCTGCAGTTTGATTAGAAGGTTTACATGGACACACAGACGGACGGACGGACGGACGGACATAGTTAAATCGATTCAAAAAGTGATTCTGATTCGATCGGTATAATAAAAGATGGGTCTAGGTCAAATATTTTTGGTTGTTACAAACAGCAGCACAAAGTCATTATACCCAAACCACCTAGTGGTATAGGGTATAATAATAAACGGAACCTCCCATTGTTACAAATGCTATTAAAATCTATTGCAGTTTTTATTTTTAAAATTTTTTTTACCCACGTATGTATGAAATGTTTTAATAAACAAGAAAGATTCAAAAAATAAAAACCCCTTATTTTCATATCAAAATCAGTATCATTGCAGATTTATTTTGCTAAAACTAACAAATTTGAGAGCAAATAATGATAAATTTGTCCGTAGTAATAGCAGGACTTTTAGATAATATACTAACATTTATTTTAAGTGTAAATATTTTTTGAGTTTAAACAAATTTTCAAATTTGACAATAGTGTGCTTGATTTTCTTAAAAATTTTTGGTATGCAGCCGCTCCTTTTTTGTCGGAATAAGCTTTAGCCGACGAGTCCCACAATTCCGGCAATGCTTCCAAATTATAAATAAATTCTCTTAAAATTTGTGTTTCTGTTGTTAACTCCGATTCTATCGGCAACACAAACTCGCTTTCACTATCATGTGCCATTATAAATGTTTTTCTTTTTTATTTGTTTTATTTGACTGAATTTGAAAACAAGTGTTGTCAACACTTGAAAATTATATAAACATAAATTGTTAAAAAGCACTCATTTAAAATGAAATTTTTATCGATAAACTTCTAAATTTTGTATCTGTAACCAAAACTAAAAGTAATCATTGCATTTCTAAGCCAACTTCTTTTATCTCTTTCTTTAATTTGATGTTCCCTTTGATTTTCAACAACTGAAATAGAAAATTGTCGATATGTCAATTAATAAACATTTTAATTAAAATCAAGTAAGAGTGTTAAATTCGGCTGTGCCGAATCTTTGATACCCTCCACCTCGGTATTGATAATAAATGTAAACAAAATATTGGAAAAAGTAAACAATTTGTTAAACTTAATACCAAATTATTTCAGCAAATTCTTTGGGTTGGTTTTCGTCTCTTCTATTATTTCGGATTTATTTCGGTGTTTGATTTTTGGTCATCGTGGTTGCTGTTCGGCATGCATTTAGGTTATATACCTATATGCATGCGTTTCCGGTTATATGACATAACTCCTCGTTTAATTTAGTTTTTGCTAATTAAATAGCTCGCCCTAACCTCCATTGCAAAGGTAATGGTTGTGTAGGGTGGCTACATGCATTAAGTCGTGCTAATTGGAGATTGCTGTATAGTTTCTTTTAACTGGCCAAATATTTCTTCAAAATAATAATCAAAAAAAAAGCTCTCTCAACGTTTTTATTAAAATATTGCCATATTTGGAAAACATAGAGAATAAATTTATAATAATAAATAATCAAATTAGGGATGCCAAACGCAAAAAACCAAATGTCCCAAACATTTTAAATAAAATAATTTGTTATCTTTATTTTCTGAAAAACTTCAAATTTTCATCCAAAAAAAATTATGAAAATTTATATAAAGGGTGATTTTTTAGCTATTATCTTTTTGGCAACACTGGTTTAAACAGCTGACGCACGTTTCGTGTTTTGTTTCATTGTCAAACATCTTCAGTTTGGTCTATAATTTAACCATGAATCGTCTTACAAACGAACAACGCTTGCAAGTTATTGAATTTTATTATCAAAATGCGTGCTCTGTTAAGAAAGTTCATCGCGCGCTTCTTCCATTTTATGGTCAGTTTAATTGTGACTAAATTTCGCACCAAATTTACATTGTTTGACATTAAACCACCAACACGCTTACGTAGAGTGCGAACTGAAGAAAATATCGCAGCTGTATCGGCCAGTGTTAATGATGACCATCAATTACACAAGGGAACAACGGTTCTGTTGATTAAGAACTGAATATTGTTTTTAAGGTTATTTGGGACGCTGAATCCAAATCTGCCCTTGGTTTTTTTCTATCAGCTCGACTTTTCGAGATATACCGTTATGTTCAAAATTAAGGCACTTCCGCTACATATATTGGAATAACTTGAAAACGGTTCACCATATTAAATTAAAAAAAAAATCCGAAACTCGCAAACAATATTCTCTTAAAGCCGTGCTTACTTTGTTTTTAAATTTTCCAAGTAGTTTTAGAGATATCGTTCAAGTTTTGAAAAAAAAATTAAAATTTTTAAAAAAAAAACATTTTTTTTGTTCTTTAAAAATTCCTAAAAAATAAAAATGGGACAAAAATCACAGTTTTGGTCTACAAACAGTTAGCTAAATATATTTCGAATAAAATGAGCTTTATTTCATTGCATTCGGTGCACAACTTCTGATTTTGTTCACGATTTACTGAATTGATATAAATCGCATGTTATTTATTGAAAATTGTGTTACTTTGATATATACTTCAAAATTGTGCAATGGCTACGTCAAGAAACACCTGTAAAATCAATCCCAACTATTTTTGTAACATATGTGGCGAATACACGTTTATAAAAAATAGAAAAAGTGTGTCAGATTTTATTAAAAAAATTTATTTTGACTACTTCGGATTTACCATGGAAACCCGTGACAAGTACTGGATTCCTAATACTGTATGTAAAAACTGTGTAGAGTATTTAAGGTTATGGGCAAACAAGCAACGGACCCACTTCAAGTATAAAACACCAATGATCTGGCGGGAACCTTCGAATCATTATGATGATTGTTATTTTTGCGCTGTCAACATAACAGGCATTAATAAAACAAACCGGTCTAAATGGATTTATCCTAACGTGTTGTCTATTACCCAACCAGTCCTGTACTCTAGTGAGGATTCAGAACCACAACCATCTACATCTACACACAATTTCCACGACTTACGACAAAATGTTCCTTCACCAATTTCTGAATTTGGATCAGATGACTTGCATTTAGATATTTCTTCTGAACGCGAGCAATTTAATCAGGAGGAGCTAAGTGATTTTGTGAGAGACCTTGGACTTTCTAAAAAAGCATCTGAAATTCTTGCTTCTCGATTAAAGCAAAAAAATCTGTTAACCCAAGGAACAACAATTTCATACTACCGTAACAGAGAAAAAAACTTACTTCCATTCTTTTCCGAAGACGATGAATTTGTTTATTGTTCAGATGTTCCTGGTTTAGTAACAGCGATGGGATTAGAGGAGTATGATCCAAATGACTGGCGACTATTTATAGATTCTTCTAAACGCAGCCTAAAATGTGTACTTCTGCACTAACACTAATGTCAACATTTTCAATTAGATATCAAACACAACAATGTTAAAAGTATACACATGCCTCAGTAAAGAAGAATCAATGAGTTTTTTGCTTTTAAACCAGTTCTACATAGTTACATAAAAATATTATTCTGCTTTACCTAAAAAATATCTGATTGCGATTACATATAATTTTTCAAAATTGTTTATAATTACTAAAGCATTACTATTGACATAAATACAAAATTGCACCTTTTAAATTTTCCATTCAAATTTAAGAAAATATCAATTCTAAAAATTGGAATTCAGATTTCCAATTATATATTAGAAAATATCAATTGAATTTCAGAAAATCATATTAAAACGGCGGAAATAATAACTTGAAATTTAGAAGACATCAATTAAATTTTTAATATATAAATTTTATTCTTTGAACACAAATTGAAATTAAAAAAACACCAAATATGTTTACATTTAAAAAATGTTTACTTTTTAAAAAAATATTGTGATTCAGGAGACATTAATAGCATTTCGGGATAAGAAAACATTAATTTAAATTCAATGAAGTTCAGAAAACCTCAAATGATATTGAAAAATTGCGAACATAAATATTGTTACATTGATGAGAATGTTATTTATATATTATTTTTCACAATATTTTTTGGATGAAAATTTGAAGTTTTTCAGAAAATAAAGATAACAAATTATTTTATTTAAAATGTTTGGGACATTTGGTTTTTTGCGTTTGGCATCCCTAATTTGATTATTTATTATAATTATAAATTTATTCTCTAAGTTTTCCAAATATGGCAATATTTTAATAAAAAAGTTGAGAGAGCTTTTTTTTGGTTATTATTTTGTTACTCCATCCGACCTATATGGCCGCAATGAAGAAATATTTGGCCAGTTAAAAGAAACTATACAGCCATCTCCAATTAGCACGATTTAATGCATGTAGCCACCCTACACAACCATTACCTTTGCAATGGAGGTTAGGGCGAGCTATTTAATTAGCAAAAACTAAATTAAACGAGAAGTTATGTCATATAACCGGAAACGCATGCATATAGGTATATAACCTAAATACATGCCGATCAGCAACCACAATGACCAAAAAGCAAACACCGAAATAAATCCGAAAACCAACCCAAAGAATTTGCTGAAATAATTTGGTATTAAGTTTAACAAATTGTTTACTTTTTCCAATATTTTGTTTACATTTATTATCAATACTCAAACCGAGGTGGAGGGTGCCAAAGATTCGGCACAGCCGAATTTAACACTCTTACTTGTTTTTATTTAATTTTTTTCATATAACCACTTTGTTGTCAACAAAATTCTGGAGATTCTTACTTTCTTTTAGTGTTATTCACTTTTGTTGCTGTTATTAGGTAAATACATAGATAATATGGTAGAAATAAAAAAATGTTTAAAACGAAAAAGAGAAACTATATTTTTAAGCGTAAAAGTCAAAACAACATAATTTTTACTGTGTCAAAACACTTTCTTTGTAGGATGTATGTATTCCATTTTTATGTTTATATCTTAAAAAAGGCAACCCTGTATTATCTAAAAGTGACGCAATTTTACATTCCGTGAGACAATTTTACAATTTTTTTTATTGAACAGGATCATATACACATGAAAGTACAGATCATATATAAAGGGTGATTTTTTAGCTATTATCTTTTTGACAACACTGGTTTAAGCAGCTGACACACGTTTCGTGTTTTGTTTCATTGTCAAACATCTTCAGTTTGGTCTATAATTTAACCATGAATCGTCTTACAAATGAACAACGCTTGCAAGTTATTGAATTTTATTATCAAAATGCGTGCTCTGTTAAGAAAGTTCATCGCGCGCTTCTTCCATTTTATGGTCAGTATAATCGACCCACTGAAGCGGCTATTCGTGATATTGTGACTAAATTTCGCACCAAATTTACATTGTTGGACATTAAACCACCAACACGCCTACGTAGAGTGCGAACTGAAGAAAATATCACAGCTGTATCGGCCAGTGTTAATGATGACCATCAATTATCGATTCGTCGCCGTTCGCAGCAATTGGGCTTCTGTTACTCAACAATGTGGAAAATTTTGCGGAAGGATTTAGGTGTGAAGCCTTTCAAAATACAGCTGGTGCAAGAATTGAAGCCGAACGACCTACCGCAACGTAGAATTTTCGTGAATGGGCTCTTGGAAAGTTGGCCGAAGAACCACTTTTTTTACCGAAAAATTGTGTTCAGTGACGAAGCTCATTTTTGGCTCAATGGGTACGTAAATAAGCATAATTGTCGATTTTGGAGTGAATATCAGCCAGAAGCATTGGAACAGCTACCAATGCATACAGAAAAAGTTACAGTTTGGTGGGGTTTATGGGCTGGTGGCATCATTGGACCGTACTTCTTCAAAGATGATGAGCGAGATGGTGAGCGCTACCGAGAGATGATATCCAACATTTTTTTGCCCAAAATGCAAGAGCTTGACTTGCATGACATGTGGATTCAACAAGACGGTGCCACATGCCACACAGCACGCGCAACAATGGACTTATAGAGAGGCGAGTTCGGTGAACATTTTATTTCACGTTCGGGACCGGTCAATTGGCCGCCTAGATCGTGCAAATTAACGCCTTTAGACTATTTTTTGTGGGGCTATGTTAAAGCTAATGTCTATACAGACAATCCCGCTTCAATTGACGCATTGGAAGACAAAATTGAAGCATTTATTCGTGAGATACCGGCCGAAATGTTGGAAAGAGAATGCCAAAATTGGACTAAGCGGATGGACCATTTCAGGCGCAGTCACGTTCAACATTTGCATGAAATAATCTTCAAACATTAAATTATATGGACCGTACTATCGATTCAAATAAAGATTTCATGCATTTTTCTGAATTTTATGTGTTTTTTTTTTTTGGAAAACTTTGCTATAACTCTTAAAAAATCACCCCTTATAAATAACATTCTCATCAAATTGCGTTTATTTATGTAACAATTTTTATGTTCGCAATTCTTAAGTATCATTTGAGGTTTTCTAAAATTCATTGAATTTAAATTAATGTTTTCTGCAGTCCGATTCTGTAAATTTCAACGATCCGACAATCGCAAAATATATCGACAGCTACTGTTGTTTGCACTAAGGATTAAGTGATTCACTAAGTACATACTTCTTAACGACAGTCGACCAATCTATTTTTCTATTTATTTAAATTATAAATGAGTGGCATCTCTGTCAAAATAAGCGAAAAACACAAAGAAGAATAGAAAAAAACAAATTACTTCGTGTTTGACAGGATGATTTTATGTTTATGTTTAATATCTTTATTTTTTTTACTAATATTTCTGTTTATTTATTTCAAAATGAAATAATTAATTGAATATGCTATTTAATTTTTATACCCTATACCACTATGTGGTTTGGGTATAATGACTTTGTGCTGCTACCAAAAATATTTGACCTATTATACCGATCGAATCAGAATCACTATCTGATTCGATTTAACGATGTCCGTCCGTCCGTCCGTCTGTGTGTCCATGTAAACCTTCTAATCAAACTGCAGGTCGCAAATATAAGTATATTTTGATGAAATTTGGTATATAATCTTTTATCGGCCATAGGATGAATGCTATTGAAATTGGTGAAAATCGGTCCATGTTCAGACCTAGCCCCCATATAAATGACCTCTATGAAATCGACATAAATTGACATAAGATCCAAATTATCATATAGATCTTACTCAAATTGGGTCTGTATACGTTTATTACATCCATTAATGAGTAGTCCAAAAATTATCCTTATGGGACAACCTTCACTCATAGGCCCCATGTGGAGCTGCTTCCCGATCTGCACTTAAATCTATCAAAAAACAAAAATATTGCACTGATTGTTTTCAAATTTTGTTTGTATATATTTTTGCAAAATACAAGAGACCTTACCAAAAATGATCAGGATCGGTCCAATTTTAGATATAGCATCCGATATGAACTTTTTCATAACTGCAGCCAAAAAAATTAATAAAAATCCCACTCAAACTTGGTTTATCTTATTTTCTATGTCCAGTTAGTTGGGCCTAAGAGATAGGGTCTCTAAACGCATGGTAAAGGGTATCGTATAGTCGGTCTAGACCGACTATAATTTTCTTACTTGTTTTATTTATATAAAAATGTTTTTTGATAAAAGCAAAATATTTTCACTATTTTATTATTTTTATTTATGTGTGACGACTTTTCAACCTAAAATTTTTTTTTTATCGATTGAATAAACAACACAAAAATGGTTGTCGTTTAGATAACAACAACAGCTGACTTTAACAATAGCGAATATCGTTTAAAAGTTTTACTGATAATTTTGCTATTTCCTTTTTTTAACGATTCGACTACTGAAAAGCTATTGTGCCAATGCCAATATTTTTTTTATATGTAAACATTTTGTAAATGTAAACATATTTGGTGTTTTTATACCCTATACCACTATGTGGTTTGGGTATAATGACTTTGTGCTGCTGTTTGTAACAACCAAAAATATTTGACCTAGACCCATCTTTAATTATACCGATCGAATCAGAATCACTTTCTGAGTTGATTTAACAATGTCCGTCCGTCCGTCCGTCCGTCCGTCCGTCTGTGTGTCCATGTAAAGCTTGTAATCAAACTGCAGGTCGCAAATATGAATATATTTTGATGAAATTTGGTATGTAAGCTTTTATCGGCCATGGGATGAACGCTATTGAAATTGGTGATAATCGGTCCATGTTCAGACCTAGCCCCCATACAAATTACCCATATGAAATCGACATAAATTGCCATAAGATCCAAATTGTCATATAGATCTTACTCAAATTGGGTTTGTATGCGTTCATTACATCCACTAATGAGTAGTCCAAAAATGATCCCTTTGACCTCATATAGAGCTGCTTCCCGATCTTCACTTAAATCTATTAAAAAACAAAAATATTGCACTGATTCTTCTCAAATTTTGTTTGTACATATTTTTGCAAAATACAAGAGACTTTACCAAACATGATCAGGGTCGGTCCATTTTTGGACCTAGTCCCTTTATAGATATAGCATCCGATATGAACTTTTTCATATCTGCAGCAAAAAAAATTAATAAAAATCGCACTCAAATTTGGTTTATGCTTATTTTCTATATCGAAGTAGTTGGACCGAAAGATAGGGTCTCTAAACCATGGTATAGGGTATCATATAGTCGGTCTAGACCGACTATAATTTTCTTAGTTGTTTTTTTTTTGGAATTTCAATTTGTGTTTAACGAATAAAATTTATATAATAAAGATGCAATTGATGTCTTCTAAATTTAAAATTATTATTTCCGACGATTTGATATGATTTTCTGAAATTCAATAAATATTTTATAATTTATAATTGGAAATTTTAATTCCAGTTTTTAGATTTGATATTTTCTAAAATTTGAATGGAAAATTTAAAAAGAGCAATTTTTTATTTATGTGAATAATACTGCTTTAGTAATTATAAACAATTTTTAAAAATTAGATGTAATCGCAATCAGATATTTTGTAGGTAAAGCAGAATAATATATAGAACTGTTTTGAAAGCAAAAAACTTATTGATGAACTCGGTAACTCTATTTTGTGAAGACAACAAAAAGTTAATATGCCAAACTTAAAAGAATAATGAAAAAACGTATGAAATAAAAGACCAGCCCGCGTATACTCTTAACACTGTTCTGTATGATATCTAGTTGAAAATATTGACATTCATGTTAAAATAGAAATAACTATTGCAAAGCTTATTAGAACAAAAGTTGTGGCACCATCTACTGGGGCATAGCCACGCTGAGCAAAATGAAGTGACACTCTGTTAATGCAAAAGAAATGTATTTTCCCCACAACAAAATATTGCAGAATTTTATGTAAATAAAATAATATACCGATTTATTTCTAACATGCAGTTATTATGGATATACATATATAGAATATATGTATATTATTTGTAATATTTAATACGTGTTTGTACATATGTATGTATATGTAATTATTACACACAAAAAATACAACATCAAACGTTATTTTTGTGTTTTTCTCTTTAAATAAATTAATACATACAAATTTTTTTTGCTAAATTTATATTGTTTTTTTTTTTAATAACAACTACGTATTTTAGCATTATTTGCTTTAGATGCTGGTGAATTTTTACTCCCTTTATATTAACTCGTAGTGTCTGCTTGTCTAAAAAATTTTGGGTCGATTTTGACCCCTTTCCCGTAACCCAATCGATCTGAAACTTTGCAGGCAGGCTCGTGGTAATGACAGAAATGATCTAATAAATTTTTTTAGTGATGCCAAAACAATGGAAACTTTTAAATTTTTCTACCAGAGATGATAAAAAATTGTACAAAGGGTTAGTTTTAATTATATTATTACCACAAAGACAACAAAAACAACAAGTCCAGCTACGACAACAATACAACATTTAGAATAACTACAAGAACAATATAGAATTATCATATTTTTCATTTTTTTTTTACTTTTTCAGAGATTTCCCTGCACCTGTTCCACCGATTTTAATGACTTTTGAAATAAAAATCTTCCCACGACTTTGGCGAATCATTCTCACTTACAATGATGACACTAGCTATCCTATTGAGGGCATGATCGTGACAAGAACAACATAGAAAATTATATTTTTCAAGACTTTTTTTAGTTCTTCGTTCAAATCTCGGGCCCTAATCAACCGATTTGGACGATTTTAAACAGCAAATTTCTCAGGACGTTAGTGAATCATTTTTTATATCAACGAGCACACTAGCTGCCCGATTGATGCTGTCATGGTGATTTCTACAGACGGACAGACGGACATCGCTATATCAACTCCGGTTGTTATAAGGATCAAAAATATATATATTTTATGGGATCCAAAATTTTTTTTCTAATTATTACAAATGGAATGACAAACTTATATATACCCTCTGCAGACTGGAGTGGAGGGTATAAAAATACTGCAAATTATAATCGAAAACCAACAATTAGTTTTTAATTACTTAATAACTTTTGTCATTTTTTTCTGTGTTAAGTTTAAGTAGAATTATTAGATTATAAGTAGACCTCGGATTTTTTTCATTTTTCATCCCATTGACACCAAATTTTGTACTTAGGCGTTTCAGCGTTTAATTATAACAAATTTGAGTGAATATCAAAAATATGCAAAATACATGCAAAAAGATATGCAAAAACATATGCAAAAAATATGCTAAAAATATGCAAAATGTATGCTAAAAATCTGCAAAATATGCTAAAAATATACAAATTATGCTAAACATATACAAAATATGCTAAACATATGCAAAATATGCTAAAAATGTGTAAAATATGAATAATCCTGTGAAAATCCCAAAAATTTGGAAATACTAAACAACTCTTAAAACTGTACTTTTAGTTGAAATACTTGTTGCTATAACAAAAATAGCGATCATAATAGGCTGAATTGGGTAGAAATATTAAATTACGAATTATTAAATTACAAAATTATAATTGCTACAATTTTGACAAGCTGTATGCCAAAAAACAATAAAAATAAATAAAACTTATTTGGAAATGGCGCAATAGCCTTTCCGAGAAGTGTTTTAAACAGGATGGAAGTGATTTTATTTGCATTATTTGTGAGAGAAAGGTAAAGTATTCAGTGTACCAACATGTAAATGTTTTAACGTTTTCATATTTTTAGATTTTGTGCCAAAAAAAAAGTCACAATTAGTTCAGCATCTTGCAACATCTGGTCACAGAAGATTCAAAGCATCCAATACAATTATCGATGATATTGCCAGTACATCTAGCAACATACCAAGTAACACACCGAGCGACATTGCTAGCAATATTGTTGCTAATACCGAAATATCCAACAAAGCATTTCAAGTCGACCTATGCAAAGCACTTCTAGCGACAAATATAGCATGGAATGTTTTAAGCAACGCACAGTGGCTGAAAATCGTTTTTCATTGGCCAAAATTTTGTAACTTTTGAACCGATCAAAACATTTAAGCAATTTTTTTTTAGTGGATAGATATTTAGTTCAGCTTGACTCAGTTTTAGTTACATTAAAATTGATTGAGGACTTTTTAAGGAATTCTAGGTCAAAGTTGAACTTTTGATTTTTTTAACTTTTATAGTGAAATATGTGTTTATTATTTTTTTATTTATTAAAAAATTTAATATTTGGATTTTAATAATTATTATAAACATTTTTTGTAATACTGGAATTTTTTTAATGTTACACTCAAACAAATTTGTACACTCAAAAAAAAAAACAGTAAAATCAACTGTCAAATTTGCAAAATTGTTTACACTCAAAGAATATTTACACTTAAAAAAACGTTAATAATATTATCTAAAAATCTTGCTATTACCACAGATAAATTTATTATTTTTTGCTGTCAAATTTGATAATTTTAAAAAACATTTTAAAAATAAAAACTGCAATTGATTTTAATTGCATTTGTAACAATGGTAGGTTCTGTTAATTATTATTTTTTACTAATACTATGTTTTTCATACTTAAATAACAATGAAAGGCAATTATAATTATTAATTTGACACAAATATTGATTGCAAATATTCCATTTTTGTTCTGTGTTATTTCTGTTCTTTAGTAGTTTTTTGATTTCTTCATCTAAATACCGAATTTCCACTTTCCATTGATTTCGAATACTGGAGATGAACGGATCTGACGTTGCCAATAATATATTAAATAGATCTTCATTTGTGCAATTTCGTGAAACTTTACTAGTATTGTACTCTCTATAAAATCTGTAATCCTTATTCCTTTTTTTCTGAGCCTACTCTGAAAGCTCTCCAAGTGGCACCTAATTATATTTGATGACATCTTCTGCATGCACTTTTGTGAACTGTTGCAGACATATTTCTCCATGAGTACTTGGTTGTATATATTTTTGCAGTTTACTTAGCATAATCTCCATATTTTTTGGAGTCAATTTCTTCATTGCACGCAAGTAATTCTAGCATTATTTTAAATCCGAAAATAAGGTTTAAATCCACTCCTGTTATTTCAGAAAAGGTAAGAAAATGGCATTAGTGCATTACTACCTAAAATAATATATAAAAAACCCACTATACAAATGAATTAGTGCATTGTTAGGTAAAATAAAAAGGTATAAACAAGGTATGATAACAAAAAAAATCCAGGTTACTAATGAATTACATCCTCTGTGTATTGAACAAATAGTGTAGTAGAACAAATAATGACTATTATAAGCTATAAAATACCTAAAGCACAAATTTAATACACCATTGTATAATAGTACTTATAGGGTTGTTTTTATTATCGTAATTTGAATTTTTTTAGAGTAATTTCATTAAAATGAAAAAAATGTTCTACCCACGGGACGTCACGGATGCGAAAGTATATATAGGCTTAAAGAGGACGCTTTCACCTTTCTCCAGGTGGTATACGTTTCTTGTTCCCTTTTGTTCCCTAGAAGATCTAGTCTAGTCTAGTCAAAGACTGACCTACTTTTCCATCTATCACTGTCAGCACTAATTGGTAGCTTACTTCAATTTGCTGCCCATCTAACTGTAATTTTAATGGCTGTAGTGTTGCAATTTGGACCTTGATATCACTAACTTCTTTGTTAATGGCATCATGAGTTTCTTTTTTGAATTCAAATTTGATTGGCCTGCAGTATTTCGTAGAAGATGGTGTCTCATTTTTCCAAATATCCATTGTTTGCGTTGTACTAGTCGAAGGCTCCGAATCTTCAAACATCTTTTTCAATCGCAATGGTACAAATGATACCATGAACTTATCTGAGTCCGAAATATTTTCACATACTACTTGTTTGTATTGTTTCTGTCCCGAAGAACCATCACATCCCCATTTACAAAAAAGAATTAACTTTGTGTTTCCATATTTCTTTAACTCGTTTCATTTTATTGATTGAAGCAAGCGTTCGGCTGTGTGATCAAGTAGAGATTGTAGTTGTACCTCTGCCGAAATTGGTGTGATTGTAATAGTGTCCTTTGATGGCAAACAGTCCATTTTAGCAGCGGTTATGTGATATATGCTGGATACATATTTGAGCCTTTTTCAATCGCACGCAATCTGAATATATTGCTGTTTTGTTAATTTCAAATCCAGAAATAATTCTAATGCCTCCGCATTTGTGAACTGTTTTGCATCGCTCGGAGTTGGTATACTTTTAAGAATCCGTTTTGTTCTCACTGGACTAGCTTTAACAACTTTTTCAATGATATCCACTTTTGTTAATTGGTTCTGTGATCGTAATTGATTATTGTTCATACTATTTGTTTATTTATAGTTAAAGTTTATAAAATTGAATTAAATAAACGATTGAAAAAAAAATTGATGTAGGAAAGATTCTTTTATATTTGTACAACCAATTTCATCGTTAACATATTTAAGTTTCCGCCTCTTAGATCTATCGCTACAGTTGTCCAATGATTTGCGTGGTCTTCCAGTCTTATCTTGCTTTGCTGTTTCTACAGCGACAGTAAATTGGCATTCTAACCAGTTTGCACATTTTATATAAAAATTTTGTTTACTGTAGCTAACTTCTTTCTAGCGTTTTTTTTTTTAGTGCTTTGACGAAATTAGATAATTGCTCTTGTATTTCTGTGCTACACGAATTTAAGTATAATTTTATTTTAACGTAACTAAGAACATCTTCCAGGTTTTTGTTTCTAAAATACTGTTCGGCCAGTGCTTTATAACTGAAGCTGTCCATATTTTACTGAATATTTTTATTTGCGACTGTTATTGCTGAAATATATTAAAGCAATTGAGTTTGTATTCAAATGTCGCTTTCTTATAAGCCTTCTCATAAGCCATCATACTATGTTTCTATGTAAAATAAAAAGGTAAGGATACCTAAAATAATATATAAAAAACCCACTATACAAATGAATTACCTGTGTGTGTTTTCTTTACTACTTGCATTAGTGCATTGTTAGGTAAAATAAAAAGGTATAAACAAGGTATGATAACAAAAAAAATCCAGGTTTAATGAATTACATCCTCTGTGTATTGAACAAATAGTGTAGTAGAGCAAATAATGATTATTATAAGCTATAAAATACATAAAGCCCAAATTTAATACACCATCGTATACGAGTACTTATAGGGTTGTTTAAATTATCGTAATTTGAATTTTTTTAGAGTAATTTCATTAAAATGAAAAAAATGTTCTACCCACGGGACGTCACAGGTGCGAAAGTATATATAGGCTTAAAGAGGACGCTTTCACCTTTCTCCAGGTGGTATACGTTTCTTGTTCCCTTTTGTTCCCTAGAAGTTCTATTCCACTAAATTTGAATTTGAGAAAAATATAGTAGTTTCATAAATATTTCATAACGCCCCTAATATTAAACGATATAGCTGTGACCACTTACGACAACTAAAGACTATAATCCTACCAACATTATAAAAAAGACCGCAGGTCATTATCGATGATAGCTTGCGAGTAGTAACCATTTATTTTTGATAAAAAACAAAAAAAAAAATCACCTTTTTCTGAAATTAAAAAAACAGTTGAATTTGACAGCATGCCACGCCCACAATTAGCAATAGTTTAACCTAATTTTTTGGCTACCTTAATCTAGATATATTAGCTACAAAAAGGCGTTAAAATTTTAAAAATCGGTGACAAAAAAAAATTAGACTTTTGGCCAATGAAATCAAAATTTCAGCCACAGTGTGGCGTCAGCTATTTATCTCACATACCTGTTTCAAATGCTTTGCATTGGTCACCTTATGACAATTTAGGGTTGCATTCTAATGCACTCTGAAATTTATTAGTGAAGAAAAAGAGAAATCGAAGTACATGAGAATGTAACGTTGAAATAGGTAAGAACAACTCTGGGTGGTCGGTTCAACGAAAGAAAAGAAAAAAAATTATCGAAAAATATGGCGACTAGCGTCATAAGTTTTTTTGGGAGTGGCAAGGTAATGAAAGTGGTTGGCATTGATCTCGTGTAAAAGTATACGCAAAGACTAGGTTGGAACAACACCTATTTCACGTCAAATACCGAATAAGTACCACATAAAGAAAATAAAATTAGACGCCAACAGCAAACCACACTAGGCGAAATTACCTTTGGGTAACATTCCAGCACCATACACTAGAGAAAATATATATGTAGAAGGAGCCCCTCTATCAAAAGTTTTTGGATCAGCAGGTAGCCTGGCTGCCCCTATTTTCGGTTGACGAAGCCGCCGTGGTCTTGATGGGTAGAAGCAGCTACCAGGGTCGGATTATAATCTTAGAGGCGTTGATCAAACATCTGAACCGACAGAACGCCATACACCACCTTTAAAACACATCCAGCAACCACAAAGACCATAACCTTCGTTGGAACAAAATTAACCTCAAAAACAACCCGGACTTCAGAGGCGCCGACAGCAGTAGTAGCAACAGCAAAAACACTCATCCAGCAAAACTTACAACCATACCAACAGTAGCAACGAGCATCCAACAACAACAATAACAGCAATCCTTCCGGCATTCACAAAAATTAACCTCAAAAACAGCCCGGACTTCAGAGGCACCGACAGCAGTAGTAGCAACAGCAAAAACACTCATCCAGCAAAACTTTCAACCATACCAACAGTAGCAACGAGCATCCAACAACAACAATAACAGCAATCCTCCCGGCAACACCTCCAACCGCAACAACAACATCGAACAAAACAGGTACTCCGTATCGTAGTTTATATATATGTTTCCCATTTACTCCCTGGTGGGACAGACTACTGACGACAGACGAGAAACGACGCACGACAGACGGCTGTAGACCTGACCGCCTAACTACCTATATATATTTTCCCGAGCCGAATTTTATAAAAAAAAAGAGGAAAGGAAAGAAGGGTGAAATCCCAAAGTTTTTTTAGTGACATTTTGATAAAACTGGGAAGCCAAACGACGCTTTCGCTGTCAGAGCAATTTCCTAGAAAGAAAAATAACTATTTTTGATATCCTCCGCTAATTAATAAAACCAACTTATGGAGTTACGAGTTTTTTTTTGTTCGACAGCAAGGGCCGCGGTTGCTCCCCCAGTAGTAAATAAGTCTTAGTTATACGTAGATATTTGTATATATATACATATAGTTATTGATGTAGAGATAAAAGTAAGTATTTTATGGTAATTATGATTAGATATGTAAACTGAGTAATTTCATTTTATAAGGTAATTTAGCGTGGAAAGTATATATATATTATATATATACTTTCCACGCTAAATTATTCATATATGAAAACCAAAACAGGCAGAAATATTTATTTTATATAAAATAAAAATATGTTGATGGCCCAAAAATTGAAAAGAAAGGGTGAAAAGGCCCCAAGTCCGATATATATTTTTGTTTTATTGACGGTTACTATATATATTTAGAAGGTGTTGTGTGGACGTTCCCAAATTAAACAATAGACGACAGACAGACAGAAAGGGAAGATCAATTTAACAAAAATCAAGTAAGAGTGTTAAATTCGGCTGTGCCGAATCTTTGATACCCTCCACCTCGATTTGAGTCTTGATAATAAATGTAAATGCAAAAGTAAACAATTTGTTAAACTTAATACCAAATTATTTCAACAAATTCTTTGGGTTGGTTTTCGTCTTTTCTATTATTTCGGTGTTTGATTTTTGGTCATCGTGGTTGCTGATCGGCATGCATTTAGGTTATATACCTATATGCATGCGTTTCTGGTTATATGACATAACTTCTCGTTTAATTAAGTTTTTGCTAATTAAATAGCTCGCCCTAACCTCCATTGCAAAGGTAATGGTTGGGTAGGGTGGCTATATAATAATAACCAAAAAAAAAAGCTCTCTCAACGTTTTTATTAAAATATTGCCATATTTGGAAAACATAGAGAATAAATTTATAGTAATAAATAATCAAATTTGGGACGCCAAACGCAAAAAACCAAATGTCCCAAACATTTTAACTAAAATAATTTGTTATCTTTATTTACTGGAAAACTTCAAATATTCATCCAAAAAAAATTGTGAAAATTTATATATAAAAAATAACATTCTCATCAAATTGCGTTTATTTATGTAACAATTTTTGTGTTCGCAATTCTTAAATATCATTTGAGGTTTTCTAAAATTCATTGAATTTAAATCAATGTTTTCTGTAGACAGATTCTGTAAATTTCAACGATCCGACAATCGCAAAATATATAGACAGCTATTGTTGTTTGCACTGATTAAATGATTCACTAAGTACATACATCTTAACGACAATCGACAAATCTATTTTTCTATTTATTTAAATTGTAAACGAGTGGCATCTCTGTCAAAATAAGCGAACACAAAGAAGAATAGAAAAAAACAAATTACTTCGTGTTTGACAGGATGATTTTATGTTTATGTTTAATATCTTTATTTTTTTTACTAATATTTCTGTTTATTTATTTGAAAATGAAATAATTAATTGAATATGCTATTTAATTTTTTTATTTATATAAAAAAGTTTTTTAATAGAGGCAAAATATTTTCACTATTATACGATTTTTATTTATGTATGACGACATTTCAACCTAAAAGTTTTTATCGATTGAATAAACAACACAAAAATGGTTGTCGTTTAGATAACAACAACAGCTAAATTAACCAATAGCGAATATCGTTTAAAAATTTTACTGATAATTTTGCTATTTTCTTTTTTTAACGATCCGACTATCGTTAAAAGAAGTTTTTGAATCGCGATACTGAACGCTATTAATTTCTCCTGAATGTCAATATTTTTTTTTTAATGTAAAAATTTTTTAAATGTAAACATAGGTATTTGGTGTTTTTTTTTTTTTGGAATTTCAATTTGTGTTTAACGAATAAAATTTATATATTAAAGATGCAATTGATGTTTTTTAAATTTAAAATTATAATTTCCGAGGTTTTGATATGATTTTCTGAAATTCAATTAATTGTAATTTATAATTGGAAGTTTTTAATTCCAGTTTTTATAATTGATATTTTCTTAAATTTAATTCGAAAATTTAAAAAGTGCAATTTTGTATTTATGTGAATAATAATGCTTAGGTTAGGTTAGGTTAGGTTAGTTTGAAAGTGGCTGCTAAACCAAAGGAAAAGCACACTTAGACTCTGTGGTCCATTGTGATACCACGGGACGAATAGGTTTTCCCCTCAGTCCCCACCGTAGAACCAGTTTGAGCTCCTGATGAAGCCCCTGATATGTGAAATGTCCACATTTGAGAGATCAGAGAGATCGTGAAGAAACGGCGATCCCAATGTTCGAAGTCTCGTTCTGGAGAGCGCCGGGCAATAGCAAAGGAAGTGCTCTATGCTCTCCACCTCCTTCACATCCATGCAGCTACGACAGAAGTCATTTGACAAGACCCTGAGGCGTTCAGCGTGTCTCCCTATGAGGCAGTGCCCAGTGATAACAGCAACTACTGTTGAAATCTCCCTACGGGGGAGTGATAGTAGCGCGCTAGTGCGCTTATGATTTAGAGCCGGCCAGATCTGTCTCGTGATCCTGCACGTTGATCCATTAGCCCATCTGTTGTCGGTTATGCCGGAGGTGTGAAGCCGAAGTTCCAGCCTACAAGATTCCAGGGGTATACCAACACATTCCAAGTCCGCTGGAACCCGTAAGGTAGTGCCCTGTCTTGCCAACTCGTCAGCTTTACAGTTTCCCGGTATATTCCTGTGCCCTGGGACCCAAATGAGTCTGATGTCGAACTGCTTGGCCATCTCATTTAAAGACGTGCGGCAGTTAAGGGTGGTTCTTGTTTTCAGGAACATTGATTCCAAGGATTTTACCGCGGCCTGACTATCAGAGTAGATGTTGACTGCGGTTGTAGACAGAATATTCCGACCCAACCAGTCAGCAACTTCCTTTATTGCCAGTACCTCTGCCTGATAAACACTGCAGTGGTCTGGCAACCTGCGAGCCAGATTTAGTCCAAGCTCCTTTGAATAGACTCCGAAACCAACTTGACCACGCAGTTTCGATCCGTCAGTATAGAAATTTATCGAACGCCTGCTACCTGGAATCCCCCCTGACCAGGATTCCCTGGTCGGTATCAGAGTTTGGTAGTGTCGTTCAAATACACTCCTCGGAGTGGTGTAATCCACGTTCAATGGTAAGTTCCTGTTATTCAGGATCACTCCATGGCCACAGTTATGACCACGCCATTGTATTGTGCTTCTTAATCGAATGGCCGATGAGGCCGCCGACTGCTTTCCTAATATGTCCAACGGTATTAGGTGTAAGAGGATGTTCAAGGCATCCGTAGGTGTGGTACGAAGGGCACCAGTAATACACATGGAAGCCATTCTCTGTACCCTTGCAAGAAGGTTGGTATTAGAGGCCTTCTCCAGTGCAGGCCACCAGACGATGACCCCGTAAAGCAGTATTGGGCGAACCACCGCTGTGTAGATCCAGTAAGCAATTTTCGGGCTGAAGCCCCACCGCTTACCAATGGCCTTTTTGCAGGAGTATAAAGCTATAGCCGCCTTCTTCGCTCTTTCCTCCAAGTTCCGTCTGAAGTTCAGCTTCCTGTCCAGGAATACTCCAAGATACATGGCTCCATCAGAGAAGGCGATATCAGCACCGTAAAGAGAAATAGGGTCGAAGGTAGGTATCTTATACTTCCTCGTGAAAAGAACAAGTTCCGTTTTGGTCGGATTTACCTCCAGACCGCAACTACTTGCCCAGCTAGATAGCATAGTGAGAGCCCTCTGTAGAATGTCTCTAAGTGTGGATAGAAACTTCCCATTTACGGCTATGGCCACGTCATCAGCATAGGCGACCACGTTGCAGCCTTGTCTCTCCAATGAAAGTAGCATTGAGTTCAGCGCTAAGTTCCATAGAAGTGGTGACAGAACGCCTCCTTGTGGCGTTCCCCTGTTCACGAATCGGGATATTAGAGTCGTTCCCAATTTAGCTGTTATCCGCCTGTTGGCAAGCAGATTTCCAATCAGTGAGATGATCACGGAATTCACTCCTAGACCAGATAGTGCCGCTAATATCGAGTCCGGTGTGACATTGTTAAAAGCCCCTTCTATATCCAAAAAGGCTGTCATGGTGTATTCTCCTACCGAGAGCGATTTCTCGATGGTACTCACAAGCTCGTGAAGAGCTGTTTCGGTTGACCTTCCCTTGCTGTAAGCGTGTTGTCGCGTCGACAGCAGTTTAGGATCAATAACTCTTCGTAAGTAAGAATCTATCAAGCGCTCCATTGTCTTCAATAAGAACGATGATAGACTTATTGGTCTGAAGTCTTTTGGGACGGTGTGTGAACTTTTTCCAGCTTTTGGAATGAACACCACTCTCGTCTCCCTCCACTTCAGGGGTATATAAGCTAAGTTGATACAGCGAGTGAAAAGTCTACATAGCCAAGGGGAAATGTAGTCCGACACGTGCTGCAATTCAGCTGGAATGATACCGTCAGGACCTGGAGATTTGTAAGGTTTGAAGCTTCCAATCGCCCAGTTCAGTGTTGGTATGTTGACTATCTCCGAAGCCATATCCGTCGTACTAGCGTCTGAGTATCCTGACGCCTGAAGCGACGTAGGGGAGTTGCCCGGAAAATGGGTATCCAGTAGCAGGCTAAGTGATTCCCGACTAGAGGTAGTCCACGACCCCAATGGATCTTTCAGATAACCTAATGTGTGAGGGGTAGAAGCCAGAACCTTTCGCAACCTGGATGCTTCGGAAACGTCTTCTATATTATCACAGAATTTTTTCCAAGAATCACATTTTGCCGTTCTAATCTTCTTCTTGTAGGTCTTAAGCTGCAGCTTGTAGGCCAACCAATCCTCGTCCGCTCTTGAAGACTTTGCCTTGTTAAAGAGTTTCCTGCAGGAGTCTCTGCCCTGTTGCAGCTCGCTAGACCACCATGGTGGTTTCTTCTTGCCCTTTGGCCTTGCCGCGGGGCAAGAAACATCCAAAGATTTGTTAAAAACCGTCGTAATGTGATCCACTAGACCATCTATGTCCTCGGAATTACGCGGTTCAGATAAGGGTATTGTCGCCAATAACCCGGCAAAGGTTTTCCTATACTTAACCCAATTTGTCCTCTTCAGATTTCTGGGGACACTTTCCACCGGGTCATTTTCTCTAAGCAAAAATTCAATGTATCGATGGTCAGAAAAGGAGTGGTCGTCCAACACCCTCCAACTATCAATTTTATCAAATAATGTGTCCGATACAAAGGTAACGTCAAGAACCTCCCTACGATTGCTAGTTACAAAAGTCGGTTCATTTCCCTTGTTACATATATATAGGTTAGTACTAAATAAAAACTCCAAAAGTAACTCACCTCTTTCGTTCACATTGGTACTTCCCCAGATCGGATGATGTGCATTGACGTCACAGCACAGCACTAGTTGATGTGTAGTCCTTTCGGCTTCCCGGATTAGCTTTGCCACATTGACTGGCGGGATAGGCCCAGGATCACAAAAATAGGCGGAGGAGAGCCAGATTGATATCCCATCTAGCTCCAGGCTGGCCGCTATTACATCCCTGTCACTGAAATTAGATAACAAGAAAATATTAAGGCTGTTCCTCGCCAAAATGCAGGTCCTTGGTGTACCTTTATCTTTAGCGACGAACAGCTTGTACTCAGGCGTCTTCAGTCCGCAAACTCTGCCTCCACAAACCCAGGGCTCTTGGATGAAGACTATGTCTACTTCACCTGTCGTCAGGCGAAGTAGAAGTGCAGCCGTGGCGGCTTTACAGTGATGGAGATTTATCTGTAGGAGCCGCATCATCTGAAGCTGCCTGCACATCCATCTCCATCACCGTGATTTCGGCCTCGTCCTCCGTGCTATCAAGGAGGTCATCTTCGCCACCAAATAGGCCAGAAGCGTCCCCCCGCAGTTCGGAGTCGGATGTTAAGTATCCTTCCTCCATGGCTGTTTGGGAGCTCTCCTCAGCCTGGACCTCACCTGTGGTCCCCTCCCCAGCAGATTTTTCTACTGGTTTGGCAATCTCCGTGATTGGTCCTTGGTCGCCCTTGTAGACTTTTACTTGGATTTGCCCAAAGCCGTAGGAAACTATGCCGTTTGTCCCGGTTAAATGCGGGAGGGATTCGACATTGAGTAGTAGTACTACCTGTCTTCGATTCCCCTCCGCATCACCAAATATACCAATCTTCCAATTGTGTGTTGGAAGCTTGGGATTGCAGACCTTCAGCATCCTTAACACGGATTCAGCGTCCCCGGGAGCTGCCGGAATCCAAGCATGCGCTCTAGGTCGGGACGGGATGTCATGCTTTTGCACGACATCCAGTTTTGCTCCCGGCCATAGCTCTCCAAGTTTGCTGACGGCAGCCTTATATAGGTCTATTGATCGTTGATCAGCAAAAGCTATCAACTTTGCGCGGCCTTGATACCAGCCTGCGTCGCGACAGGTTGGAGGTGGACCTGGCATGTCCTCAAGGACGGTGAAGAACACTTCGGCTAATTTAGCCTCCACATAACTCCACTTGTCCTTGGGGATAGTGCCATCTCCATCTCCCCTGTTAATGATTGCCATTACAAGGTTGTCTTTGACAACCTGGCTAAACGACTTCGGCACAGCATTGCCGGCCACCTTAGTACGTTTAGGTAATGGTTTCTCATCTGGCGAGCACAACCTTTTAGCCGTCTTCGAAGTGTCCTGATTGCTATTACTGCCAGGAACACTTGTCTTAGCTGAGAGGTCCTGTTCTTCAGTGACCTTCTTAGCCCATGTGAGCGATTCTCTCTGTTTTTCAGACAGCGTCGCTGGATTTAATTTTCCCAACCTTTCGATGATTTTTAGGCACAACCTTCTCTGGTTGTACCTTAACTTAGACGGACGGACTTTGTTACCCCCTGTCTTGGCAGACATAGACTCCTCCTTAGCAGCTGTTCCAAGGTGACCGGATTTGATCGTAGCCACCATGGGTTTGCTGCCGGTGCTGAGGATTGAATTCGGACCGACAACGGACCCCAACCCACTTGAGCTTTGACCAGAGGTCGCAGCGGTTTTTACTTGGCCAGACTCCTGGGTCTTAGCCTTTGCGCAGCTGCTAGCTGAGTTAGCGGCAGAATGTGAGGCAGAGCCTCGAATTTTGTTTTGTTTATTTTTTTTGCATTTTTCGTCCATTTTTGGTCCCACGAGTGTAGGGGAAAGGATGTCAGCCGCATCATAGCCCCCAGTAACGCAGTAAGGGTGGCCCACTGCCTCTACCTACTCGCTGAGGTGCCCAGGTATCAGCGAGGCTCCGTTAAAATACAGTCGGTAACCCCTGACTGCAAACCGTCCGATGAGCACGGGTCGCGTAACACTCCGGATTAGGGGTGAGTAACCTTTGGTCGTGCACCTTCAAGGTTCTAGATATGGCCCAAGTTCAGGAAGAGGTACTGAGACAGTAAAACCCATTCCTTTACCTGCCCCATATAGGGAACCGCAGTGCACTTAAGCCACCGCATCGCGACAAGATTGTTACTCGTGGCGATAGATAATAATGCTTAATTAATTATAAACAATCTTTAAAAATTAGATGTAATCGCAATCAGATATTTTGTAGGTAAAGCAGAATAATAATTCTATACAACTATGTAGAACTGTTTTGAAAGCAAAAAACTCATTGATAAACTCGGTAACTCTATTTTATAAAGACAGCAAAAAGTTAACATGCCAAACTTATGTTCATATTTGTAAAAGAATAATGAAAAAACGTATGAAATAAAAGACCAGCCCGTGTATACTCTTAACATTGTTCTGTATGATATCTAGTCGAAAATATTGACATTCATGTTAAAATAGAAATAACTATTGCAAAGCCAATTAGAACAAAAATTGTGGCACCATCTACTGCGGCATAGCCACGCTGAGCAAAATGAAGTGACACTCTGTTAATGCAAAAGAAATGTATTTTCCCCACAACAAAATATTGCAGAATTTTATGTAAATAAAATAATATACAGATTTATTTCTAACATGCAGTTGTTATGGATATACATATATAGAATATATGTATATTATTTGTATTATTTAATATGTTTATGTAAATATTACACACAAAAAAATACAACATCAAACGTTATTTTTTGTGTTTTTCTTTTTAAATAAATTTATACATAAAATTTTTTTTTTTGTTAAATTTACATTGTATTTTTTTATTAACAACTAGGTATTTAAGCATTATTTGCTTTAGTTGTTGGTGAATTTTTACTCCCTTTATATGAACTCGTAGTGTCTGCTTGTCGAAAAAATTTTGGATCGATTTTAACCCCTTTCCCGTGACCCATTCGATCTGAAATTTTGCAGGCAGGCTCGTGGTAACAACAGAAATGATCTAACAAATTTTTTTAGTGATGCCAAAACAATGGAAACTTTTAAATTTTTCTACCAGAGTTAATAAAAAAAAATGTACAAAGGGTTAGTTTTTATTATATTATTACCCCAACGACCACAAAAACAACAAGTCCAGCTATGACAACAACACAACATTTAGAATAAAACAAGAACAATATAGAAACATCATATTTTTCAGTTTGTTTTACTTTTTCAGAGATTTCCCTGGACCTGTTCTAACGATTTTAATGTAGCTGCACTATTGAAGGCGTGATCGTGACAAGAACAACATAGAAAATTATATTTTTTCAAGACTTTTTTTAGTTCTTCATTGAAATCTCGGGCCCTAATCGACCGATTTGGACGATTTTAATGAATCATTTATTATGCCAACGAGCATCCTAGCTGCCCGATTGATAAAGTCATCGTGATTTCCACAGACGGACAGACGGACATCGCTATATCAACTCTGGTTGTTACAAGGATCACAAATATATATATTTTATGGGGTCCAAAATTTTTTTTCTAATTATTACAAACGGAATGACAAACTTATATATACCCTCTGCACACTGGAGTGGAGGGAATAAAAAAGGGCGTTAATTAGCAATTTTAACAATCCGTGAGTGTATAGGGAGTTTTCCTTTACAATAATTTTTACTTCTGGTCCCCATATTTTTAATTTTTATACCCTATACCACTATGTGGTTTGGGTAAAATGACTTTGTGCTGCTGTTTGTAACAACCAAAAATATACGTCCTAGACCCATCTTTAATTATACCGATCGACTCAGAATCATTTTTTGAATCGAAATAGCAATGTCCGTCCGTCCGCCCGTCCGTCCGTCCGTCCGTCTGTGTGTCCATGTAAAGCTTGTAATCAAACTACAGGTCGGAACTATGAATATATTTTGATGAAATTTGGTATATAAGCTTCCATCAGCCATGGGATGAACGCTATTCAAATTGGTGAGAATCGGTCCATGTTCAGACCTAGCCCCCATACAAATCACCCCTATGAAATCGACATAAATTGCCTTAAGTTCCAAATTATCATACAGATCTCAGTCAAATTGGGTTTGTATGTGTTTATTACATCCATTAATGAGTAGTCGAAAAATTATACCTATGGGACAACCGTTACTCATAGGCCCCATGTAGTGCTGCTTCCCGATCTGCATTTAAATCTATCAAAAAACAAAAATATTTCACAGATTTTTCTCAAACTTGGTTTGTATATATTTTTTCAAAGTATAAGTGACTTTCCCAAATATGGTCAGGATCGGTCCATTTTTCGACCTAGTCCTCACATAAATATAGTATCCGATATGAACTTTTTCATATCTGCAGCGAAAAAAATTAATAAAAATGCCACTCAAATTTGGTTTATGTTTATTTTCTATATCCAATTAGTTGGATCGAAGAGATAGGGTCTCTTAACCATGGTATAGGGTATCGTATAGTCGGGCTAGACCGACCATAATTTGCTTACTTGTTTTTATTAATTTATATAACAGACTGGTATGAAAATTTTTTTTGTAGTCCCTCAGAAAGGTCCACCCCATCCGGCGAGGTTAGCTGCGCAAAAACGCGATCATACCAGTACCGCTATTAATCTGGCCACACATTTTCTTTTCCTTTTCAGACCCTACGAGGGGAGTCGCTACAGCTTCGTAATAAATAATATGGAATATAACAAACAAACTATAATTCAACACCAGTTATTTTACTCGTTAATCGAAAGACGAAATATGAAATAAATTTTTGAAATTGTATTACTTATATTCTTTGAAGAATGTAAAATTTATGAGAATTTCATAAGTATTTAAGGAGTTCATATCATATTAAATAGAAATTGTTACTAACTTTAATAGGACTTGTTCAATGATTTTTTGCGTGTTGACATATGCGAACTTTTGTCAATAAAAAGACGAAAACGACATATATATATACATGCGTATCATGAACTAATTTATAGTTACTGCAAGTAACATCAAAACTGAAGCAAGTGGTGGATATTACAAATATGAAATGTTTGTACTAGAATTCAACCAAAGGAAATTTAACACTTAAAATCATGATCATTATTCAGTCTATGCTAGATTATGAAAATTAAGTCTACTGAACAAAACAAAATTGCACTTATATACGTTACTCCCTTCAAAAGATACATATTTTTAACCGCTTTCTCGTCAAATGTGCCACTTTAAAAAAGTTATTACAATGTTCATAACTTGAACTCGTTTGAAACGAGCTGAGAGTAATGGGAGGTCACTGAGTCTGAATTCGTGTGTGTTTTGCTCTACTGCGTCAGTTTTCTTTTTTTATTGGCATACATTTTTTAAAAATTGGAAGAAGTTAAAATTAGAATTGCCACCCATAGTTTTTTATCAAAATATAAATTTAAATTTTTTTTTATTTTAGCAGAAACCCCCCAAAACTTCAAAATATTAATTATTCAAGAAAAAATATTAAAAATAATAACAAATTAATTTTTGATATGTGTTATTTATCTTGAAAATGATATGAACAGCTTTATTAATTTTGACGTAATGAAACAAAACTCTTCTCTAGTCATTTTTGGCTGTTAAACTGTGTTATCACACGTTTATGTAAATGAAAATCATCATATTCCGAACCAAAAAAAAAGCTCTTGAAACAAGAAACATCAATTTTGTCAAGATTATTAAAATGTTCCGAATATTACAAAAGATTTGAAAAAAATTGTAATAGTAACACTTACATATATTTTCTGAATCAAAAATTTATTAAAGTTGCGGAAAAGAAACTTAAAACATTTCGAAAATACTAATTTAAAATTTTGCCTTTTGTTAAAGAAAATCCATGATTTCTAGCAAGTTTTCGATAATAATTTAGACTAGATTAGTAAAAAATTAGAACAAGGTGTCCCAATGCACAAAAAAGTGATAAGGTATTTTGCATTATGTATTTAAAGATTAAGTAATTTATGTACATAAGATAATTTATGTACATAAGTAAGAGTAATAATCTAACACATAAAAACAAAGTTTTTATTAAAACTCTTTCTTTCCTTATACATATGATTTTTGAATCTCTCCGTGACTGTGTGTGACTTAAAATTAATCTTTGGTCACAACAAGTCTATGGACAAAGTTTCAGATCGATCGTATGAGGGGGAATGGGGTTGCTCCATGGCAGACAGACAGACAGACAGGCAGACAGAGAGTCTATGTTAAAGGAAAGGGCGAAAAATCCCATCAGAAACTTTTTTTTGTACCACACCTCGCACACACAATTAATACGTAAAAATGGAAAAATATGTAATTTTCACCTGTATAAAATTTTAAAGAAAACCCATTGCAACATATTTCCTGTACTTACCTAATTTGTTTTAAGAATGTTGATAAATTCTATTATTTAACGATTTTTTAAACTGCCGTAGCATACAAAAATCAATGTTTCTATGGTTTCGTGTGTATAAAAAAGTACTGCACAATTCAACATCTTTCTTTTTTACCATTCTCAAACATTTCATGTATTGCTAGGTCATGTCAACTCAAACAAAATGTTATGCCATGTTTTACTGACTAAAAATTACTCTTGAATGTTGTTGTGTTGAATAACACTGTGGAACAAATTCAGGTTAGCAAAAGTTAGGTCGATTCTGAGAGTGAGGGGTGAAAATAGAGGCTAAATTAGAAGACCCGTATCACGGCGTTTGTTTATGTTAGTTAGAATTTTTTTTTTAATCGAACTCCGAACTTTGCAGTCAAATGCCGATTTTCAGCATATTGTTTATATGGTTTTTTGGCTATAACTAGTCGACTAATTGATATTTTTTCAATCTGTAAAAGCCAAATTATTGCTAGAGACCTGTGCAACAATTAAAATTTTTTAAAAAATTGATTTAGAAAATTTTTGTGGTGCTTATGAAACAAAATGTTGGAAAAATTATTTTTTTTCATGCTTTTTGAAAATATTTCCCACAAAACTAAGTCTTTTTTGCTTTCTGTTTTATCTATAATATGCTTCTCAGTTTCTTCAATAAATTTCATTTGAAAAGAAAATGGTCTTAGTCGATTATTTGCGTTAAGTGCATCGGTTTCATAAAAGTGCATCGGTTTCATAAAAATAACAAAAAAAAAAAAACATTGTATAATATATATTGTATTAAAAATGTCGGAACCAAAATGTAAAATGGACCATTTTTGTAATGTTTGTGGACGTTTCATAGCAAGCGATGAAAAATGTGGCAATGCGAGTGATTTTTTTTTTTTTTTGAAGCCTATAAACAATATTTCTCGCAAAAGTTTATCACTGACGTAAACTATGCCCCTAAGAAAGTTTGATTTAATTGCTATTCAACTCTTATGCAATGGAAAAGTGAAAAGAAGAAGGCTATGCCTTTTCACATACCAATGATGTGGTTAGACAACAGCTCGCATCAAGAAGAAAATTGCTATGGATGTATCAACTACCATAAAACTTTGAATAGAAGGAAAGCAAAGAATATAACTTATGTAGCAGTGCCAAGTGTCCAATTACCATTACCGCCATTACCGACGATGACCAAGATATTAGAGAGAGCAGTGATGTTGATCCACAGCCGCCTGCTAAACGGCACCTGGCCAAATCATTAATTTAATTTATTTAATTTTTTTACTTAAAACTTTTCATAACTAACATTTCAAAAATATATTTTTTCCATATTTTTATTATTTCTTTTTCAATGTTTCTTCAAAACCAACACTGAACAAAATTGGTACATAAAAAATGAGAAGTAAATTAATATTAAGCTGGAAAACGCAAGTTTTGTATTATGATTGTTTTGTTTTCAAATGAAATTTATTGAAGAAACAGAGTAGCATATTATAAATCAAACAGAAAGCAAAAAAGACTTAGTTTTGTGGAAAATATTTTCAAAAAGCATGAAAAAAAATAATTTTTCCAACATTTTGCTTCATAAGCACCACAAAAAATTTTTAAATCAATTTTTTTAAAAATTTTAATTGTTGCACAGGTTTCTAGCAAGAATTTGGCTTTTCCAGATTGAAAAAATATCAATTAGTCGACGAGTTATAGCCAAAAAACCATATAAACAATATGCTGAAAATCGGCATTTGACTGCAAAGTTCGAAGGTCGATTAAAAAAAAATTCGAACTAACTTAAACAAACGCCGCGATACGGGTCTTCTAATTTAGCCTCTATTTTCACCCCTCATTCTCAAAATCGACCTAACTTTTGCTAACCTGAATTTGTTCCACAGTGTAATTTGTGTTCTAATGCTTACTCTGCTGCATATTTTTAATACTGTTTGATCCTGCCTTGTATGAAGATATTACCAATATACCCGCTACGTTGTTAGCGTAATTAATATTTTAGATATTTAAACCATAATTATATTTAAAAACAATAAGAAATATAGTGTGAGTGACAATATGATGGAAACTTTTAACAATAACCAAAAAATTTCATCATAAAATCTTAAAATCTTTTATTAGTTTAAACATTTGTATGTTTTATTTATTTAACAAAGTAATATTAACATAACTTCAGAAAAAATATAAAAACTTAAAAGAATTAATTTTTATGCTGTTAACAAAGCAATGGAATACTTTACTATAATATAAGACTGTGGAATAATATGTATGATGGTCATGGTCTTGGGGGGTGAATGATTGTTATACCGAACGATTGTATTATGTTATTGTAGTAGAACCTCCAAAGCGTTTGGTCTTATGTGGGTATAGGCAAATTTTATGGCCGTTCTAATAAATATTTGATTTTTTCGCCAACACTATTCGCAAACAGTATTCTTATTCGAGTTCATGAGTTCTTTAGCAAGATTAATGCTAGCCAGACGATTTTTCTCTGATATCAGTGATTTCTTCACAGGACGATAACAACCAAGTTCAGCCTCAATTGATCGTCGGGAAACAGATAAAGCACATAGTTCTACTTTCACTTGGTTAATGACCTCTTAAAGTAGCATATGATGAATTTCATGTAAAAATCGAGATGCATTGAACCCGACCCCCTCAGATA
Organism: Cordilura impudica; assembly: GCA_963682025.1. Taxonomy (NCBI): domain Eukaryota; kingdom Metazoa; phylum Arthropoda; class Insecta; order Diptera; family Scathophagidae; genus Cordilura; species Cordilura impudica. The sequence goes on along the minus strand of OY821518.1, from coordinate 149,672,382 downwards.
TCGATAAAATTTTGTTCATGGCTAAATTTGATCAATACAAACAAACCCTCATTTTTAGAAATGACTGTTTTGCGATTTTTTTTGCGTGGCACAGTGGGAAAGTTTTCGAAAAAACGCGAAAATGGTCGAAAAGTGCTCCATTTAAAATGCAATAACTCAGAATTGGCTGAACCGATTTCCATGATCTTGGTATCATTAAAAAGATATTTTAACAGGCTTCATGACACGTTTGAAAAAAGAAAAAAAAATACACTGTAAAAAGAACAAAAAGAAAATTTTAAATAACGAAAAAACCAAAAAGATCAAGGGTTTTTTTACAGTGTATTATTTTTTTAGAAAGGTTTATCCTTCACCTATACCATATCCAAAAAGTAAAATGGGTTCTTTTTTAGTTTTTTTTATATAATTTTTTAAGTAGTGTCACTTCTAGTAATACGTACCGAAAGTTTTTGCAATAATTCGAATAACAGCGAAAATATCAAGTCACATTCTTACAAATTTACAAAATAGTTCAACAATTCTAACATTTTTTAAATGTTTACAAATAAAAAACCATCAACAATTGTTAATATTATTTGCCAAGTTTTTATTAATTTGTGTTTTATTTTATTTACATTTTTTTTAAGTTAATTATTTGTAAGAAATTTTGCGCTGCTCAAATTTGGTACAGTCAGAATATCTGCGCACATGTACAAAAGTCTCATTTATTGGAATGAATGAATGAAAGCCTTCAGTTCCTGTTATAGTTTGAGCTTCTTTATATCTTGAAAATAGCTTTTCTTTAACGTTTTTGTATTCGTCAGCATCTGCGTAAGCAACTTGTATGGTGGTCTTATATGTTTCTGATGCCCAGTGATAGAGTTGCCTCGTTGTCTGGATTTCATTTTTATTTGAAATACTATAATTTCGAGCACCTCTCTTCAATGTTCCTCCGATTCCATCACATGCAGATTTTCCATGACTGGTAGCATAAAAGTGCCATTCAGCCTCAATACCAAAATCGGATTTGTGATGGCATTAATTAATGAAGTTATATTTATTTTTATATTGTGCTCCTGCACCATCTGATATGTAAATGATTTTATTAATATTGTTGGTTATATTGGCCTTCACGAACTGTATCATTTTTGAAATATATAGATGAACTGCTACACTATCATGGGTATTGCAATCAGATATTATGGCGAAGCTTTTATGAAATAATTTATCGTTATCTGAAAATAAACAAACAAAGGAAAAAAACAAATAAATAAAAAATATTAAATATTTTGATGAGTGTGGATGGATATTAAAATAATTACCTTTGTAATAAATAACGAACGGATGTATTGTAGCCTGATCATTATTCCAATGGTATCCTTGCACGGCATCTTGTACAAGAAATGCATAATTTTCAGCAAAGTCCATTTGAATTAACATTTCTCCTGATAACAGCGCCGCTCTTTTATTGCTGATAAATTCAGATTGTCGCTTTGCTATGAAATGATGCGGAATCAGAACTTTGATGTGTTCAGTAAAATCGCTGACAAATGATTCTCGGTTGGTGGTTAACGTTTCCAGAACACATCTAATCGTTGTATTCCACTTTTTGTATATTATTTCTTCAGTTTGGTTATTTTCAAAATGTTTTAGCATATGCGTTTTTAGATTATTTAAATTTTTGAAGCAGTGACCATACATTGAAACGCAACACTCGCTTTTTTGTATGTCACCATTACAAGCAACGAATTTGAGAACATCTTTGTAGTCTGTAAATGTGCATTCTCCTTCAAAACAAAATGATTTTAAGCGACTTTTTTCAAACATCAATTTCATATTCTGATGCAATGTGCATACACAGATATTTTGCTGGTTTCCAACTCCAAGTTTCATTCAATTTCTTGGCCTTAACATTGTAAATTTTGTAAAACCAACTTTGGCCAAGGGATGTTTTTTTTTAAATTCGTAGTAAGATTCGCGTAGTGAAGATAACATCAGTCTTTTTTAAACTTTTTCACGTAAGTTTCCTTGTTTAATAATAATTGAATCTTGCGATCCTGGCATCATTCGGCTAATTTCATCATCTTCATAAAATAATTTGATGTGCTTAGAGTTTCGGTTGGTAAACTACGTCTGTTCATTTTTAAAAGATTGATATCTGCAAACTTCGTTTTATTCCTTTGGATATCTTTACTTTTTTTGATACAATCGTGAGATATATCATCCCCAAAACGATCTTTAATTTCTGCGTGACTCATATTGATTGGTAAGAGAGATAAAAGTTTTTGCTTTTCCAAAAGATTTGAGCTGTTCTCTATTTGATGTTTTGCAAAATTTCTTCGTAAATGGCTTTGACGTTTTCAAGTTGCGCTGACAAATCAGATAATGGATCAGCTCCAAGTGAATCTGCTATATTTTCCAAAATTTGCACTGATTTTCTATTTCTGTATGCATCTCGTTTGATATATTTCCTTTTAAGAGGCGTCATTTGGTTTGGTAGATGAGGAATAATGTGATCATTTATATTTTCAATGAGTTCGTTGCTTTCGATGTTTGCATTACGGCTGGTACAAGTTGGAAGTTCATTCAATTCTTCGCTAATTTCACCGTGGGCGTTATTGGTAAATAATTTGAGACTTCACTCTGCTCCACGTTGGATTCATTACGACTGCGCGCTTTTCTCAGTGTATTCCGGCAAGTTTCGCAAATATGGCTACAATGAATGTTGGCGACAGCTGGAAGATACTCAATTATATTTGCAGCCTCGTTCTCACTTATTTTACTTATTGTTTGAATTCATATTCACTCAAATTTTTAAAATATATGCGTAAAAATTGTAATGGGATATCTTGGCTTCTCGAAACTGTTTATAATTATGACTTTCGGTACGTTGCACTTTTAAAATATGGACTTGTAATGTTCGCGTTCGTCGACACTTGTTGAATGAGTAAAATCGATCTATGCACTTCTATTTATACTGTGTATTGTTCACTAGTTTACTGACAGGTACTTATAAATGGGTGCATATTTTTTTACGGTGGCTATATACCTGTTTCACCATGTGTGAGTTTTAAATTTTCCGAATAATGACCACCCTTAAATGTGGGTTGAATTTCTGTAAAAAAGTCATACAGGTAGCCAACTGAAAAACCCAAATAATTAATTTTAATTACTTTGCTTACGCAATCATAAAAATTAAATAACCCTTTGTTTATTCCGTTTTGTTAATTCTGAGAATCATAAAAAATATGATCGAGGGTTTTTCCGAAGAATGTTGTGCATATGTAGAGCAAATTTTTGAAATTCATACCTTTACTCAATTGCGAATAAAAGCGAATTGAGTTGGCAAATCATGTGTTGTACTGTGTTATTTTACCTGTAAATATAAAATATAAGGGCAATTACTAGAAGTGACACTACTTAAAAAATTATATAAATAAAACTAAAAAAGAACCCATTTTACTTTTTGGATGTGGTATAGGTGAAGGATAAACCTTTCTAGAAAAATAATACACTGTAAAAAAAAACCTTGATCTTTTTGGTTTTTTCGTTATTTAAAATTTTCTTTTTGTTATAAAATTTTTTACAGTGTATTTTTTTTCGGTTCAGCCGATTCTGAGTTATTGCATTTTAAATGGAGCACTTTTCGACCATTTTCGCGTTTTTTCGAAAACTTTCCCACTGTGCCACGCCCAAAAAATCACAAAACAGTCATTTCTAAAAATGAGGGTTTTTTTGTAGTGATCAAATTTAGCTATGAACAAAATTTCATCGATATCTGAGGTGGTCGGGTTCAAAATTTCAGTTTTGTCTTGATTTTTAAATGAAATTCATCATATTTGGATATTTTTAAACTTCTTAATATTAAATTATCCTGTCTTTGACTCGTTTTATGGTGCCTTCTCACAGATATTCTTTTGCTTACGACCAGCACTAAAGCGGTTAAGATTTTTTGCATTTTCTTTCACACCTTCTTCTGTTTTTATTGTTTTAATTAACTCTGGTAAATAAGTTATATTTTAGATATTTTAATTTTAGAAATTCATCTCAAATTTAATTTGCACAATCTTCAAACGTTGCGCTCCATTTATAGATAAAGTTTGAATGAAACTATCTTATAGCAATAAATATCTTTATAGCAATAAAATGACATTTGCAGACCGGAATCATTGTTTTTATATTTTATATCGTAAGCAATAAGAAAAGTTTCAAGATGGTTTCTTGAAATATAAAATCTATCTGTGCACATAAGTATAAGTATGGCTTAATGTGGAAAGGATGTAACTCAAATTTGTGTTTTTTTTTTTTACATGGGAAGGAAAAAATTATTAAACTTGAAAACTTTGGTTATACCAACTATTCAGTATAGCCTGACCACTTAGTGGTATAGGGTATAATGACTTTGTGCTGATGCTTGTAGCTACCAAAAATATTTGACCTAGAACCATATTTTATTATACCCATCAACACAGAATCACTTTCTGAGTCAATTTAGTGATCTTCGTCCGTTCGTCCGTTCGTCCGTCTGTGTAAAACTTGTAAACAAACTACAGGTCGCAAATATAAATATAATTTGATCAAATTTGGTATATAAACTTCTACCAGCCACAGGAAAACGCTATTGAAATTGGAAAAGATGGGTGCGTGTTCATACCTAGTCCCCATTCAAATGACTTCTATGAGATCAACTTAGCTTGCCATAAGATCCAAATTATCAGATAGATCTCAGTCAAATTGGGTTCGTATGTGTTTATTACATCTATTAATGAGTAGTCCAAAAATAAATCTTGTAGAAGATTTCTTAGTCATAGCCCCCATATAAAACTGCTTTCCGATCTTCACTTAAATCTATCAAAAGCAAAATATTGCACAAATTTTTCTCAAATAAGGCTAGCATATGTTTTTGCAAGAAATATGTGACTTTACTAAATATGGTCAGGAGCAGTCCATTTTCCGACCTAGTTTCCATATAAATATAGCATCCGATATGAAGTTTTTTAGATCTACAGGCAAAAAATTAATAAAAACTCCACTCAGATTTGGTTTACGCCTATTTTCTAAACCCAATAAGTCAAACCTAAGCGCAATTCTCTAAACGCTTGGTATAGGGCATCGGTCTAGATCGACTATAATTTTCTTATTTGTTTTTTTTTTTTAAGAAAATGTACTTTTAAATGACAATTTACCAGTGGAAAGGCCAATTTTCCCAATTTTTCGGCCGTTTTATACACCGTAAATGCTCGAATTAAAACAAATTTTATTCTTGTCCGATGTTTGTGTCTCTGGTGGAATCTACATATCAAATTTCATATTCCTAAATTAATTCGTAAAAAAGATGCAGTTTTCCAATTTTTGGCCGTTTTAACCACTTTACATCTGAATTTCCAAAAGTTTTCCTTATTCTTTATTTTTTAAATTAAGATTCTAAATCAAATAAATAAGTGATCAAATTTAAAGAAACCTGAATTTTGAATGTGATTAATAATAGAGTAAACATAAATGTTCTGTTATTCTACTACCGTTATCTTTCACTTTATTTTATTCATATGTTACAATAAAACAGGTAAAAAATTATAGCCATTCTAGACCGACTATACAATGGCAACCGCCACCTCGGTTTGAGTATTGATAATAAATATAAACAAAATATTTGAAAAAGTAAGCAATATGTTAAACTTACTACCAAATTATTTCAGCAAATACACTGTTTTTTTTTTAGCATTCTTGAAGGTATCTCCATATTTTAGACCATATCTTGATAAGTGATTTAACCCATTTCAAATACCAACCTGCTCATAGTAACGACAAACAATATTATTTTAACTGTACGCAAATTAAATGGTTTATTTTGTTGAATGACCGTAATTTCAAAGACAGAGACCGACGCATGTACGGACATTATATGGACTCGAGTTGTTATAGGGATTAAGAATACAAATACTTAATTCATTGTTCAATGCGTTGCAACGGAATACCAATAGCCACAATAAGGAATAATACTTTTCAATGTTTTGAAAGCTAAATAAAAGTTTGTAAAAATCTTGGCAATTTTTAGTTTGCCATATACCAGGAAAATGTGCTTTTTTAAGTACTTTAAAAGAATTTACTTTTTTTTAATTTATTTAAAAAAAGTTATGATTGAGTTTGAAATTGTTCAGGCTCAAGATCAAATGTTTTTACTTTAAATAAAGTAAAAGCATTAGCACATTTGTTTCAAAAATTGATCTATGTATATTCTGCATGACAGGTTATACAGCTATTTTATATAAGAGATCCTTGTTTGAGAAAAGGTAACTTTCTAAGAAAATTTACCTTAAGAAGTAAGTTATCCTTTTAAAAACGTACTTTAAAAAAAAAGAGTACTTTTTAAGAAAATGTTCTTTTTAAAATAGGATATATTTTTAAGAAAATGTACTTCTTTAAGAAATTGTTTTTTGTAAGAAAAAAAAATTTTTTTAAGAGTGTAGGTACTTTCTAAAACGAGGTACTAAAAAAAAATATACTTTTTAAGGAAAGGTACTTAAAAACCAGGTACTTTTTTAAGGGTATTTTAAAAAAGGAAACTTTAAGAAAGATACTTTTTGAAGAATGGTACTTCAAAAAAATGTATTTAAAAAAACAACTTCTCTTGCTATAAGGATCAAGAAAATATATGATTTATGGGCTCCGGAATTTATTTCGATGCGTTATAAATGGAATACTTTGAGGGTTTAAAATCGATTTGTATTGAAAATTTTTTATATGATTTAAAAAAAAATTATAATTGAATTTTAGATTTTTCTTGGGACGTCTGAAGATTTATAAACAATTCTTAATAAATGAATAATTTTCTAAACTATTTGGAGAAATCATCTTGATGATTTTTTAATATTAGCGCTTAATTTTAAAATTTCGGGTTATCCCCGAAAATACGTATTAATCTTATTAATTGGTAAAAAAAAAGGTCCGCATGGTTAATATAAGTGCATTATACACTTTTCCAGGGTAGTCTTCTAGTACTGTTGCTAGGGGATCGCCACAATTTATAATTTCAACAAAATGAAATTCATGTCACAAATCAAACCACTACATACTTTGATGTCTTCAATAAATTGATATTATTCTCATTTACGGAGATGTCCTCATTAGTAATGACAGTGGTTGTTTTTGTTTCTAACTTAAATATTATATTTATAAACATGTTTGGCTTTAGTTTTCTTTTGTTTGGTTTTATTTATTCAGGGTCACAGCCATAGCGAAAATGTAGAGATATCCCACGTGGCAGTTCGCCATAAGTCAATCAGTATATTCTCTCTGAAGACAATCTTCTGTGTATTTTTTTTTTTTTCTGAAAAATTACGTTTTCTTCCAATTCTTTATTCAGATAAACTATGTCTCACATATACATACATATATATTACGTTAGGTGCTTGCCAACGATGTACATTTAAGAGCTGCTTAAACTGCATTATTTGCTTCCACATTTTTTGAAATTTTTTAGATTGTCTTTGGGTTGATCCGTTTAACAGATGATTTTTGTTTATTTCAAGAGTTGGTTTATAAAGCTCTCTCACATTAGTAATTCGCGCTCCAACGAGGAAAGATCGTTTTCGTCTTTTCTATTATTTCGGATAAAAGAAAACAGGTTTCAGTGTTTGCTTTTTGGTCATCGTGGTTGCTGATCGGCATGCATTTAGGTTATATACCTACCTATATACATGCGTTTCCGGTTATATGACATAATATCTCGTTTAATATAGCTTACATTTTTGCAAATTAAATAGCTCGCCCTAACCTCCATTGCGAAGGTAATGGTTGTGTAGGGTGGCTATACGCGTTAAATCGTGCTAATTGGAGATGGCTGTACATACAGTTTCTTTTAACTGGCCAAATAATTCTTCATTACAGCCATATAGGTCGGATGGAGTAACAAATTAATAACCAAAACAAAACCTCTCTCAATTTTTTTGTTAAATGCCATATTTGGAAAACATAGAAAATTAATTTTCCTTTTACATAGTAAAAGGGAGTTTTCACTATTAGATTTTGTGGTAACATAAAATAACACAATACAATACAAAATCTAACCCAGTGATGCCAACTTTTGATTTTGAATAAAATCATGTTAATAAAATATATTTTCATTTATTGACTCCACTACTACTACCTGGGAATTATTTTCGAACTTAAATTTTTTGGGTTTTACTTTGCATACCATGAAGTCAAATTTTGAAATCATCATGAACACTGCACTGTGATCCCAAATCCATTTTTTGGCATAAATTCTAAAAATATTGTTAGAGCTTTAACTTTTGCATATTTATAGACCATGTAAAGAAAACAACAAAAATTCCTATCGGACCACGCCCACATCCCACTCGAACTAGAACTTCAAAGTAATAATTAAAAATATTTGTACATATACACTAGTGGCAATAAAATAGGAACACCTGTTTTTTTTTTTAATTTGTGTGGAAACTTTATTACACATCAAGTTCGATAGAATTTTCAAAGTATTCATTATCAGATCCACTCTCGTCGTCATCCATACACAAGTTATTACCTTAAACCAGATCTCACAATTGATACAGCTAGGTCTGGAAGGGTTAATCAAACTACAAAATCTAATGGATTGTGATGTGCTGTTAATCCGAACGACTCTGTTCAAATGGTCTTAAAGCTTTAGTGGTATTAGAATTGTTATGAATAATAATTGATCGGTGGATTCCGAACCATCAAATTCGTAGCTAGCAATCAATTTCAGTTCGCTAATATCCGAAATGTGTCTAAATACTTCTTGTTCCATTAATATTATGCATCCCATAAATTTTGTAACAGCACCTCAGCAACGATTTCTGAAATTTGTACCCCACAAGACGTAAGCGGCAATCAATTGTTTATAACTGGGATATATGTCAATATTGTGGTTTTTATTCTGAAGCCTAATGTTTATATACTACTGTTTTGAAAGCCCATTATCAATTAAAATGCTTATGATTCATTAGAGATTATAGAAACCGGATCTTGAGTTGACAGTTTTTATTTTTTCTTATTTCTGTGGATCTTGCAGTTGTATCCAATGCTTTTTTTTAAACTAATGAAACGTCGGGCTCTTTTGCCTTCTTTGCAGAAATTGAGGTCGTCCTACAGTACTTGATGATGGGGTAATGTAGTCAATTTTCTGAATTTGACAATCACATTTCTTGAAACCCATCTTGAATGGGCTTGTTTAAATCTCCCCAATTTGTTGTTGTACTTCGGTAATAATTTTTTTACATGTTATAAACAATTATACACTAAATGTTTTATTCGTTTTATTTTGTTAACATATATGCCGTTTTCTTTTCTGATTCTAAATTAAGAGCAACTTTATTTTATACATCAATCGAAAGGTCTCAATGTCGAGAGCTCGTAAATCGTAAAAAATTGCAGTCATTGACTTCTTTCAGGTCGTAGTGTGAGAATATTTCCCCATTGTTCCTCTTTTTTTTTTGAATATTTTCACCCTATGACTTCAAAGAGAATAATAATCAAAATTTTTTTGCATTTTATGATACCTTTCGATTGGTGTATATGATAATGTTGCTCTTAATTCAGAATATTTAAAAAAAATACACTTTTCGAAAAAAGTGCAAAAAATGCGATATTTTTTATCAGCAAAGTAAATGGCATTAGATTTTTATTAATTCCTTGAGCTGAAATGAAATGAAAATTGTAAGAGTTTGCTGAAAACTGGCGGTGAGATATAAATTTGCACGTATAACAAACACTTTGACGAACAGTTTTATGTTTGCAACTCCATGCAACTTCATGCCCAAATACAAGTTTTTTTCTACAAAACATACAGGTTACGTTGACTATAACACCACGTAATTACAACACTCAAAAATAACGACAGACACAATATACATAAAATTGGAAATATTTCTTTAAAACTACTTACCTTGGGCTCTACATTCCATTATATAAGTTAAGTTCTTCTATATTTAGAACAGTTTTTTAAAATAGCTTCAGACACTTAAAAGGTCTGAAGCGTTCTTTATTCACTTTTAGTCAAATTACAACTGAAAACTTATTTTACAATTTACTTAATTTATATATTTCTTATTGATCTAATTAAAGAGTGGCGTGATATTCACTATTGATTATATTGCAACTATTTTAAATAAGTTAAATTGCAGACGCCGATATTTCACTTTATTGCCCTAGTTACAAAGGTAGCGTGATATTCGTACCATTTAATTGATTATATTGAAATATTTTTAATAGCGAAAACATTAAGTTGCAGATGCTGATCCAGCTTTTTATCTGGGTTGAAGTTTTTAACTTTAAGAGTTCGTTAACTTATACGCTGTTAACTTATATCATCTTTATAACTTTTTTTAATACTTTGCTGTTAAACTAACACTGTGGAACAAATTCAAGTTAGCAAAAGTTAGGTCGGTTCTGAGAGTGAGGGGTGAATATAGAGGCTAAATTAGAAGACCCGTATCGCGGCGTTTGTTTATGTTAGTTCGAGTTTTTTTTTTTATCGACCTTCGAACTTTGCAGTCAAATGCCGATTTTCAGCATATTGTTTATATGGTTTTTTGGCTATAACTCGTCGACTAATTGATATTTTTTCAATCTGTAAAAAATTATTGCTAGAGACCTGTGCAGCAATTAAAATTTTTAAAAAAATTTATTTAGAAAATTTTTGTGGTGCTTATGAAGCAAAATGTTGGAAAAATTATTTTTTTCATGCTTTTTGAAAATATTTTCCACAAAACTAAGTCTTTTTTGCTTTCTGTTTGATCTATAATATGCTTCTCAGTTTCTTCAATAAATTTGATTTGAAAAGAAAATGGTCTTAGTCGATAATTTGCGTTAAAAATCCCAAAACCATTAAATAAATAGCGATTTAGGCAGAAGTAATTAAAAAGGGATGTTCCAAGAATTAGGAATTCGAATCTCAGCCGAAGCTGATGTCTTTTAATTTTCGCTCAGTCGTGATAAAATTCGCTATTAATTTTTTTGGAACTTATTTCATTTTGTGTGTGATTTAAGTTAAGTGCATCGGTTTCATAAAAATAACAAAAAAAAAAAACATTGTATAATATATATTGTATTAAAAATGTCGGAACCAAAATGTAAAATGGACCATTTTTGTAATGTTTGTGGACGTTTCATAGCAAGCGATGAAAAATGTGGCAATGCGAGTGATATTTTTTTTGGAAGCCTATAAACAATATTTCTCGCAAGAGTTTATCACTGACGTAAACTATGCCCCTAAAAAGTTTGATTTAATTGCTATTCAACTCTTATGCAATGGAAAAGTGAAAAGAAGAAGGCTATGTCTTTTGGTATACCTATAATGTGGTTACACAACAGCCCGCATCAAGAAGAAAATTGCTATGGATGCATCAACTACCATAAAACTTTGAATAGAAGGAAAGCAAAGAATAAAACGTATGTAGCAGTGCCAAGTGTCCAATTACCATTACCGTACTCAGAATTCGTTCCAGTACCAACATACCGAAGCATTGATCTTCAAACAGATATCGTTATCACCAAACGGCGAACGTTATCACCAAACTGCGCTTCCATTTGAAATAAGGTAACTGTAGAGTGTGCATATTTTGAATTCCTAGATTTTTCTAATAGCTTTGTCAGAGTACACAATTTAAACATGTTAACGATTGAAAACTATTTTCGTTTCAGGTACAGAGGAAAGAAATCTCCAGATGCAATACTCGCTTAAATTTATTGGTGGTATAAAAAACCCTTTGAAGAAGAGGAAGACGAGGAAAAATAGGAAGAAGGGGAAGACAAAGATGAAATTCCAGAATATCTGTTGGACGAAATTATCGACCTTTCTGATGATGATGACGATGACCAAGATATTAGAGAGAGCAGTGATGTTGATCCACAGCCGCCTGCTAAACGGCAACTGGCCAAATCATTAATTTAATTTATTTAATTTTTTTACTTAAAACTTTTCATAACTAACATTTCAAAAAAATATTTTTTTCCATGTTTCTATAATTTATTTTTCAATGTTTCTTCAAAACCAACACTGAACAAAATTGGTACATAAAAAATGAGAAGTAAATTAATATTAAGCTGGAAAGCGCAAGTTTTGTATTATGATTGTTTTCTTTTCAAATGAAATTTATTGAAGAAACTGAGAAGCATATTATAGATCAAACAGAAATCAAAAAAGACTTAGTTTTGTGGAAAATATTTTCAAAAAGCATGAAAAAAAAAATAATTTTTCCAATATTTTGCTTCATAAGCACCACAAAAATTTTTTAAATCAAGCAATAATTTGGCTTTTACAGATTGAAAAAATATCAATTAGTCGACGAGTTATAGCCAAAAAACCATATAAACAATATGCTGAAAATCGGCATTTGACTGCAAAGTTCGAAGGTCGATAAAAAAAAAATTCGAACTAACATAAACAAACGCCGCGATACGGGTCTTCTAATTTAGCCTCTATTTTCACCCCTCACTCTCAGAATCGACCTAACTTTTGCTAACCTGAATTTGTTCCACAGTGTAATTCAACATTTGCAGCCCTCTAGTGTATAATACGATGTTTATGGTAGCAATATTTGTAAACAACTTTTAGATATTATTAAATTTTTTTTGTTTCGTTAGATGTTTATTGCATATTACACATATTACAGTTTTTTTTTTTTATATTAGAATTTTCCATATTTATTTCGGAACGCATTCATAAGAAAATTGTCAAAACTTCCTTGACACGTGGCAAAATAATTGCGTTAAACTGCAATCGTATCTGAATGTTGTGTTTATAAAATTATGAAATCTAACACAAAGTAAAAAAGCCAAATAAAATAAAATGTTAAGATAATAATAAGCAATATTTGAAGAAATGGCTAGATACAATGAAATGGTTAAAAATCTGTATATACTATATAACCGAAAAAAGGCTGATTGAAATTTCGTATGACTTACCAGCTGGGTGCACTGTAGTATTAGATATGTATTCATTAAAATAACGGGCCTAGGTGCCCGATAGCATCTAATAGCCTCTACCTCTATTATAAAATAATGGATACATTTGTGATGTTAGCTACATATTACAGCGTTACATAGTCAGTGAGTCAGTGATGAGCGTAACTATTATATAAATTTATTCAACATATAATCAACATCTCAGTGATTATGTAATTACATAAATATTTATTTGTGTTGAACAATAAAACCTGACTACATTTAAGTACAACAATCGTCCAGTTCAGAAGTTGCATATTCCACTAAAAACAAAGCATCACATAACTAACAACAACTAAATTAACATGATTTTTTTATTGTTAGTAGGAAGACAATAACGAATATATTGTACAACTAAATGTATGTATGTACTCGTAAAAAAATTAAAATAAAAAATAAAAATACAGATTAAAAGCAGCAATCAACTTGTGTTCAACTTGTTTCATTTCAGTTGTGTATGAATGTATGGATGTATTTTTTGTTTTCGTCAGAGTTTTTTGTAAAAAAAAGTTTTGAAATGAGAGTGAAATGAATTGTAATCAGGGTTGTCATATATAACAATTTCTCACCAAACTTAGTGATTTTTAAACGGGATGATTTTCAATTGGCAACATGGAGATTTTTTTATTTATAAGAAAATTAGAAGAGCATTGCGATTTTCTTCATTTTTTAATTAATTTCCGGATTTCTCTTTTCCTATACTTTATCAAGTAAAATTATTAAATTCGGCTATGTCAAATCTTTGATACCCTCCGTTTACGTTTACATTAATATCTGGACTTATTCATAACAATTCATAACAAATGTAAACAAAATATTTGACAAAGTAAACAATTTGCTCAACTCTATATTTTATGCCACACCTTGATACAATGATGCCCGATTTATCCCATTTTAAATGTTTTCGATGTGTAAACATCTATGTGTAAACATCGATGTGTAAACATCTAATTCACAATACAATCACAAAAACAGCGTAATATGTGAGCGTAAGATCTTACGCGTAACATGTTAGCATTAAGACAAATCGGTGTGACATGATTGTTTGGTGAAAAAATTATGATATATAATAACCTTTTTGTCGCTGTTTTCTGCATTTTATTTATTACCATTTTTTTTTTTTTTTTGTGAATGATCGTGATTTCAACAGACAAACAGACATACGGAGAGATGGACGAACGGACAGATGACAATCACTATATTCAAATTCATGACAAAATGACAAAAATATCGAATTTAAAATCTGGGATCCTTTTAAACATGGTTTTTGTGTTGCTATCACATTTTACTAAATTTCAAACAATACTATATGTCGAAAACAATTTGTAATGTAACGACATGCATATGTAAAATATGTTCTACTCGTAAGACAACATAAAACAAGTATGAAAGTTATTGTAGCTCTAGGCCTAAACCTTGTATCAGTTTCGGGAAAGGATCTTAGGTTTAAAAATCATTAGATGCTAATCAAACTGGGTGAGGTACTTTGTAAACAATCTCATCTATTAATTTTCTGCAGATATATTAAAATTCATATCAGAAGGAACCTGCCAACCCTGATTGTAACTAGTAATCTCTTAAAAAGTAAAGTCAACTACAAAACCATATTGAGCGCAGCGCGATAAGTGTGGTTTACACTAAAATAAATGGCTTGAAAATATTAAACACGATCATCAAAAATATTGTAAACGAATAATTTCATTGGCTTCGCTAGCTGCTTGCTCAGATAGAGAAGAGAGTCACGGAAATACGATGCATGTACAGTACAACTGGGGCCAAAATAATAGTAATGTCGGTTTAACTTGTATGTAGTGAATGGTTTCGAACAAACATTTTACAAAACAAGTAAGAAAATTATAGCCGGTCGAGACCGATTATATGATACCCTATACCATGCGTTTAGACAACCTATCCCTTAGGCCCAACCAATTGGATATAAAAAATAAACATAAACCAATTTGAGTGGCATTGTTAGTTAATTTTGTTGCCCTTGAATATGAAAAAGTTCATATCGGATGCTCTATTTACATGGAGACTAGGTCGCAAAATGGACCGGTCCTGACAATATTTGGATGAGTCACAAATTTTTTGCAAAAATATATAAATAACAAATTTGAGAAAAATCTGTGCAATATTTTTGTTTTTTGATAGATTAAGTTGAAAATCGGGAAGCAGCTTTATATGGGGGCTATGACTAAGAATTGTCCTATATGATTACAATGTTTACACGAACATCGGACAGACATCGCTAAATCGGTTCAGAAATTGATTCTGAGTCGATCGATATAATAAAAGATGGGTCCAGGTCAAATATTTGACCACATAGTGGTATAGGGTATAATTAAAGCACGTTCATTGGTTGCTGTCTTCATTTAAAAATTTAACATTAGATCTGTTCTAATATTTAATATTATCACTTAAGACATAATGCGAATAACCTATCTGAAAAATTATTTACAGAGTAGCTAAACTATTTACAGAGTAGCGAAAATATGCGCTTATAGTACGAATTTGTGTATCAATTTTCAAATTATTTACAAACTGTATGAAAAATGACATTAACAATAACTTTAACATTAATTTTTGATAAATATCGATACAATAATTACACCAATATTTATCAGGCTTTACTCAAAGAGGTTCAGCCTAATTTGTATGTAAATAGATGTATCTGCCACAATTTAAATTTTGCCTTGCAACATGCAGCGCATATGAGGCATCAACAAGCCTTTGTGCAATTGCCCGATAAAACAATATATATGTTTTATGGTTTACTTAATATATAACGACTAGTTCTCATTCAGGCTTCAACTATATCCCGTCAAGCGGCTGTGGACAGAATTATCGAGCAGTGATATCACTTAATAAATGTTTTATACTTTACTAAATTTTAAAGGAAAAAAGCCACAAAAAACAAGTAAGAAAATTATAGTCGGTGTACCCCGACTATACGATAGCTATACCATGGTTTCGGGACCCTATCTCCTCGGTCCAACTAATTGGATATAGGAAATAAGCATAAACCAAATTTGTGTGGCATTGTTATTAACTTTTATTGCTGCAGATATGAAAAGTTCATATCGGGTGTTATATTTATATGGGGACTAGGTCAAAAAATGGAGCAATCCTGGCTATATTTGGTAAAGTCACTTATATTTTGAAAGAATATATACGAACCAAATTTGAGAAAAATCTATGCAATATTTTTGCTTTTTGATAGATTTAAGTGAAGATCGGGAAGCAGCTCTATATCGGGCCTATGGCTAACAATTGTCCTATTGGAATTATTTTTGGACTACTGATTAATGGATATAGTAAACACATACAAACCCAATTTGACTGAGATCTATATGATAATTTGAATATTATGGAAATTTAATGGATTTCATAGGGGTCATTTGTATGGGGACTAGGTCTGAACATGGACCGATTCTCACCAATTTCAATACCGTTCATCCCATGGCTGACAAAAGCTTATGTACCAAATTTCATCAAAATATATTCATATTTGTGGCCTGTAGTTTGATTAAAAGACTTACATCGATACACAGACGGACAGACGGACGGACGACATCGCTAAATCGACTCAGAAAGTGATTCTGAGTCGACCGGTATAATAAAAGATGGGTCTAGGTCAAATATTTTCGGTAGTTACAAACAGCACCACAAAGTCATTATACCCAAACCACATAGTTGTATATGGTATAATGATCTTATCTTAAACAATCTGAAATATGATACAATGCAGCTTACTAATGAAAAAGATTTCTATTTATTATTTGAGAATTGACTCGAAATTTTTTAACAACAATATTTTTAAAACATCAAAATTTATATATGTCGATAAAGATATAAATATAAAAGACGACGTGAACTTTTCTATACAAACGTACACAAAATTGTACAAGGTGGTCTATGTATTTCACCCTCTTCAGTTAAAAATTGTATAAGAACTCTAAACTATTTAATTCAACGATTTGCTTGGGTGCAACTTATTTCGTGTTATTATTATTAACACAAAAAATTTCAATATTCTGTCTTTATCAAAATAAAAAATTTTAATTTATTTGCTTAATTTTTTCGCGCTATACAAAAACATTAAACTAGAATACTAACTTTCTCATATTCTCAAATTCTGACTCTCGTCACAGTAAAAATAACATTGTTACTTGATTAAGTAATTACTAACATATTAGACAGCTCATTTTTAAAGTTAATGACCAACTCGGAGCTTATATTTTGCGTATAGCCAATACTGTGTCCCTCAAAATTTGGATTGCATACATAATAAATTTTTTTTTTGCTATTGTAATGATCGCAACTGTAGGTATATATGTGTGTATATCAGCTTAACGATTTCTTCGAATATCAAATGTATTCGACATAATAATATTTGTTTGCCGTTTCCATCCGAGAGTTAGTTGATATTTTGAAACCGTAAGCTAAAGGTCGTACAAACAATTAGAGTTCGGTAGATACAAATATTTATAAAAAAAAAAGAATATAAATAAAACAAACTTAGCAAGAATGCAAAAGCGTAATAAATAACAAAAAAAAAAACTTAAAAATAAATAAAAACGATTAGAATTAAATCCTTATCGCGTGTGTAAATATCTATCAATCAGCACAAAGTTAGTTTAAAGAAGTGAGACAAAAAACAAAAAAATACTTAATCTCTATCATTACCATATGACGACTTGCTTGATGTTTATTGATAGTAATAGCAATAAATCTAAATCTAAAAAATCAGAAAGTCATCCATATATATGTAGATACATTCATATATATATTGTGTAAAATAATTTAATCATATGTAAAAAGATACATACAAAAATATTAAACATAAAAATTGTTATTATTTTTATTATTTGGCATAAATAACTATTATAAAGTTTTTATACATTGTTTTTTCTTTTCTAAATATACTTTTATTTGTTTGATAAATACAACACAATTTATGGTTATGGCTGCTACTACTTCTGCTGCTGGTTTCGATCGAAAATTGTGAAATACCAAAATAATCCATAAAATATATGAATTATATTCATCTACTTGTGTCTGTGTGTTATTGACAAGAAACTCAAATTCCAAAAAAAAAAAAACAATATCCAAACAAAAACGCGGCTTAAAAACACACAAACCAGTTTTAAAGAATAGCTTGATTGTTGTTTGAAAAAAATAATTAAAAAATTTTATTGAAAAGAATAAAACAAGATACGGATGTATATAGACTACCTCTTTTATTTTCAATTCACCTACACAAACACTTATACAAAACAAACAATAAAAACAATGTAACAACTGAATTTAAAAATCACATTAGTTCTGAATACAAGTGTAAAGACGTCATACAGTCAAAACCTGTTAATCAGAATTATGAAATTAAAATTAAAAACAAATAATATTTACATAAACACATACATACACATGTACATATATGAACACTCACACTTTCAGCTTGAACAACGAATTCAGCTGCATTTTACAAAAGCAATAACAAACCAATGATCCAATAAGTAGTTCGCCCGCTTAATGTAACCGCATTCTATATTTGGAATACATAATACACTGTGGAACAAATTCAGGTTAGCAAAAGTTAGGTCGATTCTGAGAGTGAGGGGTGAAAATAGAGGCTAAATTAGAAGACCCGTATCGCGGCGTTTGTTTATGTTAGTTCGAATTTTTTTTTTATCGACCTTCGAACTTTGCAGTCAAATGCCGATTTTCGGCATATTGTTTATATGGTTTTTTGGCTATAACTCGTCGACTAATTGATATTTTTTCAATCTGTAAAAGCCAAATTATTGCTTGATTTAAAAAATTTTTGTGGTGCTTATGAAGCAAAATATTGGAAAAATTATTTTTTTTTTCATGCTTCTCAGTTTCTTCAATAAATTTCATTTGAAAAGAAAACAATCATAATACAAAACTTGCGCTTTCCAGCTTAATATTAATTTACTTCTAATTTTTTATGTACCAATTTTGTTCAGTGTTGGTTTTGAAGAAACATTGAAAAATAAATTATAGAAATATGGAAAAAAATATTTTTTTGAAATGTTAGTTATGAAAAGTTTTAAGTAAAAAAATTAAATAAATTAAATTAATGATTTGGCCAGTTGCCGTTTAGCAGGCGGCTGTGGATCAACATCACTGCTCTCTCTAATATCTTGGTCATCGTCATCATCATCAGAAAGGTCGATAATTTCGTCCAACAGATATTCTGGAATTTCATCTTTGTCTTCCCCTCCTTCCTCTTTTTCCTCGTCTTCCTCTTCTTCAAAGGTGTTTTTATACCACCAACAAATTTCAGCGAGTATTGCATCAGGAGATTTCTCTCTGTACCTCAAACGAAAATAGTTTTCAATCGTTAACATGTTTAAATTGTGCACTCTGACAAAGATATTAGAAAAATCTAGGAAATTCAAAATATGCACACTCTATAGTTACCTTATTTCAAATGGAAGCGCAGTTTGGTGATAACGTTCGCCGATTGGTGATAACGATATCTGTTTGAAGATCAATACTTCGGTATGTTGGTACTGGTACGAATTCTGAGTGCGGTAATGGTAATTGGACACTTGGCACTGCTACATACGTTTTATTCTTTGCTTTCCTTCTATTTAAAGTTTTATGGTAGTTGATACATCCATAGCAATTTTCTTCTTGATGCGGGCTGTTGTCTAACCACATTATAGGTATACCAAAAGACATAGCCTTCTTCTTTTCACTTTTCCATTGCATAAGAGTTGAATAGCAATTAAATCAAACTTTTTAGGGGCATAGTTTACGTCAGTGATAAACTCTTGCGAGAAATATTGTTTATAGGCTTCCAAAAAAAAATCACTCGCATTGCCACATTTTTCATCGCTTGCTATGAAACGTCCACAAACATTACAAAAATGGTCCATTTTACATTTTGGTTCCGACATTTTTAATACAATATATATTATGCAATATTTTTTTTTTGTTATTTTTATGAAACCGATGCACTTAACTTAAATCACTCACAAATTGAAATAAGTTCCAAAATAATTAATAGCGAATTTTATCTCGACCGAGCGAAAATTAAACGACATCACCTTCGGCTGAGTTTCGAGTCTTAACTGAATCTTCATTTTTGAAATTAGTTCGCTTGTACGAAATAAAAAAAATCGCTACGGTGGTGGTGGCTGTGCGGTGGTTGAAAACAAAAAAATTGTTTTACTAATTCCTAATTCTTGGAACTTCCCTTTTTAATTACTTCTACCTAAATCGCTATTTAATTAATGGTTTTGGGATTTTTAACGCAAATTATCGACTAAGACCATTTTCTTTTCAAATGAAATTTATTGAAGAAACTGAGAAGCATATTATAGAAAAAATTTTTAAAATCTATTTTTAAAAAAAATTTAATTGTTGCGCAGGTCTCTAGCAATAATTTGGCTTTTACAGATTGAAAAAATATCAATTAGTCGACGAGTTATAGCCAAAAAACCATATAAACAATATGCTGAAAATCGGCATTTGACTGCAAAGTTCGAAGGTCGATTAAAAAAAAATTCGAACTAACATAAACAAACGCCACGATACGGGTCTTCTAATTTAGCCTCTATTTTCACCCCCACTCTCAGAATCGACCTAACTTTTGCTAACCTGAATTTGTTCCACAGTGTAATTAATCAAATTTAGGGAGTTTTTACATTAAGTAAATAAAACAATTCTTTTAAATCAGGACGCCCTAATTTTAAAATTCAGTACTCTATAATACATATACATTATAGGCATAGAATGTAAATCATAGATGTGCAGCTAGTACTCTTTTGCGTCATCGTGTTTTCACACCGATAGTAGCTTGATCGTTTTTTCACACCAACATGTCCGAAAGCTTGCTGCTTGTTTACCGATTCAAAGTCAGTTGCTGTTCTGCATTTGACCAAGCAACACCGTATCGCTCTGCAAGCAAAATTATTTGTAATAAAAAAACACTACACTTAAAAAAAAAAAATTTAATTGCCATGGACGAATATAAAGAAATTTTTATGTTTGTAAATGGCAAAAATAATGCCCAATGCCTGATTTGTGATAAAATCTTCACAAATTTAAGATTTTATAATTTAAAAAGACATTTCATATCCATTCATAAAAATATTAATGAATTGGATGAAGAAAAAAAATATGAAATGTTCAATTCCCTGCAACAAAAAAATTTGCCCCTTCTCTAAGTCTGACAGTTGAAGAGAAAAAAAAACAACTAAAGAATGCTTCAATTGTCGCAGGGTTGATGTTAGCAAAACAATGTCGTCCTTTTGAGGATGGATAATTTTTCAAGCAAATGGCACGAGAAATTTTCAACTGTTTTGGGGAAAAGGGAAAATCAGCCTACGAGCTGATAGAAAATATTCATCTTTCAAGATACACAATAGCTCGTAGAAGTGAAAAAATTAGTAAATATATTTTTAAGTTTACGTTGCAAAGATTGAAAGACTGTGAATACTTTTCCATCTGCCTTGATGAGAGCACAGATATTACTAACATTGGTATGTTGATTATATGCATTAGGTCAGTTGATAAAAATATGGAATGCTTTGAAGAATTTTTTAGTTATTTTGCATTTCACGGCCATGTGAATGGCGAAACCATTTTTGATTGTATTAAAAATAATATTCTCTTAACCGAAAATGGTGATAAGCTAGCTTCCATATGTACAGACGGGGCAAAGGTAATGCTAGGAAAAGAAAAAGGTCTTAAGGGTCAATTGATGAAAAACAATATTCACATTCCTAATTTCCACTGCATAATACACCAGTCTGCACTTTTTGCAAAAAAATTAAATATAGTGGAAACGATGGATACAGCTTGTAGAATAATAAATAAAATTAAAGGGGGCCATAACGCCCTCACGCGTAGAAAATTTAAGAGTTTACTGGAAGAGCTACAGTCATGTTATGGAGACTTATTATTGTATACAGAAGTTCGGTGGTTGAGCCGCGGGAAAAGCCTGGAAAGGTTGTTCAATTTGAGAGATGAAGTACAACTGTTTTTAGAACAATCGGAAAAAAATGAGTTAAAAGAAATGGCGTCTTCTCTGAAAGATAAAAATTTTGTTTCCGATTTAGCTTTTTTGTGCGATTTAACGGAGATAATAAATGAATACAATCTGACTCTTCAAGGACGAAACAAAACTATATTCCACCTAACAGAGTGCTCCCACCGCTTTGAACGCAAAATTAAAATTATACTGTCTCAATTGCGCAACAATGATACCAGCAATCTTCCTAGAACCTTTGAAATTCTTGCGGAGTATCGTAATGACGAAAAAATAGCACAGTATACAGAAATAGTAGCTTCTTTGGTACAAAATTTTGCAGATAGATTCGAAGATTTCAAATCACTTAAAACTATGATTGATATTCACAACGACCCATTGACTGAAAAAAATTTTGATAATTTGGAATTAGCCGCTGAATTAGAAATAATGAAAAATGATATAAATTTACCGCTAGACACTGGAAAATCATTTTGGAAAAAAATAAACAAAGAGAAGTATCCTGTTATTAAGAAGGAAATACTTAAATTATACTCCATGTTCGGGTCCACGTACGACTGTGAAGCCGCTTTTAGTATTTTAAAATTAATTAAAAGTAAATATCGCAACAAATTAACGGATGAACACCTATGTGATTTATGAAGAATAAAACTTTACGAGGGGGAAATAATCATTGGAGATGTTGATATTTGATTTTTTTTTAAGATTTAGTTTTAATTTTTAATTTTTTTAATTTTTTACTCAGTGTACTACTTTTGTTTTCTCTGCTTTTGTTCTGCTTGCTCCGTTCAACTTAACACAGTCGCAAAATTCGTAAAACTGATTTGAAATGCGTTTGTGTCAGTTTGCACATGTCTGATGTAAATACATATCGGCAACTGAAATACAAAAATGTTCATTTTTGCAAAAAAAAAAAAAAATAAATAAATAAAACAAAACTATTATTTACGAGTTTTGCGTTTAAGTCAACGATA
Source organism: Cordilura impudica (assembly GCA_963682025.1). Taxonomy (NCBI): domain Eukaryota; kingdom Metazoa; phylum Arthropoda; class Insecta; order Diptera; family Scathophagidae; genus Cordilura; species Cordilura impudica. The sequence continues at coordinate 149,649,423 of OY821518.1, read as the reverse complement.
TGTATGTTAACCTCGTATGATCGCGCTAGAAACAATTAACTTGTGGTAAATGTTTATCAGTGACTTATTATACATCGTAATTTAATATTGTTAAAGTTTATGTTAAAACATATACACATAGACGATATAGACGAACTAGGCCGATTATATAATGAACTAAAGGAAAACTAAAGAAATAGCATAGTCAAATTTGATTGAAACTTCATAACGGATGTTACTATTATATGGGAGCTATGTCCAAAAACGGTCGTTTTTTTACTTAAAATACGATATATTTAATTAAAATATATCGTAAAATATATCGTACATGCATTTTTTAGGCTGACGATTTAAGGTAATTTGATTTAATTTCAGAGAGAACATTTCAAAAAGGGGCTAAGACAAAACATTCACCGTTCATCTTTGAGCCGATCAAAGCTTTCGGAATACGGTATGAATGTTGGTTATCGTTTATCTGAGCGCAATCTGAGGAAACCATCCATGAGACCCTCTTTAGTATAGTGTATTTTTAAAGATATTAGGCTTGGTTAAATTTTATTTAATTATTATTTTATTTTTATTATATTACCTATCAAAACACTAAAAAATTTTGTTTTTGAATTTACAAATACTTATTTTATAAATATTTTTATCAAAGAAAATATACAGAAAAGCCTTTTTTGTTAAAGAAATTACTAACGTGTTCGGTGGAGACTCTGGTTAAAAACTTAAAATCACACCCAACAAGATATGTATGTTCTCCTTCTGTGAGAGAAGTGGTTAATGAGACCATAATAAAATATGTTAATTTCCCATATTTAACGTATAAGGTTCTTTTATTTAACCCCATCAGAAAATCAGTATTACTGTCATAAAAATCCGCCAGTTTGTGAATTTTCAACTTCAATTGCTCCGATCCCATAACATAATTAGTATCTTTACCTCGAGATTGTGTTTTTTTTTTTTCATAAATTCCAAAACTCATCTATTAGCTTACTGATGAGCTTTATACGGTTTTAACCCAAAGTGCATTGTTAACGTTTTTATCTCAAATCTCGTTGGTGGGAAATATTATTATTTAAACAGGAATACATGCTGAATACGTGTACATAAAATCAAACATGCAATAACACATATAATTATACAATATAAATTATATTTTAAAAATTATAATATTGTCTGTTTCAACCGAGGCAGTGTTCGTTTTTATACCCTATACTACTCTGTGGTCAGGGGTATACAAAAATAAACTACCGATATTGATCCTATCCTATTGATCCTATTATTATAAGCGATATAAAGAATTATATAGATGTTTTATATGTACCAGTGTTGCCAAATTTAGCGAACAGAAGCGCAACACCAGGAACTTATTATGAGTTTGTGCTGATGTAAATATACCAATCGACCAAGATTATCTCTTTAATTGATTCAAAATAATTTTTAAAAGAAAATTTACTTTTTTTATTTTAACTCGTAGCGTCTGTTTGTCTGCCGAAAAAACGTTGAATCGATTTTTAACACTTTTCCCGTGATCCAATCGAACTTAAACTTTGCAGGCTGACAAATCTAACAAATTTGCGTTAAAAAAATGTATTATACAATAATTTTGGATTTTTCTAAATTTTATCGGTTTTTTTTTCGGTCAAGCAATTATTTAATTACATGAAGGTAAACTTAATTTTTATTTAAGTTTATGCTTAATACCTATTTCAGACAACCAATTAGCATTTTTAGCATAGATACTGATAATTTTCCATTTAGAGTGGTAATGTTGGAGAAAAAAAAGAGAATATGCTTCAATTCATTTACAGGACTTCTTGAAAAATTTTATTGAATTACAAAGAAAACTTTACTAACTTGAGTTGATTATGCTTTATTTATTTATTAAAAATAAACTGAAAATTGTTTGGTTTATCTTCAATGTACCAGCAACCAAGCATATTCTCACACCTCGAGCTATGACTGCTATTTTTATGAAATAAACAGATTATTTATATATAAATATGTAAGTATGAAACTATTAAAATTTTTGCCTTAAAGCACTTAATGCTAATAGAATCACAGATATATTCATATATACTCGTACATATGTATTGGTATGTATGCATATATTAAGACGTACATGTATGTATGTGTGTTAGCCTAGATGTCGTAACCAGTGCAAGTGGAAGTAATTATTTCCATACAAAACAAACTTGAAAATTCGAACAAACAAAAAATACTACATACATTTACATGCATGTGTGACAACCAACTGATTTTTAATTTTAATGTAAACCTTTTATAATTAAATTATATCAAATTAAATGAAATATGGAACTAAATGATGCTATTGGTAAGTTAATTTCATTGATTTTTAGAACACACAAATATTTATTTTTCCATTTTTAATTTGAATTTTTAAGACACCATTTCATTAAAATTAAACAAGTAAGAAAATTATACTATACGATACCCTATACCATGCGTTTATATACCCTATCTCTCAGACCCAACTAACTGGATATAGAAAATAAGCATAAACCAAATTTGAGTGAGATTTTTATTAATTTTTTTTTTGGCTGCAGATATGAAAAAGTTCCTATCGGATGCTATATCTATATGGGGACTAGGCCCAAAAATGGACCGATCCTGACCATGTTTGGTAAAGTCTCTTGTATTTTCTAAAAATATATACAAACAAAATTTGAGAAGAATCAGTGCAATATTTTTGTTTTTTGATAGATTTAAGTGAAGATCGGGAAACAGCTCTATTTGGGGGCCTATGACTAAGAGTTGTCCAATAGGGATCATGACTACTGATTAATGGATGTAATATATACATACAAACCCAATTTGACTAAGATTTGTATGATAACTTGGATCTTATGGCAATATATGTTCATTTCATAGGGGTCATTTGTATGGGGGCTAGGTCTGAACATGGACCGATTGTCACCAATTTCAATAGCGTTCATCCCATGGCCGATAAAAGATCAAATACCAAATTTCATCAAAATATATTCATATTTGCGACCTGCAGTTTGATTACAAGCTTTACATGGACACACAGACGGACGGACGGACGGACGGACGGACGGACATCGTTAAATCGTTAATTCTGATTCGATCGGTATAATTAAAGATGGGTGTAGGTCAAATATTTTTGGTTGTTACAAACAGCAGCACAAAGACATTACCCCAAACCACATAGTGGTATAGGGTATAAAAACAAACTCCATATAGTACAATGCAATAGGAGTATATGGTACTGATTACTACAAATATAAAATAACTAGTTGATTGTGTGGCGCCTAGGCGCCCGTTTAAAAATTATGAATAAAATAAGTAGTTTAAATTTAAATAAGCGAAAAATTTATAATAAATTAAATTTCTTTTAATATAGTAGTAAATTGAAAATTATATTGTTACATATGTACATATGAAAAAAGATTGTGTTTGTAGAAATTGTATACATAAGTATCAAAACAGATAAGAAATATTTGGCAAAAAAATTTTTCAATTTAGAATCTCTTGAAAAACTATATTTCGTGTGAAAAATCGTTGGTCATTTAATAGTTTTCCTTGTTGTGGGTTCGATTGAATACGTATCTTAACTTGGCTTGCAACTTTTGAATGTAACAAAGACACATACAGTTGGCCGTGTGAAAATACCGCGGTCTCCAAATTAATGCCAACGTAATCAAATGACTGGCCTTTAGCCTTGTTTATGGTAATAGCGTATGCAGGAAATACTGGAAACTGGCGGCGTTTTAATATGAAAGGTAATGTGGTGTCGGTTGGGGCGAGATCAATCCTAGGAATTAGAACCGTATCGTTTTGGTCAGCGTTACAGAATCAGTCAGTCTCTCAGTCAGTCATCAGTCAGTGAGTCAGGGATAAGCGTAAATATATTTTAGATATTACCCGGCCTTCACACGTTAAATTTTTGGCTTTCAGGTTGTAATGCACTCATACTTTTTTACTCTTTTTTACTAAACAATCATACGTTTCAATTCTCTCTTTCAATTTTTCAATGGGACAGTTGCTTAACAATTTTTTGACTATTGTATGTGTGATCAATTTGACTTGAACGTGGGAAGGCCGGGTAAAGTGAGGAGATTGGAGATTCCCAAAATTATTAAAATTTAATACAATGGAGTTCGCTTATAACGAACCCTGGTTGTAATAAATTTTTGTTTATAGCGAAGAATTTCTTCGGTCCCAAGAGTTTTTATCACATTTTTCATACAAATTGCTTGTCTTATAGCTAACAGTGGTTACATCAAACTTTAACAAACAATTTTTTTTTCCATTTCAGAATTTTCCTATATTATATATATTTACAAAAAAAATAATTTTAATTTAATTTAATTTTATTTTAATTTAATTTTAATTCAATACAAAAACTTCGATTTTCAAATGAAGTTTTAAAAGTTCCTTTTAGGTATATTTTCGTAAAAGTTTGCCAGTAGTCAACCTTTGCTTTGTGCTTTCTGCTTCTATACATAAGGAGTTTTTAATATTATATGATTTTAAAAAAATATTTTATTTTGATAGAAACTCGGTAATTGTAGTCTTATTAAGGCAAACTATTAATATGTATATTTTTAATAATTTAATTTATGATTTATAACTTTTTAAAATGCATCAAAATAAATAAACTTATTTAACTAAAAAAAGTTTTTAAACCTTTCGGACAAAACAAAAAAATACTTAGTCTAACTAATTTGGCCGGTCTCGCCGATTTCGTTATAACCGAACTCCATTTTACTGTAAAAAAAAAATAGAATAGCATAGAAAAAAACGCTTTAGCGCAAGGTTCCTAAAAGTTTCTTTTGGAGAGTGGGGGGGGGGGGGGGGTAAGGTTTTAAAAGTTAAAAAGTCGTATTTTCATAATTCTTTTTTGAAGACATGAATAATGTTGGATTATTATATATACGTTATAGTATAACATTTGAAGAATCTTTGAAAAAATTTTCAATTAAAAATTTTAATAAATAAGTCCGTGACAGTGAATCTCCGGAGGCGTTGTTGTTTTGCGGTGAACATCATAACTCTTTACCGGATGATGTGAAATTTAAAAATCGAAATGCGTTTCAAAGGTGACATGTTTCCTGAGGTATTGACGAAGAGTTTTTACAATATTTTTTTTGCAGCAATTTTGAAGTAAAAGCGTTTTTGCTATACAATTTCGGGAATTTGTTGTTAAAAAATGGGGAAGAAAATGGAATTAAAAAAAATTTTTCATGGTTACCTGATAATATACCTGAGATATAGTGTCTAAAATTTCAAAGGAATCGGTCAAGTAGATTTTGAGTTATGATGTTCACGGACTTCGAACTTTTATTTGCGAGAAAATCGGTTTAAAGTTTTTTAAAAACTGATTTATACACTATATACCGTGTGAGGCCGGTCGCTGGAAACGCTGTATCTTCTTAAGTTTTGCTCTGATTTACTTAAAATTTTAAAACAACACGCTCGACATGTTGTGCATTCAGAAAAAGGTTTTATAACCTACCACCCCTTAAGGAAGTGCAAACACCAATACACCTACACAAAAGAGAAAAAAATATTTATTATTTCATCATACATGTAAACTGAAAAAAGAGAACTAAATTTTTTGCAGTTATCTATAAATCAAAAAAATAAAAGGTAAGGGTGTATTAGTTTTACTTAAAAAAAACTTATTATTCCAAATCGCCTTTAATTGTTCCATGATAATTTCAATAAATTATTCAAATTAGAATCTTAAATATACCTATTTATGTACGTAATTTATGTTTGTCTAAATTATGCAAAAATTAATATGAGTGAAAAAAATAATTTTCCCACCTCTCTTCTGATATTGCACTATTTTTTCAAGTGCTTTTCAATACAGAGCTTTAAACGAAACCATATGTTGAACAACTACAAAATCCACATTGAAGATCTCTTTTTTCTCAAATATTTATTAAAAAAAGCATACTCATTGGTAAGTGCTGACCATCAGAGAACCTGAGCGAAAGCACTCTTAACAATACAAAGCAATTGTGAGATGAAAAACAAAACAGGTAAATGGAAAAGTTTAGTTTGATAAAAGAAGTATGTATGCATATCGGACGACGTTAAATTAGAAAAATAAAAATGTTTAAAATTTCATTCATTACTTTTTTGCAGAATTTTTTTATTGACCAACAAAGGGAATTTAAAGAAGAATTTGAATAGATATTAGTTTTTTTATGCATTTTTTGCGTTCAAATTATTCCATATGTAACACGAAATCTGCATATGTCGATAGCAGTGCTGCCAATTTTGGCAACTTATTGTAATTTCAACGATTTTTCAATTTGTTAAAATGATTTGATAAATTTGTTAAAATGATGATTGAAGATTTCAAATTTTCAGTAGTATAATAATTACGATTTCAAGGGTTAACAATTAATGGGTTGTTTATCGAAAATTGACAGTTTTTTTTTCAGCGTAAATGTAAATTACAAAATATGTATAGATTTAATTCTGGGTCAAGTCATTTCAAAACGGAAATACCTTGAATAGCACCTCCATTTAAGATTTAAATTTTAATTAGTTGATTGCTGTGTTAAATTTTTTTTTCGTTGAAATTTCCAATAACCAATGCTGTAATAATATTCGTAATATGAATGATATAAATAAATTTTATTGTTTCGAGTTCTATAAGCGGTAAAATTTTCTTGATAATTTCTTGTTTTAAAAATGACGATTTTGGCGATTTAGTTTCCAAAATTGTCGATTTTCAGAAGATTTTATTAGCAGCACTGGTCGGTAACAAAGAAGAGAGAAAATTGTGTCTGGGTTTGTATAAAATGAGAAAGATTAAATTTTGTTTGTGTATTTCGCATAGCTTTGTATGGAGCTATGTGTGTGTATTATTTCAGCGTTACAGAATCAGTCAGTCAGTCAATGAGTCAGGGATCAGCGTAAATATATTTAAGAAGATGATAGTAATACTTTGTGTATGTGTATCATTATAGAATATTTTTTATAGAAATATCATAAAAAATTATAAATTATTGATTGGCAATGTCTTTAAGTCTTTTTAAATAACAGCAACTAAATATTCTTATATCAGTTTTGAAAAAATTTATTTAGTGACGTTAAAAATAACATTTGTATTTGTTTTTGTAAGGCCTTAAACTCGAATCTTTGTAAAATTTCTATATTAAAATTACTGAAAGTTCCTCATATCTCTATACGCAAAAAAATTTGTATGAAAAAAAACAAATTCACTTCTTGTTCATTATCCTAAGCAGTCCCAAAGAAAAAAAAATCGGTAGCTGTTAAATCGGGTGAACGCGGTGCACAGTGGCTAAAAATCGTTTTTCATTGGCCAAAATTCTGTAACTTTTGAACTGATCAAAATATTTTAGTAATTTTGTTTTAATGGATAGATATTTAGTTGAACTTGAGCCAGTTTTAATTTCATTAAAATTGATTGTGTAGTTTTTAAGGAATTCTAGATCAAAGTTTAATTTTTTTATTTTTATTTTGTTATTACTACTTAAAAATTAAAAATGCTTTGCTGTTAAATTTGAAAATTTGCTTACACTCGAAGAATATTTACACTTAAAAAAACGTTAGAAATATTATCTAAAAGTCTCACTATTACTAGAGAAAAATTTATCATTTTTTTCTGTCAAATTTGTTAATTTTAGCAAAATAAATCTTGTGAGCACTAGCGCAATGATTCTGATTTTGATATGAAAATAAGGGTTTTTATTTTTTTAATTTTTCTTATTTATTACAACATTTCAATAGATTTTAATAGCATTTGTAACAATGGGAGGTTCTGTTTTTTATTATTTTTTACTAATACTATGTTTTTCGTACTTAAATAAGAATGAAAGGCAATTATAATTATTATTCATTTGATTCAAATATTGGTTGCAAATATTCAATATTTTGTTCTGTGCTATTTTTGTTCTTTAGTATTTTTTTGACTTCTTTAACTAAAACCCGATGTTCCACTTTCCATTGATATCGAATACTGGAGATGAACGGATCTGACGTTGACAATAATATATTAAATAGATCTTCATTTGTGGAATTTCGTGAAATTTTTCTATAAAATCTATAATCTTTATTCCCCTTTTTCCTGAGCCTCCTCTGATAGATCTCCAAGTGGCGCCAAATGATATTTAATGACATCTTCTGCATGAAAAACGAATTTGTGAACTGTTGCAGACATATTTCTCAATGGGTACTTGGTTATATATATTTTTACAGTTTCCTTAGCATAATCTCCAAATTTTCTAGAGTCAATTTCTTCAGTACTTCTAGGATTATTTCAATTCGGAAAATAAGGTTTTAACTCATTTCTGTTATTTCAGATGCTGTTTCTGGATCTGAAAAGAATCTTCTTGCGGTATTGCCATCATTTGTATTGCGTGGCCCTTGTTTTGGCTGATCTATAATCAATCCAAATTTGCTATATTCATTTTGAACATGTTTCTTTTTTGAATTTCTTAACTCTTTGTTGTTTTCGTTGTTTCTTATTGATCCTGAAGACACGAAATCCAAATCATAACTGATTTTTAGTATGTGTTCCATAAGTCGTATTCTTGCATGTAGTGGTGATAATCCAAATTCATATGGATCGGTATTATCTAATGATGGCCTGATGTTGCTTGGCATATAATGCAGCCTGGCCTACTTTTCCATCTATTATTGTCAGCATTAATTGGTAGCTTACTTCAATTTGCGGCACACCTAACTGTAATTGTAATCGCTGTAGTATTGCAATTTGGCCCTTGATATCAGTAACTTCTTTGTTAATGGCATCATGAGTTTCTTTTACGAATTCAAATTTGATTGGCCTGCAGTATTTCGTAGAAGATGGTGTCTCATTTTTCCAAATATCTTTTGTTTGCGTTATACTTGTCGAAGGCTCTGAATCTTCCAAAATCTTTTTCAATCGCAATGGTATAAATGATACCATGAACATATCTGAGTTTGAAATATTTTCACATACTGTTTGTATTGTTTTTCTCCCGAAGAACCTCACATCCCCATTTACAAAAAATAATTAACTTTGAGTTACCATATTTCTTTAATTCATTTCCTTTTATTGATTGTAGCAAGTGTTCGGCTGTGTGATCAAGTAGAGATTGTAGTTGTACCTCTGCCGAAATTGGAGTATTTGTAATAGTGTCCTTTGAACTAGCGGTTATGTGATGATATGCTGGATACATATTTGAGCCTTTTTCGATCGCACGCAATCTGAGCTGAATATATTGCTGTGTTGTTAATTGCATATCCAGAAATAATGCTAATGCCTCCTCACTTGTGAACAATTTTGCATCGCCCGGAGTTGGTATACTTTTAAGAATCCACTTTTTTCTCACTGGACTAGCTTTAACAACTTTTTCTATGATATCCACTTTTGTTAATTGCTTCTGTGATCGTAGTTGATGTAGGAAAGATTCTTTTATATTTGTACATCTAATTTCATCGTTAACATCTTTAAGTTTCCGCCTCTTAGATCTATCACTGCAGTTGTCCAATGAATTGCGTGGTCTTCCAGCCTTATCTTGCTTTGCTGTTTCCGCAGCGACAGTAAGTTGGTCTTCTAGCCAGTTTTCATTTTTTATAAAAAATTTTGTTTACTGTAGCTAACTTCTTTGTAGCGTTTTTTAGTGCTTTGTATTTCGGTGCTACACGAATTTAAGTTTAATTTTATTTTAATGTAACTAAGAACATCTTCCTGGTTTTTGTTTCTAAAATACTCTTCGGCCAGTTCTTTATAACTGACGATCTCCATATTTTTCTGAATATTTTTATTTGCGACTGTTATTGCTGAAATACATTATAGCAATTGAGTTTATATTCAAATTTCACTTTCTTATAAGCCTTCTCATAAGCCATCATACTATGTTTCTAGGTAAAATAAAAAGGTAGGATAATGGCATTAGTGCATTACTACCTAAAATAATATATAAAAAACCCACTATGCAATTGAATTACCTGTGTGCGTTTTCTTTACTACTTGCATTAGTGCATTGTTATGTAAAATAAAATGGTATAAACAAGGTATGATAACAAAAAAAAATTCAGGTTACTAATGAATTACATCCTCTGTGTATTGAACTAATAGTGTAGTAGAACAAATAATGACAATTATAAGCTATAAAATACCTAAAGCACAAATTTAACACACGATTGTATACTTATAGGGCTGTTTAAATTACCGTAATTTTAATTTTTTTTTTTTTTGAGTAATTTCATTAAAATGAAAGAACTGTTCTACCTACGGGTCGTAACGGGTGCAATCCATTTCTTTTTCCCTTTCGTTCCCTGGAATTTCTATTCCACTAAAGTTGAAATTCGACAAAAATATAGTATTTTAATAAATGTTTCGTAAAGCCCCTAATATTAAACGGTAGGGCTGTGACTACTTACAGCAACTAAAGACTACAATCCTACCAACTTTGTAAGAAGGACCGCAGGTCATTATCGATGATAACCTGCGAGTAGTAACGATTTATTTTTGATAAAGAACAAACCTTTTCCTGCGATTAAAAAATCTGTTTAGTTTGCCACTCCCACAATTAGCAATAGTTTAACCTAATTTTTTGGCTACCTTAATCTGGATATATTAGCTATAAAATGGCGTTAAAATTTGAAAAATCGGTGACAAAAAAAATTCGACGTTGGGCCAATCAACTCAAAATTTCAGCCACATTGCGGCGACTATATTGAATGCGTATTTGTGCGCCATTAATTATACTGTGACGTGTTAATATATGTTTAAAAGTTACGTTTATGTTTATATATGTTTTATATTAAATGTAGAAACTTGTTTTAAGTTGCAATTATTTTGTATAAATATTATATTTGTATAATTTTCATTAATAGAAGAAGAAACGTCGGAAAAAATTGTAAAAAACAATGTTCTCATTACATTAATAACTTTAGGCCATAATACGTTAATTTAAAAAAAGTTTATTTTTTTATTTTATTTTATTTGAAAGATACGTGATTGTAGTATATCAAGGATATAATAATTTAAAATTGTGTCCACTACAATCACCACATTATTATTGTATTTAAAAAAAAGCCATTTTCAGGTGCCACTGCAGCCCCTTTTATTATTGTCTGATCATAAAAAACAAAAGTGAGTTTAAAAGACTGTTAAATTATGATGTGCTTTCGTGGACGGATTTTTAATTTGTTTAGTTTATTATAAAAATTATGCCAAATTAAAGTTAAAAATAAATAAAAAATTTACTAAGCAAAAATATAAAAATTTAGTTAATTTTTTAATAAGCTTAAATATAAACCACACCAAAATATAAGGAAACCTTTGGGAAAATGCATATTTTAATTTTATGCGAAACAAAAATTGTGTTGGTTTAATAAGCTGCACCTTCAAATTTTTGCAGCAAAGAAACAAAAACAACAAACAAATAAGGAACATTTACATTGGATATTTTTTTTTTACTAAATTTTTATTCCTGTTTTCCACTTCAAAGGGAAAAAGTACGTTTTAGCACCCGATGGCGCTTAAGCGACAATACGAGTACATATGATGTTCTAGTATATTCTAACATTCATTTAACATTAATGTTTCTAACATATGTATGTACATTTTATTAACAAGTTAACTTAATTTTTTTTTTTTTTTTTTTTTTTTTTGGTTTAAGGAGTCTTTTTAACATATTTAATGACTTTATGTATCACGCCTAGTCTTAAATATATTTACGCTGATCCCTGACTCATTGACTGACTGACTGATTCTGTAACGCTGAAATAATACACACACATAGCACTCCATACAAAGCTTTCGCAAACAAAATTTAATCTTTCTCATTTTATTCAAACTCACACACAATTTTCTCTCTTCTTTGTTACCGACCAGTGCTGCTAATAAAATCTTCTGAAAATCGACAATTTTGGAAACTAAATCGCCAAAATCGTCATTTTTAAAACAAGAAATTATCAAGAAAATTTTACCGCTTATAGAACTCGAAACAATAAAATTTATTTATATCATTCATATTACGAATATTATTACAGCATTGGATATTTCTATATATAAAAATGTTTTGGTGATGAAATTTCAACGAAAAAAATTTAACACAGCAATCAACTAAATAATTTTATTGATATGTATGTATCTATAGCTGAAACATATAATATAGGCTTAAAGTATAGCCGTAATTAAAATTTAAATCTTAAATGGAGATGCTATTCAAGGTATTTCCGTTTTGAAACGACTTGACCCAGAATTAAATCTATACATATTTTGTAATTTACATTTACACTATACAAAAACTATCAATTTTCGATAAACAACCCATTAATTGTTAACCTTTGAAATCGTAATTATTATACTACTGAAAATTTTAAATCTTCAATCATCATTTTAACAAATTTAACAAATCATTTTAACAAATTGAAAAATCGTCGAAATTACAATAAGTTGCCAAAACTGGGAGCACTGCAAACGTCAATAGCACTACATATCCAGATTTCGTGTTACATATGGAATAAGCTGAACGAAAATAATGCATCAAAAAAAAAACTAAAATCTATTCAAATTCTTCTTTAAATTCCCTTTGTTGGTCAATAAAAAAATTCTGCAAAAAAGTAATTAATGAAATTTTAAACATTTTTATTTTTCTCATTTAACGTCGTCCGATATGCATACATACTTCTTTTATCAAACTAAACTTTTCCATTTGCCTGTTTTGTTTTTCATCTCAAAATTGTTTTGTATTTTTATGAGTGTTTTCTTCGCTCAGGTTCTCTGATGGCCAGCACTTACCAATGAGTATGCTTTTTTAATAAATATTTGAGAGATCTTCAATGTGGATTTTGTTGTTGTCCAACATATGGTTTCGTTTAAAGCTCTTGAAAAAATAGTGGCATATTAGGTTTAAAATTTAAATTATTTATTCTAACTTTGCATAATTATATTATATTGTAATTTCAGAAGAGAGGTGGGAAAATTATTTATTATTATTTTTCACTCATATTAATTTTTGCATAATTTGCTTTCAAAAAATTTAGACAAACATAAATTACGTAAATAGGTATATTTAAGATTCTAATTTGAATAATTTATTGAAATTATCATGGAAGAATTAAAGGCGATTTGGAATAATAAGTTTTTTTTTTTAAGTAAAACTAATACGCCCTTATTTTTTATTTTTATTATTTATAGATAACTGCAAAAAATGTAGTTCTCTTTTTTCAGTTTACATGTATGATGAAATAATATATATATTTTTTCTCTTTTGTGTAGGTGTATTGGTGTTTGCACTTCCTTATGGGGTGGTAGGTTTAATTTTAAGTAAATCAGAGCAAAACTTAAGAAGATACAGCGTTTCCAGCGACCGGCCTCATACGGTATATAGTGTATAAATCAGTTTTTAAAAAACTTTTAACCGATTTTCTCGCAAATAAATGTTCGATGTCCGTGAACATCATAACTCACAATCTACTTGACCGATTCTTTTGAAATTTTAGACTCTATATCTACACATAAATGATCAGGTAACCACGAAAAATTTTTTTAATTCCATTTTCTTCCCCATTTTTTTAACAACAAATTCCCGAAATTGTATAGCAAAAACGTTTTTCACTTCAAAATTGCTGCAAAAAAAAAAAATTTTTAAAAACTCTTCGTCACTACCTCAGGAAACATGTCACCTTTGAAACGCATTTCGATTTTTAAATTTCACATCATCCGGTGACGAGTTATGATGTTCACCGCAAAACAGCAACGCCTCCGGACTTATTTATTAAAATTTTTAATTGAAAATTTTTTCAAAGATTCTTCAAATGTTATACTATAACGTATATATAATAATCCAACGTTATTCATATCTTCAAAAAAGAATTATGAAAATACGACTTTTTTAACTTTTAAAAACTTACCCCCCCACCCCTTAAGAAACTTTTAGGAACTTTGCTCTAAAGCGTTTTTTTCTATGCTATTCTATTTTTTTTTTTTACAGTAAAATGGAGTTCGGTTATAACGAACTCGGCGAGACCGGCCAAATTACTTAGACTAAGTTCGTTATAACCGTAGTATTTTTTTGTTTTGTCCGAAAGGTTTAAAAACTTTTTTTAGTTAAATAAGTTTATTTTAAATTATTAAAAAGATACATATTAATAGTTTGCCTTAATAAGACTACAATTACCGAGTTTCTATCAAAATAAAATATTTTTTTTAAAATCATATAATATTAAAAACTCCTTATGTATAGAAGCAGAAAGTACAAAGCGAAGGTTGGCTACTGGCAAACTTTTTCGAAAATATACATAAAAGGACCTTTTACAAAACTTCATTTGAAAATCGAAGTTTTTGTTTTGTATTAAAATTAAATTAAAATATAATTAAATTAAATATTAAAAGAAATTTAATTTATTATAAATTTTTCGTTTATTTAAATTTAAACTGTTTATTTTATTCATAATTTTTAAACGGGCGCCTAGGCGCCACACAATCAACTAGTTTATAGATAATGATAAAATTACAAATATTCATTTGAATTTTGAAAGGAGAAAACAAAAAAAAATATTATAAATATATCCCTAAATATTATTAATCATTTTGGTATTAAAATTTATGCTTGATTTTCGCTTATTCAAAAGTAGAAATATGATCCAAACCAGTTTAAAGAAAGCAGGGCTTTCTATGAATATAAAAGCTTTTGCACACTTTTCGAACGCTTAATGATGCTATAAATGGTGAATGTTTGGTTTGTACAACTCTAATATTATATATTTTCCGTTATGTTTATTTCTTAATTATTTTTCAGTACACCAACAATAACTATTGAATAAATATTCAACAAATGAATATTCAATAATGACAATAAATGTTCAAACATTCATTCGTTTATAAGATATAGAGCTTCGCAAATTTCAAATAACGTGTGCGAATACTTTTGTCCGGCTTTGGATGTTGTTTTGTATGTAAATTCTATTTTTCCTATGCGATTATTTTTAATTGAAGACATTTCTGACCCAGCAAAAATTTTGATTTTTAAAGTTTTCTTTTTTTTTTCAATATCACACATTAAAATTACATTCTTTTTCACACAATTTATGTTCTATAAAAGAAAAATTTTTCATTTGTATGCACTTATGTAGAATATACATACATACGATAAGAAATAAAACGCGATTTTAAAGGATATGGAAAAAGTAAATTTAATACTACAGAAAGTGAAAAATTTTTAAAATCCTTAAATTTTTTTCACATTGCTGCTTTTAAATACGCGCTTTAGGTTCTCATATACAAAGCGTTGTTTTTAGGACACACAAAAATTAACTGTCATTTGCCTCAATTTGATGATTTGAGTTATCTTAAACGCTTAAATTTCCCGACCAAAACTTATTTAAAGCAACACTCACCTATATATGTAAATTATTCGTTAACTCAAAGTCATAAGCATGTTTGAAGACGTTACAAAATCTGTAGCGTGAAATCCATTTGTTAGATTATATTCATCAGAGTGTTTAATTAAAGTATTTGATGTACTGTCTACCCTCCCGTATTTTATTCTTATATTCTTTAACTCTGATGTTTTAGTTAATAACACATTCAATTATTTGACGGATAATTTTTAAATTGGATTTTATCAATTGTTTTCTATTTTTTTATTTAAGCAAAAGGCTTTAACATAATTAAAATTTTCATTAAAAGATATCGCACCTGTACCTCTAAAGTGAGTCAACTCAAAATTTACAAATGTTCAGTATAGGCAAAAAAAGGTTTTTATTTTAATATTTACTATAAAATTTAAAAACAGTTTTTTCATTGTAAAGAATTGCGAATAAAAAGTATACAACAGTAGTTGGTTTTGCGATTTTTTCAGTGATCATCAAAAATAACAAGTTTTTTTGGGTGGAACTCAAAATATGTCTTTTAGTGGATTCTAAAGAAAATACTCTTATAATACAAAGAGGGTTACAACTGTATTTTTTTTGTTTTTGCGAAAGACTAGAAAAATCGATGTAAGATTTTTACAGTGGATAGTTATGACCACTGTGTATCGTTTTCTTGCAAAAAGTGAAAATTGAAAAATTTTGAGTTGACTCACTTTAGAGGTACAGGTGCGATATATTTACTTTAAAAAGCATAGAAATAGCAATAAGATTGATATAAAAGTTTTTTGAATACCTTCTATAATACTTGATTTTGAAGGTAACCGAACACCCCGTTTGTTTAAATTAAAAATGATGTACATTTTTCTTTAATTGTTTTGATATTTATTTCTGCTCCAAATATGTTTTTGTTTTTTCAAAATAAAAATATGACAGTTACGAAAAATGTATCAAAGATTAGCCAGAGCCGCATTTAACACTCCTACTTGCATAACTTTAAATAAAATATATGTGTGTACCTTTCATGAATTTTTGTAGATAGAGATTTTTTAAGAGATTCAATAATTCTCGATTCTGCATTAACACAATTATGAAAATCTGTCTTTAGATTTAAGGTAACGAGATTTTCATATAAAATTTTGGCAGTTTTTACATGTAAATTGTAATTACAACCTGCTTTTTTAATTCGTTTTTCTTTTCAAAAACATCATTTAAAGGTAAAGTTTGATGACTGGAAACGAAAGCAGCAACAATTGTTATGTTACTACTGCATATTTGAATGACTTTTCGGGTTTTTAAAAATCGGCTAGTCGACTTGAAATCACTAACCACCTTACTAAATGTATATAAGTGTATATGCCGGAATTATTAAAAACAAAAATAGAAAATTATTACTTCGTGTTACTGATGTGCCTCTTCACAGCCGCTTGTCACGTGCGCAATCGATTGGAAAATCGCGTTGTTGAACCGAAAATAAATACACATTAACACAACAAAACCAACAACTGCTATTATATATATATATTATTATATATAAATATATTATTACAAAAACATTAGGGAGCCCAAACTATAGTAGGACAAAAATCTTATCACTTTAGCTTACAAAATAAGTGCATATTGAAGTACGAGTACATATTTCTTGTATTTGTACTTATATTGTACTTTTACTTGTTCTAGTACTTGTACTTGTACTTGTACTTAAGTGCCCAATAACAAAGATTCTATTTTTGGAAGCAGGAGAAAACGAAAACGCATATCTAAACGCTTACGAGGAAGCAAAGTGTGAGGTAGACCATTGCAAATCGACAAAACTAGTGCTTCTAATTGAGAATTCTCCAGATAAAAATCATATCTTATAAGGGCAGGTTTGTTTGAGTTATGGAAAGCTCTGTTTTTTTTCTGACTGTAAGTATATATAGTAATAGGTATTAGGAATAGGTATTACTTATTTTAGTAACAAGTACTATGAACACTCTTATTGCTTTAGGACCAGTTTTACCAATTAGGTACATTGATAGTTGCAGTACGAAATGCCTTTATTGTGGTGAATCATCGCCAAAAACTGTATTGAAACATCTCCAAATTTTCGAACAATATTCGATTTATACCACTTTTAGATATGTCAATACTATTTTGTGGATTACCTTAACCTTTTCTATCGTGGCCATCACGCAGCTCGTACGGCCTCGTTTAAACTCTAAAACCCAATATTTTATAGTTGTAAACGAAGAAGAAGACTACCTATCAAGCTCGCTATTAATATTGGCTGGACTGAGACCTTTCAAATGAAAGTATTTAAATTATATATTCACTGAGATCGTTTACTTTTCATGGCTCCAAAAAACACTAAACTTGACACTTAAAATATATATTTTATAAGGTTGCCGCTTTTCACCAAAGTAATTTTATTTTCAAACTACTGCCGCCATCTATACGTAAGGTCGGGGTTTACTGGGACCACCCTCGTAAGTCACCAAAACTTTATTTTATAGTGCACCACCCTTATATTATTTTTTTTATATTGTTATATACACAAACCTCGACTGTTTCATATTTATGAAGTCCTAAATATTTTATCACTACTGTAAATACATGTGGAGGTGTGTATGCATATTTTTAATATTTATGTGTACGATATATATACATACATACATACGAGTACATATAACAATATACACAAACAAGCCGGTAATGCTTAAATTTAGATATGCATATAAAGCTGGCAATTACAATTTTATTTAGGGAAATTATCTATTCCTTAATAGCACAGACTAAATACTCGTTAGATATGGATCAGTAGAAATGGCAGAAGGCCATACCATCGAATAAATTAAAAACTAGTTGACTACATCGTTTAATTTTAAACATTTAAGGTAAAACATTAATCCCAGGTGGTACATCTTATTTTATTTCACTAAGGACTTACTTCGTTGAAGCAAACCAATCACTACCAACATTACTAAACTTTTTCGTTAGTAAAATAATTTAGTTTTTATTCGTATTTAACTTAAATATTTAGTAAATTCACTAACTTTTCTCAAAACACATATATAAACCAAATATTAGTGAAGATCGGGAATCAGGTTTATATGGGAACTATGACTAAAAATGGGTAAAAATGGGCACACACATATACCGAATATTATCGATATATCGAATTATATATGATAACTTGGATTTTATGACAATTTTCGTCGGTCTGATAGGCGTTATATGGCATGGGGGCTAGATCTGAGCATACAACGATTTCATATTTCCGACATGTAGTTTGATTACAATGATTAGGTGGGTCTGGTCCAACATTTTGAGAAATTACAAACGTCAGCACAAACATAGTTTTATAGGGATAAATATTTTGTGAAAATGGACAAAAGTAAGCGGTGTTCGGCGATTCAACGAAGAAAGTGCTTCTAAGACTAAGAATTTATTAGGTTCGTTTCTTTGCTATTCGGGTAAAGATTGATAAAAATGAGAGGTAGAAACAATACTCTCTGAAATATGCACAGAAGTGCGGGGATGATAAAAACAAAGTATATTGAACCCAAAAGGAAAACTCAATTTTAAAATGCAAAAAAAAAACAGTTCTTTGATTAGTTTTTACTAATAAAAAATTTTTTGGGGAAAAAGAAACAAAAAAATGGAAAACAATTTTCTTTTTTCAGTTTTTTACATAAATATTAATTTTAATGTTTTTAATTTAATATTTTGTTCTAACGGCTGATAGCTTGACATTTTTATCAATTTACCCAAAGAAAAAGATTAATTGAATTTCGATAAGAAAAGAAACGCACTTCATCTCATATGAGTGCGTCCATTTTTGGGTAAGTTTGTGTAATTTTAAGCTAGTTTGTTCGGTAGTAGAAGAATTTTGTTTATTTTGTATTAATTATAAACAGAAATTAACCTAAGCAGCGTTCACAATGTAAAATATTAGGGTACTTTTATTAACAGTTAATTGTATGTTCATATAGTTACTTTTTTTCCACCATATGTGAAAAGAAAAATAATCCCCACCCATATGGTCGGTAACATGCAAATTATAATTTCTATCAAATTTAAAAGCCTTTAGTATAAACTCCAGTTTGTACACGATAAGAACAAGCAATTCAAACACAGCCCAAATTTTCTTTTTCAGAAACAAAATCACTTAAATGTTTTCAACACATACTTACATAAATACAATACTTATATTTGTATCTTAAATTAAATTTCATTTATTTTAAATTATTTAAATTAAAATTAGGGCTATAACTTGTAATATATTTCTATAACTATTTATTTCGCTATTGCTAAAAATGTTCACTCAAAACTCAATGATGTTTTAAAAATAGGTTTTAATTTAATTTTTTTTATATTTGTCGAAAAATGTATGTGCCCTGCTTGAAAACGCATTTAAAATCTGAAATAAATGGAAAGTTCCGCTATTTACACATACTCGAATTTAATTAAAAACAAAAACTCTGAAAAAATTATCAATGTGTGAGTTTCTTGTTTGAGGTATTTTGTTTTCGAAATGAATCAAAAATAAAGTTTACATAAAAACATAACACTATCCACTTCGCAGTGATAGCGACGAAATTTAGTTATAGCCCTAATATGCAGACATATTCGTACATCTTTATTCCATAATTTTATTTTTTTGCCCACACATTTTTCGATAATTTTGCAATAAAACTTTTCGCGTACCAATTAATTAAGCTAACTTTTCAAATAAATTATCTAATGAAAAATAAACTTTAATGTTTCTACAATTAATTTGAATCAACTAACTTGTATGTATTTGTTTAGAAAAAATATATATACTTATGTATGTATGTATGTATTTACATATGTTTTTGATAACAGGAGACTTAAATGTTGACAAAACCAATTAAATGATTATATGACCGATTCTCATAGCAAATATTAATAAAAAAAAAAAATAGAATGTGATTAGAAGTAATTACATAAATATTTAATCTAAAATATTCTGAACCATTCTGAACCACACTGCATAAAGATCTGACTTTGGTAAATATTTTAAAGCAGATGACCAAAAAACAAACTAGTTAAAAAATAAACTGCTCAACTAAAAATTGCAGCTTTTCTGACTGCTTTTATGATTTTTTAAAAACAATTTGAAAAATCAAACATGTTTGTAATTTCATGAATGAGGGGCGTGTATTTTGATTTATAATCGTACATTGATAATAATAATTTGTCCTAAAATTAAATCAACATTATGTGACTAAGTACTGTACTAAATTCCGCTGACTCTTTTCAATGGACATTATAAATCTTAATGAAACGTTGTTAAATCTATAGTTTGTAAAGTATTTATTCTTGCAAAATTTTAATATATAAAATATGAGTCATATCCCCAAATATAAAGTAGCATAAAAAACATAACTGTTAAACAAAAACTTATGTAAGTCTATCCAAAAAAATTAGTTTTATTTTTCTATTTAAAATTATTGAAAGAAATATAAATCAAGTAAGAGTGTTATATTCGGTTGTGCCGAATATTTGATACCCTTCACCTATGTTCTAAACACATTATTATAGCCAAGGTTATCAACACTAGAAGATAAAAATGACTATATTTTAAACTATAATGACTAAATTTTTTTACAATGATGTTTAAGCCAAAAGTGCTGGCACCTCCGATTTTTTGATGGATATATATATCTATTGTGTCCTAGAATACGAAAGAAATTTTTTTAAAATCTTTCAGCGTCCTATTTTGATGTGCGTACGAAATACAAAAATCGCAAAGTAAAAAAAAAAACCTATTATTTTTTTTTTAATATTTTTATATTTTTTTTCACATGAATAATATTCAGCAATGTTTTTATTTATTTTAGATTAAGAAAAATATACATTTAAACAATAAAAACTATTTTCTAAAGGAAATTAAGGTTAAAAAATTTTTGTTATTAATATGTAATATAAACATTACAAATGGTTGCTGTTATATTCAATAACTGCATTTAAAAAATTATATTCGTAGTCTGATTAAAATCAAAATGAACTGATTCCACAGCCTGTTCACTGAAAAAAGATATACCCTTTTTCGTCTGTTCACAAAATTGCTTTACATGGTAGAAAACTCCATGAACCTTCGGAGTTACTGAAATTCCACAACTCAGATATTTTTTTTTTTAATTCTCAATGCTATTTTCAAACGATGGCTTTTATTCGACCGAGAAGCAGTCTTCAACAACTTTCTTAAAGGATTGCAGTACGTCTACATATTTTAAGCATTCAATCGGACAAATACTTCTCAGAAAATCTATTTTTTTTTTTTTAAGTTTGATACAGTTAAAACCACTGCCTCCGTGGGTAACTTGTCTCGTAACATTACATAAGTGTAACATTTTAAAGTACAATACTCAAATTCAATTTGCATATGTTTTACTACCGTATTCACCACTCCTAATAATAAGTGGAGTTCAGGAGGAGGAATAGTGTATTTTGGTGTCACTACTAGCTGAGAAGATAGGCGCATTTGTGCAATTCTTGAAATTTTTAGCATAGTTTTTTACGGATTCTGCTTTGCACCATGCATTATAGTAATCCAAGATATTTGCGACTGTACTGCTTTCACCTACATTTTGTATATCTTCTTTAGTTATAAAACACCATGTGCAAGGATAGCAACTTGAGTGTAACATAATTCCCAATAAAATATTGGCTAACTTTAAATCAGTATCTATAGTGCCGCTGGAGATATCTATTTACAGTTGTTTCCATATTTTTTCAACATTTTCATAACATTCCTGAGTAGATTTGGATAAGGCTAGAATAAATAATTTTTTAATGCTTGAGTCTTTAAACTCATTTGCGCATACCCCATCACTATATATCTGACGCCTAGGGAATCTTTCTTTAATGAACGAATCTTCATAGATGACTGACTGTACAGAAAAGCACACTTTTAAAAAATGTCCTCCTCCTTCGATGCCAAATTTTAAATGGACAACATTGTTATTCTTGTATTCGTTTACAAAAGAAATAAAATTATTAACATATTTGCAGTACACAAAAACTTTTTTTTTTCTGAGGTACAGCCCGATTTTAAATAGTTTTGATACAGTTAAAATCTTTTGCAGCAAAATAATTTCTCAAAGTTTTATTTTTTCTCTTAAGAGTAACATTAAGTCCGGACTTGATTATTTTTCTATTATTTGTTGCTACTCGCAATGCACCAGCTAACGCAAGTGTTGCAGTAGTACTGTAGTTAAATTTCGTTTTCAATTTACCAAAATTGTCAATTGGCATGTTTACAAATAGTTTCATCTGCTCACCACCTTGGATCTGTGACAAACTGACAGCTCCTTTTATTATTTTGTCTTCGCCATTTTCAAATGAATTATTAACCATATTCTTTACAATTCCGGAAACAAGTTGTTCCTTTTGTTTCGGTGGTAAATTATTTTGTATATGATGTTGCAAATTTAAGATATGAGCAGAAGGTACGCATATGTGAGAGTGTCCTTTTTTTAAATTAGCAAAACATTTGGTACACTTTTTTACACTTATGTCAACAACTTTTTTTCAATTTTTATTTCAGAATTAATAGATGATCTTGATAGTTCACATAATAAACAATTACATTTCGTGTTTTCGTTAAACCTGCTTACAATAGCTTGAAATTTAAAATTTGAAAAATTTGATAATTTTAGTTTTTGGATGTAGTCAACATTACTTTTAACAATTTTTATTTCTTTCTAAATACTTCTTTTGCACGACGTACACAGAACTTTTGGCAATCGTTCATCATTTAAATAGAGTGATAAATTGCAACAAAGAATGGTTTCTAAATGTTTTTGTAAAGCTCCGCTTATATGAAGCTTATGAAGCATACAAAGCAAATTCTTTCGCGATTTTCATGGAGCGATAACGCATGATTATGATGAATCTCCTGTTATTTTTGATAATATTTACAACTTATTTTATGAAATTTCAAATAATACTAAAAATTGAGCAGAAAATCAAAGCTAGCTGTTTATTATTGCAATTTTTATCTTTAATTTACTTTAGTATGTAGCATCTTTTATTGTATTTCGTACGCGCATCAAAATAGGATGCTGAAAGATTAAAAAAAAAAATTGTTTCGTATTCTAGGGCACAAGAGATATATATATCCATAAAAAAAAATGCGGGGTGCCAGCTCTGTTGGGTGGTGAGTAGTTGTAAGGGGGTGTGGATACTCGTAATTAACAAAAAATTTCGGTATTTTCGTGCTTTTTTAATTGAGAGTAATTATGTAAATATGTACAAATATATTTTTGTTTGTTTGCTATTAGCTATGCATACACATTTTTATACCCTCCACACTACTGTGCAAAGGGTATATATCAGTTTGTCAATCCGTTTGTAACTCATCGAAATAAACTCCGGAGACCCTATAAACTATTTATATATATTCTTGAAATAGCGATTTTCGTCTGTTTGGTTGCCGGCAGACAGTCTGTCAGTCTTTTTTCTTTGGTTGCCGGGGGTGGAAAAAATCTTCCAAAGATATGAATGGTGTCATTCATTATGTGAGATTCAACCCGTGTGGGCCGCCTACTCAAACCGACTAACCAGTCTTCGACAACTTATCAACTTATGCATGAATATATTCTGTATTCTGACCAATTTCATTGTTCACGATGCGTCTGTATTCTTCAAATCTGGGACATTCGAAGAAAACATGTTCCGCATCTTCCCATAGTTCTGGGCATCTTGGGCACAATGGTAATAATTTACCTCACCGTGTTCGCGATCTATCCACTTTTTAACGCTCGGTATCAGCCTGTGGGTCCACCTGCCTTTGGGTGTGTTCTCCCACCTTCTTTGCTATTGGTTTATTGTCTCCATCTTTCCGTGTGCCGCCTCTCTTTTTTGTTCCCCTCAGGGTTTTCTTTCCTCACGATATAGATCCTCTGTGCCTCCTCTGCTGCTAGGTCGATTGGTATAATTCCAGCTGGCAGACCTATTGCTTCCATTGATATGGTCTTGTACCCACCGCAGACCCTCAGATATTTTCGTCTCTACAAAGAGAGTACGTTTCGCCTTGACGAGCTTCTAATAGTCCTCACCCAGATTGGTGCTCCATACAGCAGTGTGGAGTTCACTACCCTTGCGATGAGGATCCTTCGGCTCTGACGGGGTCTACTAGTATTTGGCGTTATCCTCGCTAGTGCGTTGCCAACTGCTGCCGCCTTCTTGCACAGCCGATCATCTAACTTGAGTCCCAGGTATGTTATCTCCTGTGAGGATGCGATTTAAACAGTTTCAAGATTTCTCTCTTCCTGCCTCCGCTAGTTAAAACTGCCTCCGTTTTGTGCGCGGCAAGTTCTAGTCCAACCTTTTCGAGCCAGGTCCTTACTAAACGGATTGTCTCGTTCACATACAGTTGCACTTCGTCCAGGAATCGTGGACTGACTACGACGGCTATGTCGTCTGCGAATACTATGATGTCGACCTCCTCTGGAATCTCAAGTTCAAGAACCTGGTTGTACATGACATTGCAATTCCTTCCCATACTAAAGGGTCCTGTGTGAGAAGTATTCACCTATGATCGTCATAAGGTATTTCGGTACGTTAAGCTTCCGTAGCAAAAGCACACAATATTTCTTGGCCACACCTTTCCCCTCTATGGCCATTTTCGCTATTTGTCTCATCCTGTCAATAGCACCTATTGTCGATCGGGCTTTCCGAAATCCATATTGTCTGTCCGATAATCCCCGAGCACTTTCCACAATTGGTAGGAGTCTATTGTATATGACTCATGACTCCCTCCAGTACCTTCCCGAAGGTATCCAACAGGCAGATCGGTCGATAAGACAAGGTTCTGTTTCTTCTAGGGTTCCGGGAATATTCCGTTCTCTATGCACCTATTAAACTACTACGCGAACACTTGTGGTCTGGCCCTTAGTGCCGTCTTCAGTGCCCTGTTTGGCACTCCGTCCAGGACTGGTGCTTTGTTTTCGCCAATCTTCGGGCATAATGCCAGTATCTCGGCCTCCGTCGCTGTCTCTACTACCACGTCCGAGGATTGATGTATCTCGTGGTAGCTACGTCCTTTCTGGAGGAGCGTTTCCACTACTCTCCCGAGTAGGTGTGGGCATGTGACCTGGGGCGATCTGGTCCCTTTAAATCGGGACATCACTACAATACAGCTATCGCTTTTGCTCCATCTGATAGCCTCTTCGAGGTTTTTTCTGGACCGTTGGTACTCCAGCTCCCTTGTTTCCGAGTCAGTGTCAATCAACCCTGCGAATTCGTCTCCTCGCCTTGAGACATTTTGCTCGGAGCTCTGCTGTCTGCGTGGTGCACCCGTAGTTTGGTTTCCTGCTCTTCGTCTGCCTTCTCCTGGGCATTGCCGCATCACATGCATCATTTAGTGCTCCGATTAGCTGACAATGACAGGTCGCACTGAAGGTGTCCTGGTCGAACTTCTTTCCCTGGCAATGTGTCCGTACTCCATACATTTAAAGCACCGTTTCAGTGTAAGTAGTTTGCGCACTCTGCACACTGACCAACCGATCTTTATCCTTTCAGTTTGTAGTGCCTTGTGGGCTATCATGTCTGGCAGACTTAGTCTAGCCATCTGAGTCCCACCGTATGCCTTTCTAAGGCTCCTGACCACTTTCTCGTCGAGGCCATGGACACCTAATTGCTCCTCAAGGGCCTTACATATGGCGCCCTTGGTTGTCACTTCATCCAAGTCTTTGAGCTCGATCTGGGACTCACTCACCTTGACCCTGATCTCCGCCTGACTTTCGAGGGCTTTTTCTACTAGTTCATCTTAGTTCCCGTCCGTCCCATTCATTTCTAACATGAGGTCTCCTTTCAGGGTCCTTCTGGCCTTTTTTACTTTGTCGCCTAATTCCTGTAGGGGTCGGCCTTGATCCTCCGTGGGATGTCTGCGTACGACATTTCCCCGTTAGCCGATATGACCACCGTGTTCGGTCTGTTCGCCGCAAACTGTTTCCTCCCTTTTCTATTCACCGTTTTCCACCCCTGCGATGGTGCCTCCGACTCTTTTGGTTGCTTTCGCTCATCGGTATTCTTCAGGTCCGAGGCTGTATTTTCTTCCTTTTTTCTTCCTTGCGGCCTTAGGGAATTTGCCTTCCTTCTCTTAGACACCTGTGCTTTGGCGACTCATCGGTCGGGTCCCTAAGCCTCTTCGTGGTGACGTTTGTGTCTCCTTATCGGAATTTTCCGTGGTCCGCTTCGGCGACGTTTGGGTCGCTAGTTCAGCCCTGCCGACAGTTCAGATTGCCTTCTCCCCTTTTCCCTGATCACCTTCTTCCTCAGGACCTGCTCCTTGATCGCGTGGTGCACATTGTGACTATCCTTTACGAACTTCATAAGCTCGGTAATCTGGTTGCCGAATTCCGCAAAAGCATCTATTTGTACAAAGTCCCGGGTCTCTGGGTCACTGGTCCTCTCCGCTCCTTGTGTTAGTGTTCCATTAACAGCCAGATATGTTTTCCCTGATGGGGGTGTCCTTCACAGCACTGAGCTCCTGACAAATGGACTTTTCTCCATCTGCCTACTCTGCTGGTGTTAGATGCTTGAAGCGTTTTGTGGTACCCTGGCCAAGCCTACCGCGGTATCACTGCAGTCGCTGGATTTCGACGACTGATAGCCTGCTTGCGCACTACTTATAGCCGCCGGCACTGGGGTCTTTACTCCCTGCACCCTAACGTTATTTTCCTTTAAGGACTTTTCCATAGTTGTTTTATTTTCCGGGATCCTACCCGTAGCATTTTAACCTATCCGCTAGGCTTTTTATGTTTCCGGTCCTCCCTAACCTGGGAAACAGATGCCGACCAGACAGCCGCCCAATCTGGGTCAGTCACTTCTGTGTTTAAGTCGACTGGGGAGTCCACGAAGGCGTTACCCTTCTAGTTGTCCCCTCTTGGGGACCTAGTTTATGGCGGCACCCTTCGCCATGTCACAGTGTCTCTACCGATCACCTTTTTGTGGTACGCCATGAGACCCTGCCACTCTTGGTCGGTGACTGCTTATAAATCGTAGCTAACCTACATATCTGTAGGTCGTTCAGCTATCCGCCACCTGCTGACCCCCACTGTAGCCTGAGCCCGGCCCTGTCTGACAATCTGTCAGTATATCTGTCTGTCTGTTGAAAACATTCTCCTCTCCGCAATAGTCCGAGTATGCCATACTACTTATGCTTCAAATATTCGCCATAATCTACAGCAGTTAGGTATTGCATTTGGAGCCTCTAGACCCATTAGCCCAAGAATAACGTACGAAAATGTAAAGATATTCCGATAAAATTTCATATAAAAACTAAAAATAGTAACAGATTTGTGTAAGTAACAGAACACGTGCATATCGATGTGTATAAGCTATGCATACACATTTTAGATTGCTTGTTGCTTTTGTTGTTATTTGTACGTGTGAACAACAACAAGCAACAAAAAATGTGTATACATCGCTAATAAACAAACAAACAAATAAAAATGTAATTCTATGTCATTTTATTTATGCTGATTGCATTTAATAATTGCTTTCAATTAAAAAAGCTCGAAAATATCTTAAATTTTTGTAATTATCTTATTAATTATCATTTTAAAAAGTCTAGCCATGACTATGTGCATTCTAGCCTTTATTTATCTCAGTGTTAACAACCTTGGTTATAATAATGTATTTATAACACGGGTGGAGGGTATCAAATATTCGGCACAGCATTTCAAAAACTGTTATACATCGCATATTGACCAAAAATTTGGAGATGAGAAAGCTGTCTGCCAGATGGGTGCCGCGTTTGCTCACAATTGAACATAAATAGCGTCGTGAAGATGTTTAGCGATGTTTCACAGCAGTAAAGCCTTTTTTGTATCGATTCATAACCATGGATGAGACATGGGTCCAGTACTTCACACCTCTGACAAAGTAACATTCAAATGGGAAAATCGTGTCCACAAAGGACACATCTGTTTTTTAGGATGCGCATGGGATAATTTTTATTGGTTATCTTAAAAAAGGAAAAACAAACAACAGCAACTTATTGCAGTGTTTAAGTGATGAAATTAAAGAAAAATGGCCCCATTTGGTGGAAAAGTGAGTGTTGTTTCATCAAGACAATGCAACAGTTCACCCATCCACTATTGGCCACTATGGCCAAAATCCATTAATTAAAGTTCGAATTGCTTCATCGCGCACCTTATTCGCCAGATTAAGCTCTCTCGGATTATTTTCTATTTCCAAACTTAAAAAAATGGCTTGGTGGTAAAAGATTTGCCAACAATGAAGAGCTGGAGTCTGTGTTTGATGGCTATTTTATGGAGCTAGGCACTTTTTACTAGATTAGATTATTCTATATTCATTACAATTTTACAAGTAAATATAACAAGTTTATCTTAAAACTTCTAATAATAAAGAATTTATACTGCTTTGTAAATTTAAATAGTTTAAATTTAAATATAAAAAAAAATTGTATGTATACAAAAATATAAAATTTTTTAGTTATTTAAACCAATATACTGATGTCATTAATTCTGATTTAATAGTTGCATTCTAGGATTAAAAACAAAGCATTTCTAACATAATTGTATAATGGATTCCAATCTTAAAATGTATCGCCGTTTAGAATATATCATAGATTTAATAATCTGTTAATCTTGAGTATCGCAGGAATCTTCTTCTTATATGTTGTAGCATGGGACACCTTCACAAGAAATGTTGAATTGTTTCCTCTTCTTTTAAGTTGCACAGTGTACAAATTCTGGATTGTGTGCTAGGTTGTGCGATAATATCTTTATTTGCATTTAAATACAAAAGATCACCATGGCTTTTCATTATTAACGAAATGTGTTGCTAGTTGTATCCCTCGGAGTGTTCCAAAAATTTATATATTTTTCGTTCACTTTATTAATGCTCTACATGTATTATTCCATACGTCTTTGCATTGGCTTATGTTGTCGGAATCTAAATTGTAATTATTTAGACAATCAACGTAGTGTTTATATCAATAAATATTTTTTGAGATTATTATTTTTGATAGTTCTTAGGTTAATCTTTCGTGATCATAGTCAAAAAGTATTCTGAAAACAAATATAAGCCATAAGTACAAAAATGTGCATCTTCCTGTCCAGTTCCTAAAATTAGAAAGTAACTTAGCGAGTTATATCCAACTTATCAACATTTTAAACATAGAATATTATAATATAAACAGGGTATGGAAGTTATTGAGTATCACTGCGAGCTGAAAGGAGATTATTTTAAGAAATAAAAAAAATTTTTTCCACATTCGTTATGTTTTCTTTGTCACATCGGCTTGTTCTGGGACCGCTCTTATATTATATATATATGACCAAACATACCGGATTTGATATGTATTTCTTCTTAGCTGTTCACCAGATTTACAGATTTTTACATATATGAAAAGCCCTGTGTTGAATTGAAAAATAATTTTGGACATAACCAATAACGACAATAACGCAACCGAATTTCATTATATTACACACGCCCTGTGTTGAATTGTGAATTGCCTTAAATTAGCAATTAGCATAAAATATTGAAAGAAATAAATTGAGTTAAAAAATAAAATTTCCTAGAATTTGCACTCGAATTTCGAAGGCTGGGCTCTGCTAGTATTATAAAATACTTCCTATGTTAAAATCGTTTTTATCTACTCAAAGACAAAAAATAAAACTTGTATACACATCCGGAATATGACTTTTTAAAAATTTTGCAAATATCGAAATTGACAAAGCATTGTTAAATTAAAAAAATATTAAATTATTTTTGCTGCTATCGTTAAATTGTTCCGCATCGAATGCAAAGAAAAGTCACTTATAGATTATTTTTTTTAAGTAAAACCAAACATCTTACTTAAAAACAACAATACCATTTGATGGCAACAATGGATTTGAAATCCATTTTTGAAAGAGAAATATCGCAATTGGAAAAACAATACATAAGTTTAGGTTTTCAGCTTCCTAAATTAAAAATTTTTGGAAAAAGCATTAGGTAGGTTTTCACATAAAACCCATAAAACGATTTTAAATAAAGGCATTTTTTCATTTGTTTTTACTACAATTTAAACCGATTTATTCAGCGACGTAAAACTTATCAATTTCTAAAATATTTTAAAGTCAAACTAAAAATGGTTTTATTAATAATGTTTCATATACTTATATATTTCTTGTGCTAATGTTTATTTAATCTTCTTACATGTGGTAACTTATATTTTTTTAAATTTTTTCAGATTACGTTCTTCCAAATGAACTGCATAGTGAATACAATGCAATGAGTATGTATATATAAAAAATTTAAATCTTTATCATATCATTAGGATGACCCCACCCAGAGATGCAAATTTAGTGCTTTTCGTACTAGATCTAGTGCTTTTCATTTTGTATATTTTAATGAAGGAAATGTGTGTAGTTCTAAACAAAACTTTAATAATAGTACGAGCCCTAACCACTATTAATTCGTTAACATTAAGGGCCACTTTTATAACGAAACATTATTAACTATACCAACAAAGTTATACTTATCTGAAAGGTTATTTTGTTTTCTTGAAATTCATTGAAAAATGTTTCCACATATAACAAAATGTTTTAAAAATTCATTATATCATAAAAAATAATTTGACCACTATCGGCTAAGAAAAACTCCAAAATTTAAAATATAAAAAAAATGTACCGTGTAACAATAAAGAAATGTCAGAGAACATATAAAGAAGCGATATTTTCATGTTTAAATTACGATTACTTGTTAAACGATGGCACGTGGTAAACCAATTTCTGAACAAATCAATTTTAGATCAACTATTATTTACATTGTTTCTTAATATAATTATGTACAAAGAGTTCAAGAATTTATCTTTTTCTTCTTAATAATTATTGTTAATTTATAGAATTTTATATATATACATTTAAATAATATTGGAGGTAAAAATTTTCAAAAACCTATTTGAAGTTATGATAAAACTTAAACTAAGAACTTATTAACTACCTAAGCTGAAGCTAGTTCATTAATATGCGCATGTTCAGAATTTAAACAACGGCAATAAAAGCTACGAGAAAGTCTAATTTTGCTTTCCACTAACTCTATATCTGCAAGAGCATGGAGTCAGCGGGTAGAAAAATACCTTGGAAGATTATAGATTAACTTAAGCAATTTGTTTTGGGAAATTTGTATATTATTTATATGGCATTTTGCGCTGTTTGACCAGACAGGAGCTGCATAAAACATAACCGCCTGAAAAATTGACTTAAATATAAGTTTTTTGTTGTTAATGTTTAGCCTTGAATTCCGGTTTGTAAAAGGATAGAGTATTCGTATTAATATATTAATTTTATTTACAATATATGGTATATGGTCTTTAAATTTCATTTTAGGGTCTAATATTACTCCTAAATATTTAACTTTCTGTTCCCATTGAATTAAGGCATTATATATGTTGATATTTGTCTGTGGAATGTAACAAACTTTTCGTTTCCTAGTGAAACATATGGCTTGCGTTTTATCATTATTCAGCATTATTTTCCATCTACATATTAAAATATGAGGAAATTTCAACTAAGGCTCTTTGAATGTTGGTTATAACATCCACAGCTAAAGTTTCAGACCAAATTATAGCTGTATCATCAGCACAAATTGACATGGTGCAATACTCGAGTTGAGGGATATCATAGGTATATAAATTGTATAGTACTGGTGATAGACAAGAGCCCTGTGGGCAACCAGCTGGAACATTAAAACTTTCCGAACAATAGGAACCAATATGTACTTTAAAACTACGGAAAGAGAGAAAGGACTGAATAATTTTAATTATATAAAAAGGGAATTGTAAGTTAACCATTTTATATATAAGCCCATCATGCCATACAGAATCGAAAGCCGTTTAAACGTCCAGTAATACCATTCCAGTGGATTTTTGGTTGTTGAAATTAGAATTCACTAAATTTCTTATTCGCACTAACGGTGATCCCACGATTTGTTTTTAAATTTATCCATTTCCTCGCAAATAATTTTATTAAGCATTTTCATGTCGTAGAAATCATTAGAGTCTCTAAAGCGTTGCCAATTTCTTCTTAGACTGTTTCTTTGTAGTATCAAGGATTTTAAATAAAAAGGTAATGATTTTCTTGAAATCGAATGTAACTTCCTTGGTACACTGGCATTCATAGCCTCATTAATAACAGTTTTGAAATTTTCTAATAAAGTATCAATATGTTCCTCAAGTATGATATCTCTTGTGTTTGGTAAGTTTAATTGTCTATCAAGGTATCTTGAAAAGGCATTCCAATTTGCTTTACTAAAATCAAACTTCAATAATGGGTAAATTATTAATACAACGAGTTAGCTTTATTTTGACTGGTAAATGATCTGAACTTAGGTCATTTATTACGACTGCTGGAGTTATAGAATCAGAATCAGAAACGTAAGTATGATCACTAGGATATATCATATCAATGCCATATTGTTTTTTTTTTTGCAGATTTCATGAATTTCCCCAATTTTGCATTTTAATATTGTTATGGGGGGTACCATAACTTTATTTGTTTTTTCGACTATTATTTTGTCTTCTATTTTGTCATCATCAATGGTCTGTAACGGAGAAAATTAATTTGAACGATTCACATTCATTGCGTTGTTGTTATTGGGTTTTGTTTTTTTAATCATTGTGTTTACTCATAGTGCGTTTACATCTTCACTCGGTCTTGAACGTTTAATGTTGTGTGCTTTAAGTTGTTGTTTTAAAGAACTATTTATGTACAATTTTTTTTGGGACACAGCTTCAAAGTGGTCTGAAATAATTGGAAAAGCCGCAAAACGTGAATGGACCCGTCGGTAAATTAAAGTGGATTAGATTAGATTAGATTAGATTAGATTAGATTAGATTAGATTAGATTAGATTAGATTAGATTAGATTAGATTAGATTAGATTAGATTAGATTAGATTAGATTAGATTAGATTAGATTAGATTAGATTAGATTAGATTAGATTAGATTAGATTAGATTAGATTAGATTAGATTAGATTAGATTAGATTAGATTAGATTAGATTAGATTAGATTAGATTAGATTAGATTAGATTAGATTAGATTAGATTAGATTAGATTAGATTAGATTAGATTAGATTAGATTAGATTAGATTAGATTAGATTAGATTAGATTAGATTAGATTAGATTAGATTAGATTAGATTAGATTAGATTAGATTAGATTAGATTAGATTAGATTAGATTAGATTAGATTAGATTAGATTAGATTAGATTAGATTAGATTAGATTAGATTAGATTAGATTAGATTAGATTAGATTAGATTAGATTAGATTAGATTAGATTAGATTAGATTAGATTAGATTAGATTAGATTAGATTAGATTAGATTAGATTAGATTAGATTAGATTAGATTAGATTAGATTAGATTAGATTAGATTAGATTAGATTAGATTAGATTAGATTAGATTAGATTAGATTAGATTAGATTAGATTAGATTAGATTAGATTAGATTAGATTAGATTAGATTAGATTAGATTAGATTAGATTAGATTAGATTAGATTAGATTAGATTAGATTAGATTAGATTAGATTAGATTAGATTAGATTAGATTAGATTAGATTAGATTAGATTAGATTAGATTAGATTAGATTAGATTAGATTAGATTAGATTAGATTAGATTAGATTAGATTAGATTAGATTAGATTAGATTAGATTAGATTAGATTAGATTAGATTAGATTAGATTAGATTAGATTAGATTAGATTAGATTAGATTAGATTAGATTAGATTAGATTAGATTAGATTAGATTAGATTAGATTAGATTAGATTAGATTAGATTAGATTAGATTAGATTAGATTAGATTAGATTAGATTAGATTAGATTAGATTAGATTAGATTAGATTAGATTAGATTAGATTAGATTAGATTAGATTAGATTAGATTAGATTAGATTAGATTAGATTAGATTAGATTAGATTAGATTAGATTAGATTAGATTAGATTATGATATAGATTAGATTAGATTAGATTAGATTAGATTAGATTAGATTAGATTAGATTAGATTAGATTAGATTAGATTAGATTAGATTAGATTAGATTAGATTAGATTAGATTAGATTAGATTAGATTAGATTAGATTAGATTAGATTAGATTAGATTAGATTAGATTAGATTAGATTAGATTAGATTAGATTAGATTAGATTAGATTAGATTAGATTAGATTAGATTAGATTAGATTAGATTAGATTAGATTAGATTAGATTAGATTAGATTAGATTAGATTAGATTAGATTAGATTAGATTAGATTAGATTAGATTAGATTAGATTAGATTAGATTAGATTAGATTAGATTAGATTAGATTAGATTAGATTAGATTAGATTAGATTAGATTAGATTAGATTAGATTAGATTAGATTAGATTAGATTAGATTAGATTAGATTAGATTAGATTAGATTAGATTAGATTAGATTAGATTAGATTAGATTAGATTAGATTAGATTAGATTAGATTAGATTAGATTAGATTAGATTAGATTAGATTAGATTAGATTAGATTAGATTAGATTAGATTAGATTAGATTAGATTAGATTAGATTAGATTAGATTAGATTAGATTAGATTAGATTAGATTAGATTAGATTAGATTAGATTAGATTAGATTAGATTAGATTAGATTAGATTAGATTAGATTAGATTAGATTAGATTAGATTAGATTAGATTAGATTAGATTAGATTAGATTAGATTAGATTAGATTAGATTAGATTAGATTAGATTAGATTAGATTAGATTAGATTAGATTAGATTAGATTAGATTAGATTAGATTAGATTAGATTAGATTAGATTAGATTAGATTAGATTAGATTAGATTAGATTAGATTAGATTAGATTAGATTAGATTAGATTAGATTAGATTAGATTAGATTAGATTAGATTAGATTAGATTAGATTAGATTAGATTAGATTAGATTAGATTAGATTAGATTAGATTAGATTAGATTAGATTAGATTAGATTAGATTAGATTAGATTAGATTAGATTAGATTAGATTAGATTAGATTAGATTAGATTAGATTAGATTAGATTAGATTAGATTAGATTAGATTAGATTAGATTAGATTAGATTAGATTAGATTAGATTAGATTAGATTAGATTAGATTAGATTAGATTAGATTAGATTAGATTAGATTAGATTAGATTAGATTAGATTAGATTAGATTAGATTAGATTAGATTAGATTAGATTAGATTAGATTAGATTAGATTAGATTAGATTAGATTAGATTAGATTAGATTAGATTAGATTAGATTAGATTAGATTAGATTAGATTAGATTAGATTAGATTAGATTAGATTAGATTAGATTAGATTAGATTAGATTAGATTAGATTAGATTAGATTAGATTAGATTAGATTAGATTAGATTAGATTAGATTAGATTAGATTAGATTAGATTAGATTAGATTAGATTAGATTAGATTAGATTAGATTAGATTAGATTAGATTAGATTAGATTAGATTAGATTAGATTAGATTAGATTAGATTAGATTAGATTAGATTAGATTAGATTAGATTAGATTAGATTAGATTAGATTAGATTAGATTAGATTAGATTAGATTAGATTAGATTAGATTAGATTAGATTAGATTAGATTAGATTAGATTAGATTAGATTAGATTAGATTAGATTAGATTAGATTAGATTAGATTAGATTAGATTAGATTAGATTAGATTAGATTAGATTAGATTAGATTAGATTAGATTAGATTAGATTAGATTAGATTAGATTAGATTAGATTAGATTAGATTAGATTAGATTAGATTAGATTAGATTAGATTAGATTAGATTAGATTAGATTAGATTAGATTAGATTAGATTAGATTAGATTAGA
This sequence comes from Cordilura impudica, assembly GCA_963682025.1. Lineage (NCBI taxonomy): Eukaryota > Metazoa > Arthropoda > Insecta > Diptera > Scathophagidae > Cordilura > Cordilura impudica. Next base: position 149,613,237 of record OY821518.1, on the reverse strand, counting down.
TTAGATTAGATTAGATTAGATTAGATTAGATTAGATTAGATTAGATTAGATTAGATTAGATTAGATTAGATTAGATTAGATTAGATTAGATTAGATTAGATTAGATTAGATTAGATTAGATTAGATTAGATTAGATTAGATTAGATTAGATTAGATTAGATTAGATTAGATTAGATTAGATTAGATTAGATTAGATTAGATTAGATTAGATTAGATTAGATTAGATTAGATTAGATTAGATTAGATTAGATTAGATTAGATTAGATTAGATTAGATTAGATTAGATTAGATTAGATTAGATTAGATTAGATTAGATTAGAGATTAGATTAGATTAGATTAGATTAGATTAGATTAGATTAGATTAGATTAGATTAGATTAGATTAGATTAGATTAGATTAGATTAGATTAGATTAGATTAGATTAGATTAGATTAGATTAGATTAGATTAGATTAGATTAGATTAGATTAGATT
>OY821518.1:149599080-149606580 GCA_963682025.1 Cordilura impudica | reverse complement strand
AATTGGGTTTGTATGCGTTCATTACATCCACTAATGAGTAGTCCAAAAATGATCCCTTTGACCCCATATAGAGCTGCTTCCCGATCTTCACTTAAATCTATTAAAAAACAAAACAAGTGAGAAAATTATAGTCGGTCTAGACCGACTATATGATACCCTATACCATGGTTTAGAGACCCTATCTTTCGGTCCAACTACTTCGATATAGAAAATAAGCATAAACCAAATTTGAGTGCGATTTTTATTAATTTTTTTGGCTGCAGATATGAAAAAGTTCATATCGGATGCTATATCTATAAAGGGACTAGGTCCAAAAATGGACCGATCCTGATCATGTTTGGTAAAGTCTCTTGTATTTTGCAAAAATATGTACAAACAAAATTTGAGAAGAATCAGTGCAATATTTTTGTTTTTTAATAGATTTAAGTGAAGATCGGGAAGCAGCTCTATATGGGGTCAAAGGGATCATTTTTGGACTACTCATTAGTGGATGTAATGAACGCATACAAACCCAATTTGAGTAAGATCTATATGACAATTTGGATCTTATGGCAATTTATGTCGATTTCATATGGGTAATTTGTATGGGGGCTAGGTCTGAACATGGACCGATTCTCACCAATTTCAATAGCGTTCATCCCATGGCCGATAAAAGCTTATATACCAAATTTCATCAAAATATATTCATATTTGCGACCTGCAGTTTGATTACAAGCTTTACATGGACACACAGACGGACGGACGGACGGACGGACGGACGGACGGACGGACGGACATTGTTAAATCAACTCAGAAAGTGATTCTGATTCGATCGGTATAATTAAAGATGGGTCTAGGTCAAATATTTTTGGTTGTTACAAACAGCAGCACAAAGTCATTATACCCAAACCACATAGTGGTATAGGGTATAAATATTGCACTGATTCTTCTCAAATTTTGTTTGTACATATTTTTGCAAAATACAAGAGACTTTAGCAAACATGATCAGGATCGGTCCGTTTTTGGACCTAGTCCCTTTATAGATATAGCATCCGATATGCACTTTTTCATATCTGCAGCCAAAAAAATTAATAAAAATCCCACTCAAATTTGGTTTTTGCTAATTTTCAATGTCCAGTTAGTTGGGCCTAAGAGATAGGGTTTCTAAACGCATGGTATAGGGTATCGTATAGTCGGTCTAGACCGACTATAATTTTCTTACTTGTTAATTTTTAATTTTTAATTTTTAATTTTTAATTTTTAATTTTTAATTTTTAATTTTTAATTTTTAATTTTTAATTTTTAATTTTTAATTTTTAATTTTTAATTTTTAATTTTTAATTTTTAATTTTTAATTTTTAATTTTTAATTTTTAATTTTTAATTTTTAATTTTTAATTTTTAATTTTTAATTTTTAATTTTTAATTTTTAAGTTTTAATTTTTAATTTTTAATTTTTAATTTTTAATTTTTAATTTTTAATTTTTAATTTTTAATTTTTAATTTTTAATTTTTATAATTTAATTTTAAATTTTTAATTTTTTTTTTTTAATTTGTAATTTTTAATTTCTAATTTTTAGTTTTTAATTTTTAATTTTTAATTTTTAATTTTTAATTTTTAATTTTTAATTTTTAATTTTTAATTTTTAATTTTTAATTTTTAATTTTTAATTTTTAATTTTTAATTTTTAATTTTTAATTTTTAATTTTTAAATTTTAATTTTAATTTTAATTTTAATTTTTAATTTTTAATTTTTAATTTTTGATTTTTAGTTTTTAATTTTTAATTTTTAATTTTTAATTTTTAGTTTTTAATTTTTATGTTTTAATTTTTAATTTTTAATTTTTAATTTTTAATTTTTAATTTTTAATTTTTAATTTTTAATTTTTAATTTTTAATTATTAATTTTTAATATATAATTTTTAATTTTCAATTTTTAATTTTTAATTTTTAATTTTTAATTTTTAATTTTTAATTTTTAATTTTTAATTTTTAATTTTTAATTTTTAATTTTTAATTTTTAATTTTTAATTTTTAATTTTTAATTTTTAATTTTTAATTTTTAATTTTTAATTTTTAATTTTTAATTTTTAATTTTTAATTTTTAATTTTTAATTTTTAATTTTTAATTTTTAATTTTTAATTTTTAATTATTAATTTTTAATTTTTAATTTTTAATTTTTAATTTTTAATTTTTAATTTTTAATTTTTAATTTTTAATTTTTAATTTTTAATTTTTAATTTTTAATTTTTAATTTTTAATTTTTAATTTTTAATTTTTAATTTTTAATTTTTAATTTTTAATTTTTAATTTTTAATTTTTAATTTTTAATTTTTAATTTTTAATTTTTAATTTTTAATTTTTAATTTTTAATTTTTAATTTTTAATTTTTAATTTTTAATTTTTAATTTTTAATTTTTAATTTTTAATTTTTAATTTTTAATTTTTAATTTTTAATTTTTAATTTTTAATTTTTAAGTTTTAATTTTTAATTTTTAATTTTTAATTTTTAATTTTTAATTTTTAATTTTTAATTTTTAATTTTTATAATTTAATTTTAAATTTTTAATTTTTTTTTTTTTAATTTGTAATTTTTAATTTCTAATTTTTAGTTTTTAATTTTTAATTTTTAATTTTTAATTTTTAATTTTTAATTTTTAATTTTTAATTTTTAATTTTTAATTTTTAATTTTTAATTTTTAATTTTTAATTTTTAATTTTTAATTTTTAATTTTTAATTTTTAATTTTTAATTTTAAATTTTTAATTTTTAATTTTTAATTTTTGATTTTTAGTTTTTAATTTTTAATTTTTAATTTTTAATTTTTAGTTTTTAATTTTTATGTTTTAATTTTTAATTTTTAATTTTTAATTTTTAATTTTTAATTTTTAATTTTTAATTTTTAATTATTAATTTTTAATATATAATTTTTAATTTTCAATTTTTAATTTTTAATTTTTAATTTTTAATTTTTAATTTTTAATTTTTAATTTTTAATTTTTAATTTTTAATTTTTAATTTTTAATTTTTAATTTTTAATTTTTAATTTTTAATTTTTAATTTTTAATTTTTAATTTTTAATTTTTAATTTTTAATTTTTAATTTTTAATTTTTAATTTTTAATTTTTAATTTTTAATTTTTAATTTTTAATTTTTAATTTTTAATTTTTAATTTTTAATTTTTAATTTTTAATTTTTAATTTTTAATTTTTAATTTTTAATTTTTAATTTTTAATTTTTAATTTTTAATTTTTAATTTTTAATTTTTAATTTTTAATTTTTAATTTTTAATTTTTAATTTTTAATTTTTAATTTTTAATTTTTAATTTTTAATTTTTAATTTTTAATTTTTAATTTTTAATTTTTAATTTTTAATTTTTAATTTTTAATTTTTAATTTTTAATTTTTAATTTTTAATTTTTAATTTTTAATTTTTAATTTTTAATTTTTAATTTTTAATTTTTAATTTTTAATTTTTAATTTTTAATTTTTAATTTTTAATTTTTAATTTTTAATTTTTAATTTTTAATTTTTAATTTTTAATTTTTAATTTTTAATTTTTAATTTTTAATTTTTAATTTTTAATTTTTAATTTTTAATTTTTAGTTTTTAATTTTTAATTTTTAATTTTTAATTTTTAATTTTTAATTTTTAATTTTTAATCTTTAATTTTTAATTTTTAATTTTTAATTTTTAATTTTTAATTTCTTTCATTAGAAAAATATATACATGATCTTAAACCGAACAATAAATGACTAATTTTTAATTTTTAATTTTTAATTTTTAATTTTTAATTTTTAATTTTTAATTTTTAATTTTTAATTTTTAATTTTTAATTTTTAATTTTTAATTTTTAATTTTTAATTTTTAATTTTTAATTTTTAATTTTTAATTTTTAATTTTTAATTTTTAATTTTTAATTTTTAATTTTTAATTTTTAATTTTTAATTTTTAATTTTTAATTTTTAATTTTTAATTTTTAATTTTTAATTTTTAATTTTTAATTTTTAATTTTTAATTTTTAATTTTTAATTTTTAATTTTTAATTTTTAATTTTTAATTTTTAATTTTTAATTTTTAATTTTTAATTTTTAATTTTTAATTTTTAATTTTTAATTTTTAATTTTTAATTTTTAATTTTTAATTTTTAATTTTTAATTTTTAATTTTTAATTTTTAATTTTTAATTTTTAATTTTTAATTTTTAATTTTTAATTTTTAATTTTTAATTTTTAATTTTTAATTTTTAATTTTTAATTTTTAATTTTTAATTTTTAATTTTTAATTTTTAATTTCTAATTTTTAATTTTTAATTTTTAATTTTTAATTTTTAATTTTTAATTTTTAATTTTTAATTTTTAATTTTTAATTTTTAATTTTTAATTTTTAATTTTTAATTTTTAATTTTTAATTTTTAATTTTTAATTTTTAATTTTTAATTTTTAATTTTTAATTTTTAATTTTTAATTTTTAATTTTTAATTTTTAATTTTTAATTTTTAATTTTTAATTTTTAATTTTTAATTTTTAATTTTTAATTTTTAATTTTTAATTTTTAATTTTTAATTTTTAATTTTTAATTTTTAATTTTTAATTTTTAATTTTTAATTTTTAATTTTTAATTTTTAATTTTTAATTTTTAATTTTTAATTTTTAATTTTCAATTTTTAATTTTAAATTTTTAATTTTTAATTTTTAATTTTTATTTTTTAATTTTTAATTTTTAATTTTTAATTTTTAATTTTTAATTTTTAATTTTTAATTTTTAATTTTTAATTTTTAATTTTTAATTTTTAATTTTTAATTTTTAATTTTTAATTTTTAATTTTTAATTTTTAATTTTTAATTTTTAATTTTTAATTTTTAATTTTTAATTTTTAATTTTTTATTTTTAATTTTTAATTTTTAATTTTTAATTTTTAAATTTTAATTTTAATTTTTAATTTTTAATTTTTAATTTTTAATTTTTAATTTTTAATTTTTAATTTTTAATTTTTATTTTTTAATTTTTAATTTTTAATTTTTAATTTTTAATTTTTAATTTTTAATTTTTAATTTTTAATTTTTAATTTTTAATTTTTAATTTTTAATTTTTAATTTTTAATTTTTAATTTTTAATTTTTAATTTTTAATTTTTAATTTTTAATTTTTAATTTTTAATTTTTAATTTTTAATTTTTAATTTTTAATTTTTAATTTTTAATTTTGAATTTTTAATTTTTAATTTTAAATTTTTAATTTTTAGTTTTTAATTTTTAATTTTGAATTTTTAATTTTTAATTTTTAATTTTAAATTTTTAATTTTTAATTTTTAATTTTTAATTTTTAATTTTTAATTTTTAATTTTTAATTTTTAAATTTTTAATTTTTAATTTTTAATTTTTAATTTTTAATTTTTAAATTTTTAATTTTTAATTTTTAATTTTTAATTTTTAATTTTTAATTTTTAATTTTTAATTTTCAATTTTTAATTTTTAATTTTTAATTTTTAATTTTTAATTTTTAATTTTAAATTTTTAATTTTTGATTTTTAATTTTTAATTTTTAATTTTTAGTTTTTAATTTTTAATTTTTAATTTTCAATTTTTAATTTTTAGTTTTTAATTTTTAATTTTTAATTTATGACTTTCAATTTTTAATTTTTAATTTTTAAGTTTTAATTTTTAATTTTTAATTTTTAATTTTTAATTTTTAATTTTTATTTTTAATTTTTAATTTTTAATTTTTAATTTTTAATTTTTAATTTTTAATTTTTAATTTTTAATTTTTAATTTTTAATTTTTAGTTTTTAGTTTTTAATTTTTAATTTTTAATTTTTAATTTTTAATTTTTAATTTTTAATTTTTAATTTTTAATTTTTAATTTTTAATTTTTAATTTTTAATTTTTAATTTTTAATTTTTAATTTTTAATTTTTAATTTTTAATTTTTAATTTTTAATTTTTAATTTTTAATTTTTAATTTTTAATTTTTAATTTTTAATTTTTAATTTTTAATTTTTAATTTTTAATTTTTAATTTTTAATTTTTAATTTTTAATTTTTAATTTTTAATTTTTAATTTTAAATTTTTAATTTTTAATTTTTAATTTTTAATTTTTAATTTTTAATTTTTAATTTTTATAATTTAATTTTAAATTTTTAATTTTTTTTTTAATTTTTAATTTTTATTTTTAATTTTTAATTTCTAATTTTAAATTTTTAATTTTTTGTTTTTAATTTCTAATTTTTAATTTTTAATTTTTAATTTTTAATTTTTAATTTTTAATTTTTAATTTTTAATTTTTAATTTTTAATTTTTAATTTTTAATTTTTAATTTTTAATTTTTAATTTTTAATTTTTAATTTTTAATTTTTAATTTTTAATTTTTAATTTTTAATTTTTAATTTTTAATTTTTAATTTTTAATTTTTAATTTTTAATTTTTAATTTTTAATTTTTAATTTTTATTTTAATTTTTAATTTTTAATTTTTAATTTTTAATTTTAATTTTTAATTTTTAATTTTTAATTTTTAATTTTTAATTTTTAATTTTTAATTTTTAATTTTTAATTTTTAATTTTTAATTTTTAATTTTTAATTTTTAATTTTTAATTTTTAATTTTTAATCTTTAATTTTTAATTTTTAATTTTTAATTTTTAATTTTTAATTTTTAATCTTTAATTTTTAATTTTTAATTTTTAATTTTTAATTTTTAGTTTTTAATTTTTAATTTTTATTTTTTAATTTTTAATTTTTAATTTTTAGTTTTTAGTTTTTAATTTTTAATTTTTAATATTTAATATTTAATTTTTAATTTTTAATTTTTAATTTTTAATTTTTAATTTTTAATTTTTAATTTTTAATTTTTAATTTTTAATTTTTAATTTTTAATTTTTAATTTTTAATTTTTAATTTTTAATTTTTAATTTTTAATTTTTAATTTTTAATTTTTAATTTTTAATTTTCAATTTTTAATTTTTAATTTTTAATTTTTAATTTTTAATTTTTAATTTTTAATTTTTCATTTTTAGTTTTTAATTTTTAATATTTAATATTTAATTTTTAATTTTTAATTTTTAAGTTTTAATTTTTAATTTTTAATTTTTAATTTTTTGTTTTTAATTTTTAATTTTTAATTTTAATTTTTAATTTTTAATTTTTAATTTTTAATTTTTAATTTTTAATTTTTAATTTTTAATTTTTAATTTTTAATTTTTAGTTTTTAATTTTTAATTTTTAATTTTTAATTTATGACTTTCAATTTTTAATTTTTAATTTTTAATTTTTAATTTTTAATTTTTAATTTTTAATTTTTAATTTTTAATTTTTAATTTTTAATTTTTAATTTTTAATTTTTAATTTTAATTTTTAATTTTTATTTTTAATTTTTAATTTTTAATTTTTAATTTTTAATTTTTAATTTTTAATTTTTAATTTTTAATTTTTAATTTTTAATTTTTAATTTTTAATTTTTAATTTTTAATTTTTAATTTTTAATTTTTAATTTTTAATTTTTAATTTTTAATTTTTAATTTTTAATTTT
>OY821518.1:149199080-149591580 GCA_963682025.1 Cordilura impudica | reverse complement strand
ATGAGGACTTCATTTGTTAATCAGCTACAATATAAACTCCAGGATAGAATTGTTACCGATTTTGAAGCCATCATTTAGAAAAAAAACACGTTCATATCAGCACCTAAAATGCAAAAGGCCCTAACAAACAAAAAGTTCGAAATTGACTTTTTGTATTGTAGTTACGGCGCGCCGCTGGAGAATATTAATGAAGAAATTTCTCAAAGAATTATTAAGGATTCATTTTTGCACCAAATTCAACCAACCTAAAATAAAAAAAATAAAATTGAAATAATTGAAAAAATAGTAGAAGCGAGCCCAAGGCGCACAAAGAGGATTTTGAAAAGCATTCCTACACCAATTGAAGATAAGAAATTTACGCCGGAAGAAGCGTTCGCCCTATTTTTGGATTTGAAATTGACCAAAAATCAATATAAGGAATTGCGGAAGCGAACCAATGAAATGAATTGTGGGATTTTTCCAGAGTATCGAGATTTAGTTTAGCCAAAAAAGAATGCTTACCTTCACAATCTGCTATTAGTGTCACTTCAACATCAGCAGAAATAAAATTGCAAGATCTCCTTGAACATACTGCAGAAGGATTGCTAAATACGCTTGATACTGATCATTTAAAAAAAATTGGTAATGGCAGCATTACTTTAATTTCTAAATGGGGATGTGATGGATCCTCTGGTCAGAAACAATACAAGCAATTTAATGCCGAAAATTCATCAGATGCTAATTTATTTATGGTATCTTTCGTCTTAGAGCCGTCAACTAGTAGAGCAACAGAAATTGATATATGGAAAAATGAAATTCCTTCTTCAACAAAGTATTGCAGACCAATAAAATTTGCATTCAAAAAGGAAACCAAAGATGTCATAACTGAAGAAGTTCAAAAAATGAAAGATCAAATTAAGGAACTTCAACCAGTAATATTTAAATTTGATGACCAAGACATTGAAGTACATTTTAAAATGTGTCTCACAATGATTGATGGAAAAGTTGCACAAGCTTTAACTGGAACAAAGTCAACGTCAAGCTGCATTATATGCCAAAAGACATCAAGTCAATTAAGCCAACCCTCACCAGAAGACGATAGTTTTAAGGAGGCCTACGAATTTGGTATGTCCCCTCTTCATGCTATAATACGTTTCATGGAGCATATTCTTAAATTGGGTTATGATTTGGAATTTGGTCCGTTAGGCGAAACAGTGAGAAAAAACAAAGAAAATGAAGAAGAAAGAAAGCAAAAAAAAACATATTCAACAAAAATATCTACAGCTAGGCCTCGTAATCGACCAACCAAAACAAGGGGAAGGAAACACAAATGATGCAAATACTGCAAGGAGATTTTTTTCCGATCCGGAAACTGCAGCATCTATCACAGGTGTAGATCATGAATTAATAAGACGATTCAAAATCATATTACAAGTTCTAGCATGCAGCAGAAAGATAAATGCAAAAAAATTTGGAGAGTACGCCAATAAAACAGCTATACTTTATTATGAAAAATACTCTTGGAGACATATGCCATCCACAGTTCATAAAATTTTGTACCATGGGGAACAAATAATTCAAAACAATATGCTACCAATAGGAGATCTATCTGAAGAAGCGCAAGAAAAAAGGAACAAAGACTACAGATTCTTTCGCGAGCACAACACAAGGAAAATGTCCAGATGTTGTACTAATGAAGACGTTATCACTATTTTGTTGTGCACTTCAGATCCATATATGTCCAACATTCGTCAAAAATGGAAAACTACGTCTATTGAATTAGACGAAGAAGCTAAACAACTTCTAGAAGATGAAAATCAAGGCTATTTAGAAGAAATTTTTACTAAAATTGGTTGATTTAAAGTACTTTTTCATTACACTAACAATAAGTTACACTTTTTTTTTATAGTTAAAAAATTTTCTTGATTTAAAAATTTACATATTTTGTAAATTTACAATAAAAATTGTTATATTTCATAAATTTACCATAAAAATTGATATAGAAATATTTAAAAAGACAATAAAAAAAATTTAACTAAAGCAAAAACATACAAGTTTTTCATTGAAACTTCGCTATCTTGAACCAATATAAGGTAACTTTTTCGTTCGCTGCTTAATAAATTATATTTTAACTCGGGATCTTTCAAAAAAAAAAAAACAACTTTTGGCCCTTGTGCACATTAGGACTAAAAAGTTTACGGGGGCCAAAGTTTGGCATTTTCTGAAAAAATTAATTAATTAATTAAAAAATTGTTAAAAAGTATTAGTTGTAAAATTAACTGAAAAAATAAGACATTATATTTAAAAAAAAAATTTTTTTACCTTTTAACACTTCACTTTTGTACTAAAATTCAACTACAAATGAAAATGTATTTTAAACCCTCCGTAACTTTTTTTATTTTCGGTCGAGAATTACGTTTTATAGCAAAACTTAAAGGCTAAAGTCTCACCTACCAAACAAAACCGCATATCAAAATTCCAATCCAATCAAAAGTTATAGATTTTTGACCGCCTTCTCGTCAAATGGTCCACTGTGCGGCGTTTTACTTAAAAACTACTATTTTACCATAAATTTCTTTTCATAAATACAAATCCATCTTTATTTTTCAGCTTGATTCTGAAATTTGGGTATGAAGTTGAAAGTAGTTTTTGTTTTATGATGTTTTTTGCTTCTCCTGTAAAAAAATAAAAATATTATTTACCGCTTTTTGCATTTAAGGTGACGATATGTAGTTTTCAAGAAATATTACAAACCCAGTGTAATACTTAAAAAAATTTGATTTTGTATAGCATTCCGACTATTTTTCTGATACTCAATTGATAGTTTCTGAAATTCAATTCATATTTTCTGAAGTAAATTTAATAATTTCTGAAACACATTTGATGTTTTCTGAAATATATTTGATATTTTCTGAAAAACATTTGATAATTTCAGAAATACGTTTTCTGTTTTCTGAAATTCATTCCATGTTTTCTGAAACACATTTGATAATTGCTGATATACATTTGATGTTTTCTGAAATACATTTGATGGCTTCTGAAACACATTTGATAATTTCTGAAATACATCTGATGTTTTCCCAAATACAGTTGATATTTTCTGAAATACATTTGATAATTGCTGAAATACATTTGATAATTTTGGAAATACATTTGATATTTTCTGAAATACATTTCATAATATCTGAAACTCAGTTGATATTTTCTGAAATTCAGTTGATATTTTCTGAAATACAAATGATACTTTCTGAACATAAATTGAAGCTTTCTGAAATACAATTGATATTTTCTGAAAATCAATTGATATTTTCTGAAACACAATTGATACTTTCTGAAATTCAATTGATGTTTTCTAATATTCAAATGATAATTTCTGAAAATCTATTGATGTTTTCTGAAATAAAATTGATTCTTTCTGAAAAACAATTGATATTTTCTGAAAATCAATTGATGGTTTCTGAAACACAATTGATACTTTCTGAAATTCAATTGATGTTTCCTGAAATACAATTGGAAAAGATTCCAACTATTAAGGTTTTTAATGTATCAGGCAGCTATTCACAATAGATATTCTGCTTACTAAAAAAGTTCTGTCAATATCAAATATAAGTACACTTGAATTTTTAAAATTAACGAAAAAGATTTGTGATTTTGGTAAACAGACAGCGAGCTCGGTGGTTCTGCTTACTAAAAAGTTCTGTCAATAGCAAACACATACATATATACTTGAATATTTAAAAAAAAAAAAAACAACTCTGTAAGTTTGTGAACATGTAAAAATCATAGCATATAGAATATTTAAAATTAACGAAATAGATTTGTGATTTTGGTAAAAGACAGCGAACTCGGCAGTTCTGCCTAATAAATACACTTACATATACCTCATACCGATTTTCCTTTACGCTATTTTTGTGATTGTATTGTTAAATTGGATATATTTACATTAACATTTTAATAGACACAGGAGCAGATGTCTCTTTGTGCAAGCAACAGGGACTGTTGTCTAACAGGGATTTCAAGAGAACAAGTTAGATCTATTGGTTCCACTTAGATGAAGATAAATATAAATGACATGACAATAGAGCATAAAGTGCAATTAGTAGAGAATGACTTTCCAATAAACACTGATGGAATCCTAGTTAGAGATTTCTTATCAAAATTCAAATGTAGTATAGACTATGATAAATATATACTGACATTTACCACAAACAATTAGAACATAATCATTCCGATACATGTAAAAGAAGATAATATTATAATAAATAAAGAAGTCACTGAAGGTGTATACTTGGCAAATACAATAATACCAAAAGATGGTAACAAGCACATAAAAATACTTAATGTGACAAATGATCAAGTAGTTATCAAAAATCTTAGAGTAGAAACGATGTCACTGGAAAATTATGAAATTGTCAGAATTAACAAAAACACACATAAAGGTTCTAACCCGCATTCGGAGGATAGATTCAAAAAATTATTACGAAACTTAGATTTACATAATGCGGACAAAGAGTGTCAAAATGAGCTGGAGAAGGTATCAACATGTATTCCATTTGGAAGGTGAAAAGTTGACTATGAATAATTTATACAAACAGACAATTAATTTACGCGATGATATACCGGTATATATAAAAAATTATCGTTTACCTCATGCACTGACTGAAGAAATAAATTCCCAAGTACAAAGGTTGTCAGACGATGAGATAATAGAACGATCAATAAGCCCTTATAATGCTCCTTTATTATTGGTTCCAAAAGGGGAACACACTGATTTAAAAAAATGGAGACTAGTAGTAGATTTCAGAAAATTGAATGACAAAGTCGTCAATGATATATTTCCATTGACAAGATTGGACGATGTCTTAGACAGACTAGATAGAGCAAAATATTTTTCAACGTTGGCTATGACAGGTTCATTACATCAGATAGAACTCGACAAAAAATCACGTCCCTATACTTCTTTTTCAACGACAAACGGTCATTACCAGTATACGAGACTATTATTTGGTTTAAAAATATCATCTAATAGTTTTCAACGAATGTTGACCATAGCTTTATCAGGCTTGGATTCTGAAGCATTTCTCTATGTTGATGATATACTCATTTTCGGATGCAGACCTTGTAAAAGTTCTTGATAGATTGACCAAATATAACTTAAAATTAAATGCAAGTAAATGCTGTTTCCTGAAACATGAAGTTGTATATCTTGGTCACTTTATAACTTCAGAGGGTATAAAACCAGATCCTGGTAAATTCAACGCGATACATAAATATCCGATACCTAAAAACGCCGATGATTTCAGAAGATTCGTAGCATTTTGTAACTACTACAGCAGATTTATTAAAAATTTTGCGAACATAGCGAGTTGTTTAAATGAACTAATGAAGAAGGGAACAAAATTTGAATGGACAGAAAAACGTCAATCTGCTTTCGAAACATTAAAACAGAAATTGATAAGTCCACCAGTCCTACAATATCCAAATTTCGACAAAGCTTTTATTTTGACAACCGATGCATCTGATTTTGCACTCGGAGCGGTCCTATCACAAGAGGAAATTGGTGAAGAGATGCCAATATCATACGCAAGTCGATCCTTAAATAAGCATGAAGAAAATAGAAAAGGAATTACTTGGTATACATTGGGGCATACAATTTTTCAGACCCTATTTGTATGGTAGAAAGTTTACAGTGATAACTGACCACAGGCCACTGGTTGCTTTATTTTCACATAAAAATCCCAGCCCAAAATTGACAAGAATACTTTTGGAACTATCTGATTATGATTTTGATATAGTGTATAAAAAAGGAATAAACAATACTAATGCTGACGCACTTTCCAGAATTGATCTGGACTCTGACATACTAAAAACAATGATACCTCCCTGGATCGATGAATCCGTAAGAAAAGCATTGGTGATTACAAGAGGAATGAGAAATAAAGAAATGAATGAACAAGCTAAGAAAGCTAATGATAAAGCTAAAGAATCAAGTTATACAGCTAGAAATGGGGAAAACAGAAATGTGACAGCCGACACGGAGTCTGATCAACTCGTGATATGGGACTGTACATCATTAAATAATATAAAGCGCGCGAAGAGGATAAAGTTTAAATTAGATACAAGGCGCACTACACAGATAAAGATTGAAGACAATAGCAGTCTCAATGAAATGGCCATAAGATGTAGCGACAATCCACACTATTTAGATAATATATTGGAGAAACTACCATCGGTATTAGAGAAGTTGAATTACAAAAGTTACGCTCTCGAGCAGGGTGATAACATATTCAACACAGTGACACATGAAAGATTGAAAGAAATCATGAACAGAAACAAAAGAACTGATGTCAGAATATTGCTATATAGAAATCCTCAATACATAAAAGATGAAGATAGAAAGAAACAAAGATACATATGGAAAAGCATGTATAAAATGGTAAAACAATTTGTAAGAAGTGTGATCTTTGCCAGAGAAACAAGCAAGTCAGACACACTAAATAACTGTTCGAAAAGACTGACACACCATTTCAAAGTTTCGAAACGATAGTAATTGATACCGTGGGTCCACTGAGACCATCTAAAAATTTCAGATACATACTCACAATGCAGTGTGAGTTAACGAAATATGTAATAGCCTATCCAATAGAAACTAAAGAGGCAAAATCTATTGCTAAGGCAGTAGTTGAGAATGTTATCCTAAAATACGGATTATTTAAAACATTGAAATCGGACAAAGGGACTGAATTTACAAATCAACTAATGAGGGAGATATGTAAATTGTTGAAAGTAGAACAAAGATTTTCAACCCCTTATCATCATGAAACACTTGGAACTGTTGAGAGAAATCACAGAGTTTTAAATGAATATTTTCTATCCTTTGTTGATGAAATACAGAACAAAGAGTTAAGAATCAGACTGAAATATTCTTTCAACAATGCAAGAAACATAATAAAAAAAGTGAAAATGAAAAGAACAGAAAACTCTTTAACTAATAAAAATAGTAAGAGCTAGAAGTAGGGGACTTGGTGTTAGTAAGAGTGGGAAACAGAAATAAGAGTGAACCACTATGGACCCTATGAAATAATAAATATAAAAAATTTAAATGTAGACATAAAAATCAAAGATAAAAAAAAAACTGTACATAAAAATTTATTAAAGAAATATTATGTAAGACCATAAAATACATTGTAAACTAATAAATTCGGAAATAATGAAATTTTAAGAAAGAAAAACAAAAAATGGGAATATGCATATGTCAACAATACCACTAGGAATAGCATAAGAAAATTTATTTTATAGAAATATGAATAAGCGAATAAAAATATCTTTAAATGGGACAAACACAAATTTATCTACTATGTAAAAGAAAATAAAAACTAAAAATTTTAAGAGCCAAAATTGTATTCTAATAAGAACAAATTTTACAAAAATCAAATTACAAAATATTTTATTATTAAGTTATAAAAATCCCATAATTGTGTAAACAAAGTTATAAGATTTTTCTTTAGAATTAGGGTGCCGTATATGTAGCACATATATTTACGTACATATGTAAGCACAATGAAGTGCCACTAAAAACAAAACCAAATAAAAACAAAAAAACCTACATACATATGCACACACGTACAATTGGCTAGTGACAAATATAATTGGTACGAAAAGTATCTAGTGGATATTTGGGGTAGGTCAGACAAATTTTAACAAATGACTCAGTGTGTTTGATTGAATGAGCGGGTTACTGTGCAAGGCGATGAAATCGACTAGAGTTGGTTGATCGGAATGTAGAGCAACTAGATTTGATTTCATATGCAAACCATATGTAATGCACTTGTTGGTGTATTGTAGCGGTCTGTACTTTAACCAGTTCACTTCCACTCAATTATTTGGAATTGTACTCTATGTATGATTTTATAATAAAGAATAAAGAGTAAGAAACCACCCTAAAAATCATGATTGCCTGGCGCATTTGTACATATTTAATATAAAGAGACACACAGAGAATAATCAATATTATAAAGTGACTTTAGAAAGTCACTCATTAACTTAGTTTAGTTTTTACACATTGTATAGTATATAAGCAGGAACATTTTGAATAATGAAGAGGAGTTCTGTTTTAGACTTAAAAAGCTAAACAACTTGCATTTTTAATTTCATCATAAGATTTTTACACATCAAAAACTTCGTGTACTCTTACAAAAAAGTTTTATTTTTTTATTCCAAATTATAACATATAATATATTGAATTTTTTTAAAACAATTTTAGTTCCATATTTTCTTCTAAAATTTTTTTCCGATATTACGTTTAAACTCTTGTTGGTAAATATTTGTCAACCCTGAAAATGGCTGTTTATTCTAACATTTCTAACGTAACTTCTTGTTCATAACTCGTACCTATGTCCAATATTGTGCCAAATGAACATTCGCAGAACTGGCACTCTTGCATTATCAGTTTTATGTTCACAAAATTGCAGTTTGCACATCCTCTTTTAGATATGATCCTTGGTATAGGGTATAAAAAAATTAATATTTTGTTGTGGGATGCATGCACAATGGCACACAAGAAATCAGTTGAAGATTTGGATCGAACAGTGAGAGAACTCCGTGGTGGTTCTTTGATATTGTTAGCAGGAGACTTCAGACAAACACTTCCTGTTATCTCAAAGTTAACTCCAACTGATGAAATAAATATGTATTGGAAGCTAGCAAATCTATGGAGATACGTTAAAACGTTAAGAAGAATTGTCTAATTGTATAGATCTTAAACCGGGTTAAAAAAAGGCAATCTTTAGTTAGTCTCGTTAATTTCAAGGTTATATGAAGACTGAGTTTATTGTTCTCAAAATGGCTTCACAATAGTGTTATTCTAGTAGACTAATAATGAAATCCCAAGCGCAGAAGTGCGGGACAGAATTGACAGTTCTACTGTCGTATAACAGATAATTGACAGTTCTACTGTCATATAAAAAATATTGGCAATTCAACATATTCATAAAGTTCAGTTATTTTAAAATTATCTATTGATTATCAGTATTTTTGATTATTATTTGAGACTAGCTCAACATTCCGGCCCCATTGAAACAGTAGGTCTTCAATTAACCGGTAGTAGCGCCAACTTGTGGACTGGGCGTTTATATACGCCATTTATTGTGTTTATTGTCGCAACCCTTACTTCAGATCGTCCGGCCTCCCATAGTCCGCCAAAGTATGGAGCTCTCGGCGGTATGCAGATGAAGTTCTCCCCTTTGCTGCCAGCGTACGATGCGACCTTGTCGGCTTCTTTGCGAAACGCCTCCGCGAACTCCTGCAATTCTCTGGCTGCACCGACAAAATTGGTTGCGTTGTCGCTGTAAATTTTGTCGGGATATCCTCTTCTGCCGACGAACCTTTTAAGACATAAAATAAAAGAATTTGATGATAGATCGGAAACAAGTTCTAAATGTACAGCCTTGGACGTAAAACATACAAAAACAGCGATATACATTTTAACAGGCGGTCGTCCTCGAATTTTTAGTTATATTAACAGGACCACAAAAGTCTACGCCGTATATTTTAAACGGTCGTAGAGCTCTTACCCTATCAGCGGGCAAATTACCCATAATCTGACTCATTAATTTTGGTTTGTAATGGAAACAGTGAGTACATTTACGTACAATTTTGGTACATGCGTCCTTTGCATTTATTAGCCATACCTGCTGTCGTAGAAGAGCTACTAATGCCTTTGACCCAGCATGACAGTTCTCAAAATGTAGATAACGTAAGTACAGAGAAAAAGTTCGATATCGGTCCTTTAATTCATGAACAAATGGGTTCAATCTTTGTAAGTTTGATGGCAAAGATACCCTCTTTTTCAATTTTCTAATATCGTTCGCGTATTCTTTTACTTGAATTATTTCGACTATGTGCAAGAATGACCATTTTATTTCCTTTGCTGTCAGTGATTTTCCATAATTCTCTCTATTATTTCTACAAACATCGATAAACCGGAAAATATACGCAAATAACCACATCAATTTGGTATAAGACGACTTGCCTTTAATTAGTTTTAATAGAGGATTCGTATGGTCCGTGTCATTGTCTTTTCCCACATTATCCCCTACAGTGAGGAGTACATCGTATGTTTTTCGTTTTTCCGAAGTCTCTTGCTCTTCAGTCGGAACAAAATGTTCATTTATTGGCCAATTTGCGCTATCTTCACGCAGAAACTTTGGACCGTTGAACTATTTAGAGTTTTTCATTTCATCAATATCGCATCCTCTGGAGACTATATCAGCCGGATTTTGTTTCGACGGAACATGCCTCCAGCACACTTTGTCTGATAACTCTTGTATTTCGGACACTCTGTTTGAGACAAAAGTTTGAAGGGATGATGGATGAGTGCGAATCCAATGAAGCGTTATCTCAGAATCAGTCCAGAATGTAACGTGTTCGACTTGAAAATTCAACATTGTTTGGACCCTTGACCAAAGCTTGGCTAAAACATGCGCTGCACACAATTCTAATCTTGGCAATGACTTAGTTTTAATGGGAGCTACTTTTGACTTTGCTGTCAATAGTCTAGATAAAGGCCCGTTAGTAGTTTCACTTCGAATGTAAATGCAGCATCCGTACGCTCTGATTGAAGCATCCGCAAATCCATGAATTTGGCAACTAGAATTTTTACTCGTCAATACATATCTTGGGATTTCGATAGAATCAATATTTGACAAATTACGTTTAAAATTTTCCCAGGTAGTATGGAGTCTTGTAGGGATTGATTCATCCCAGTCAAATTTCTGAAGCCAAAGTTCTTGTAATAATATTTTAGCCTTAGTTACCACAGGGCACAAGAGACCAAGGGGATCAGAGAGTCTAGCTGACACTGATAAAATATTTCGTTTGGTGGCTTTTAAGTCGTGAAATGATTCATCCAAATGATACTTAAAAATATCATTCTTAGGTAACCAATATGTACCCAGAGCCTTTGTGGACTCGGATTCATTCATTTGAAACGATTTTTCAACCGTATCTGAATCGGCCTCACTATAATTTGAAAACCACTTTGTCAGATTGAATCCAGCTGATTTTAGTATATCAGACACTTCAGTTAGAATAATTTCGATCTCCTCAATTGAATCAGCCCCAGTCAGTAAATCATCAACATAAAAATCTGACCGAATGAATTAGATCCAATTGGAAAAGTATCTTTATACAAGTCACTTAGGTAATGAAGGCATCGTATTGCCAAAAATGGAGCAGAAGAAGTACCATATGTGACAGTATTCAAACGATAAGCTTTTAATGGATCAGACAATTTTTTCAGCCATAAAATTAACTGGAAGTGCCTGTCGGCCTCGTCAATTAAAACTTGACGGTACATTTTCTCAATGTCAGCCGTAACTGCATACTTATGTGTTCGAAATCGAATTAATGTAGAAAACAACTCCTCGTGTATTGTAGGGCCAATCATTAAAATGTCGTTTAATGAGAGTTGTGTTGAAGTTCTACACGATGCATCGAATACTACGCGAAGTTTTGTTGAACAACTTTGAGGTCGTAGAACGCACTGATGCGGAATAAAATAGTGCGGAAAATTAGGGATTTCATTGTCCGTTACTGACATGTGACCTAAATATAAATACTCTTTCATAAAATTATTGTACATTTCCTTCATTATTGGGTCTTTTGAAAGCCGACGTTCAAGGGAGAGAAAACGTCGCTTGGCTGTATCGAAAAAAAGACCTAACTTGGTGGGGGTTGCTTTGAAAGGTAATGTCACCTGAAATCTACCTGACGATAATTGTCGAACTGTTTTGACAAAATTATCCTCACACTGCTGCTGTTCCATAGAATAAATTTTCTTAACTTTCGGAATTTCTTCTAGTTCCCAAAATCTCTGTTTGATTGAATCAAGAGATGATTCGGTTCCGATATTGGTAGTTAAATGACAGGAATTTGATTGATTATCACACTGCTGGTGATATTTGCCAGAAACTATCCAGCCAAGAGACGTCTTCTGAAGTATAGGTAGACTAGGACTCTTTTTAATTTGACCAATGCATAATAGCTCGAAGAAATGTCAGCTCCAATTAATATATCGATCTTTTGCGGCTTATAAAACAATGGATCTGCCAATTCCAAATTTCT
Organism: Cordilura impudica; assembly: GCA_963682025.1. Classification (NCBI taxonomy): domain Eukaryota; kingdom Metazoa; phylum Arthropoda; class Insecta; order Diptera; family Scathophagidae; genus Cordilura; species Cordilura impudica. Next base: position 149,579,478 of record OY821518.1, on the reverse strand, counting down.
AGGGATATTCCAGTCCTTTATCGAAATGACATGGTCTGGTTGATATGTAGAAATTGACTTGAGAACGCAGAAGTCTGAAGCGAACTCATGGGCATTTACCCTGGATTTGACAGTGGCTTGTAATTTGTATTTGGCTGAAGAAATAATTTTGCCAATGCCGATAAGGCTAAGATTGAGTTCTTCCCTTTTCAATTGTAATCTTTGCGCAAGGTCCTGAGTAATGAAGTTTATTTGAGAACCCGAATCCAGTAATGCCCTTACTGGGACAAATTGTCCAGATTTGTTTCGTATCTGAACTACTGCGGTAGCCAAAATAACATTATCATCATTAGAAGAAGAATGATTTACAAATGCACGTGAACTTGAAGGCTGATCTGGATTAGCATGAGAACTTGTTCCCTTATTTAGAGCATCAGATGTTGCATACTGATGCAACAGAGTATGATGTGAACGGCTACACACTCGACATTAAGATGATTTGCATTTTGAAACCATATGTCCCTTTCTAAGACAGTTGATGCAAGCCGGCACATTTTTTATGAAATCAAACCTTTGTTGGAATGATATTGCAGCGAAAGAAGGGCAAACAGATACGAAATGTTGATCCGATCTACAAGTAGTCTATAAGGATGATTCCATAGACTAAATAAATAAATAAATAAATAATAAATTTGAGTGGGATTTTTATCAATTTTTTTGGCTGCAGATATGAAAAAGTTCATATCGGATGCTATATCTATATGGGGACTAGGCCCAAAAATGGACCGATCCTGACCATGTTTGGTAAAGTCTCTTGTATTTTGCAAAAATATATACAAACAAAATTTGAAAAGAATCAGTGCGATATATTTGTTTTTTGATAGATTTAAGTGAAGATCGGGAAGCAGCTCTGTATGGGGCCTATGACTAAGAGTTGTCCAATAGGGATCATTTTTGGACTACTTATTAATGGATGTAATAAATACATACAAACCCAATTTGACTAAGATTTATATAATAATTTGGATCTTATGGCAATTTATGTTGATTTCAAAGGGTTCATTTGTATGGGGGCTAGGTCTGAACATGGACCGATTCTCACCGATTTCAACACCGTTCATCATATGGCCGATTAAAGCTCATATACCAAATTTCATCAAAATATATTCATATTTGCGACCTGCAGTTTGATTAAAAGGTTTACATGGACACACAGACGAACGGAGGGACGGACATCGTTAAATCGAATCAGATAGTGATTCTCATTCGATCGGTATAATAAAAGATGGGTCTAGGTCAAATATTTTTGGTAGTTACAAACAGCAGCACAAAGTCATTATACCCAAACCACATAGTGGTATAGGGTATAAAAATGATAGATTATGTCATATCATGAACTATATAATTTTTGCTGTGGTAATTCCGAAGTTTAGTCTATTGTTTAATTTTTCAAATATTTTTAATACATTTGTTATAAGTCCATTTGTTAATATAAATATAAAAACATAGGTGGAGACTATTAAAGAGTCGGCATAGACGAATTTAATACTAGGCATGCATAATTTTGGGATTACATATGTAACAATTTTATAAATTTTGTATGTTTATTTGCAGTTCGAATGCGATTTCAGTCGTGAAAATCTTACGTGTCCTACGTGTGTTGAGACCTCTGAGGGCTATCAATCGAGCTAAAGGACTTAAGGTATGCTTACTATATACGTTTGTACAATTTTTGTAATTTTTGACTAACTTAATTTTAACGATGTATGGCTTAGTGTTTATTTTGAAAAAAAAAAAAAAATTAGAAAATAAATCTAAAGTAATTATATATTGTATAACGCTTATAATCTTAACCACATTAAGTTACATTACTGAATGTTTAATTAAAAAATAAACTGGAAATTTAATTGAGGAATTTGGTACTCCTTATGATATAGGAGATAAGGGTGTAAAAATTATTCAAGTTATCATTGTTTTTTTTAATGTTGGCTACCGTTTCTCTTTTAATATTCACGTTGAAGGTCAGTTCGACATAGCATTCAAAACAAATGTTATTAAACTTACGTGTGAAATTCAACCTGATATTTGCTTAAATAACTTACACAATCTCTCTGGCACTCTCATAGTGAAGTGCCCATTGTTTAAGTAACAATCAAGAGAACATAGTATTTATAACTGCATCTTAATAGTGAATTTTCGATACATACACATTAGGGTGGGTCAATTATTTTTAAAATTAAAAGTAATAATTAATTGATATTTCCTTCTCTAACTGTAGTTGACGGTTTGATAATTTAAAGAGAAAAAAATATTGCAAAATAAGGAAAAAATATCTTGCGATTAGGATTAAAATGGACAGTTCCATATTTCAATTTTGAATGTATATATATCTAATTTGTGTTTTTAAACAGATTTCAATAAATATCAGTAGACTTCTATTCATTGCTCAACATTATGTTTTAGTACGGCTTTTTTATAAACTCAAAAATCACAAAAAAAATTTTTTTTGTTTTTTCGTAAAAAGACTACGAGTTTGATGAACAAATCTGATCAAATTCAGTATAACGATAATTAAGTATAATAGAAGCTCTGTTAATTAATCAAATTATAAAGTGTAATAGATTTTGATACCAAAATTTTAATTTGAAACTTGCGGAAAACATAGAGTAAAGTGGAAATAGAGGACGGCGAAGTATTTTTCATCTTTTGCGCATATCTTAGAAACAAATGTATTATAGAATATATAGATAGATAGCGGAGTTATTACCAATTATGTTAAATTTCAACAATTTTACTTTTCTTTATTAATAGTAATTTTTTTTTAAATTTATACATACATTTATGTAATTAATAGGTTGTCTCGTATTTATATTAAAATTTTAATATTATATTAAAATAATATATACATATTCCGTAAAAGAAAAATTTTGAATTTTTTTTTTAAAATTGATAACCGACTTCTGCTCCTTTTTACTTAATCAAAATACTGAAAATACAGAAGAAAAAATATTGAAGAAGCATTTAAACATTCTGTAAAACATAATTTTTGAAATTTTTCTTAAAAATTGACCAATTTCTTGTTTTTAGGGCTTCTGGTAAATTGTTAAATTTAAGTATTCAATTCTTTGCTTGGTTGTCTCCAGTTGACATCATGTAATGCAAAATTTGCAACTCTCCATGTATTAAACTTACTTTGGTTCATATTTATTTGAACTACGCGATGCCCAATACGTTTACAGATTAGTAGACATTGTATAAAAATAAATATATGTATATAAATATACATATATATTATATATGTATATTATATATGTATATTAAAAAAGATATTAAACACAAATATAATAATTTTACCAAAGATCCGAATATTCCTTATATCTTGTGCTACACCACAACTAACAGATATAACTATACTATTTTCTCCATCAATTTCAACAAATTAAAACGGTTTGTATGGTGTCGCAAAAAATTACAGTTATCATCAGTATTCTTAACGATTTCACTCTATAACATAATAAAATATTCATTCAAAAGTGTGGAGTACAGATTGTTGTTTTCACCACACAGTCCATTTGAATCTATGACGCTTAACAACTTCTTCTGACAGTGACAAGTTAAAGTATTTAAAAATCTCCAAAATTTTTTATTTATTATTTTTTAACTTTTCTAGTGAGTTTACTAATTCTCTTTAGTCTTTCTTTACTACTGCTGTCTTCCGTATTCTTCTTTCGCTTAGGAAATATTTTCTTTTTACCTGTATTAAATACCACCAGTTATTGTTTATCCAAGGAGCAATATTAAGTTTTAAGACTCGTTTTGCCTCGTTTCACTTGAACTTCATAGAATTGCCTCATTAAAAACTTTTAATTTGGCAGTAGCTTCAGACAGATTGTTAGTGTCAGAAATAGTTGAAAGTCCAAATAATTTTTGATATTTTCAGTCACTAATAATACTTACATTTTCCGAAGAATCACAATATTCAATATCAAACTTAGATTTGCAGAAAACAAGGTTGTGATCAGTTAAACTACATTCCAGAGAGTCTGCAAAATTCGTTCAGGAAGATTATTATAGACATGATCGACACAAATACCACATTTTGGTCTAGTTGCTAAATTATGACATCATTTCAAGTCATAGAAATTTAATAAATTCCTTATCTCATTCGGTTGTTCAGTTTCAATTAGATCTTTATTTGAATATGCAAAATCACTCAATTTACTTTCTATTCAATTTCAAGAAAATCTTCACGCGTACATATTTGAGAAGGATAAAAACTAACAATCTTTAGTGGTTTTCCATGAAATTTTAGATTATTGATCCTCAGGTGAATTATCTCCACATAGCTTCGGCTTTCATTGCAGTTTACTGTATATTGGAATTTATCGTCAATGTATATTGAAGTAAAGCCATATGCATCACTCCGGCAACACTGAACACTGCTATAGTGAGCAATTTCATACATCTGTGAACATTTTTTGTCAAACCAATTCGCCTGTATCGCAAGCATATCCAGCAATGTCGGTAAATTCGAAATAAAATACATAAATTTAATAAATTTATTAAGCGATGAAATGCTTCTTAAAGTTATAGAAAAAATTTGAAATATTTATAATTTAAAATTTTTAATAATTTTCAAAAGAGTTGATACTATTAAAATACTGATGTTACTTACATAAAGATTTCCACATTCTCTGTTTATTAGTACTAGCTTCTACTAAAATTTCATCTGCGTCATGTTTATTTCTTATCAATCAGGGAGAGATATTGCACTCTTCTTTGTTACGGTCATGATTTGGATAAATTGATATGTAACCAACTGATTTTAAAGTTTTAGAATATTTAAGCAATCTCAATATTTATTTGCTTGGTTACTCGTTTACAAAAACTTTTCTCTCACCATCTTCTTTCAGTACTGTTTTAACCCCCATGAATTTATCTTTTGATTTTCTGTTTTCAAATTTAACGGCTGCTTTCTGTTTATCAGATTTTCCATTACGGTTTTAATACCTTCTTCTAATTGATAATTTTCTTTTTTAACTTCAATTAAATTTTTGATTTTGTCTACCAATCCTTCTAGGATATTATCATATTGTTTTTATAAAAAAGTTAACGATTAATGTGTTGGGAACAAATGAAATTAAATGTTAAGATTTTTATAAAAAAGTATTCTGTTATTTAGTTGTTTGTATGTTCCCAACAAAATTAAATTTATATCTGAAGAAAATATTCTCATTTTTTGATTTATCATAAAAAAGTTTCTAGATTTAAAAATAATTTTTTTAAAGGTAAATTAACAAGTATTAATAAATAAAGTAGTTTATAAGACAGCTACAGTACTCCCCCTCCACCAAGGCAATTCATGAAAATCTAACACATTTACCAGAGCGAAGTTTAATACTTGTAGGCTCCACCGGCGCATCATCCATGTTTAAAATTTATGCCGGCTTCAATCTATCAACCGATATTACTTTCTCTTTTCCATTGATAAGTATCTTGAAAAATTTTTCGCATTTTGTAAGTACTTCGTAAGGCCCAATGTAAGGAGGTTGTAATAGTCGCCTAACTGCATCACATCTTACAAATACGAAACTGCTAGTTTTCAGTTGATTGTTAATATATTGATTGCGATGGCCATGATCCTTTGATAATGCAGGCTGAAGCTTAATCATGTTCTCACGGAATTGATTAATCCAGTCAGATGAATACGATCTTGTTGAACATTCTTCAAAGAATTCTCCCGGTAGTGTAACATGCGAACCGTAAACCATTTCTGCTACAGATGACTTTGTTTCAGTCATAACTTTCGATCTCAATCCGAGCAATATGAGAGGTAAAGCACCCACCCAATTTTCGCTACAATGATATTTTAATGAAGTCTTTAAAGTTCTGTGCCAACGTTCTATCAATCCATTAGCCTGTGGATGATATGGTGTGGTATGAATAACTTTTGCACCTAAAATTCTTGAAAGTTCTCGAAATAAATTGCATTCAAATTGTCTTCCTTGGTCAGTGGTAATTTCTTTTGGAACTCCAAAACGCGAAATCCAACCTGATACAAAGGCGGTGGCTATAGTTTCTGCGGTGATATCAGACACTGGTACTGCTTCTGCCCATTTCATAAATCGATCAATGCAAGTAAATATATATCTATATCCTTGAGATGGTGGCAGTGGCCCAACAATGTCGATATTGACATGTTTGAATCGTTCCGTTGGTGTTTTGAATTATCCAATTGGATTCTTGGTATGACGATTTACCTTTGACAATTGACAGGAATACAACATCAAGTCCGTTCAGCTACGTCCTTGTTTAAATTTTTCCAAACATATCGTGTTCTTATTAAATCTATGATAGCTTTAACACCTGGATGGGAGAGACTATGTAAATTATTAAAAATTATTTTGCGAAATGATGGCGTTATATATGGACGGATTACAGAAGTTTAAATGTCGCAATAAAGTGTAGCTTCAAAATCAGGAATATTTATCTTTTTCAGAGTAAGACCTGAGGCAGGTAAACTTAAGAGCTGATACAACTCCGGATCAACTAGCTGTTCCGATGCTAACATCTTGAAATCCAACGGTGATGGCGTAGAAATTACCTCTATGCGAGAGAGTGCATCAGCGACTACGTTATCCATTCCGCTAATATGACGAATATCTGTTGTGTGTTGGCCGATGTAATCCAGATGCCGCAATTGCCGTGGTGATGCCTTTTCTGGTCGTTGTTTAAATGCGTATACCAAAGGTTTATGATCGGTAAAAATGGTAAATACACGACCCTCTAAGAAATACTGAAAATGTTTAAGAGTGGAGTACGCTGCTAATAATTCACGATCATAAGCACTGTATTTTAATTGTGCATTGCTCAACTTTTTTGAACAAAAGCCTAAGGGTTTCCACTCACCATTTACATGCTGCTGCAATACGCCACCCATTGCGAAATCTGAGGCATCTACACATAATAAAAACGGAGCATTTTCCTTGGGATAACACAAAATCGATGTCCCTGCCAGCTGATCCTTACATTGTTGAAATGCTTGTTCCAAAAGCTGATTCCAATCTATAGATCTAGAGTCATTCTTACGATGTCCTTGGTAAATGCCGTGAAGAAAAGCTTGAGATTTTGCTGCGACCTAAAAAACTTCTTAAGTCCTTAACCGTTTTTGGACGTTTGTAATTTATAATTGCATCTACACGACTGAGTAATGGTTTTAAACCTTCAGAAGTCACAAAATATCCAAGAAATTCTAGCTCGGATACTCCAAAAACACATTTAGATAGATTTATTGTAAGTCCATATTTTCGCAATCTTTCTAACAGTTGCCGTAAATGTTGTTTATGCTCATCAGATTCTTTCGATGCTATAAGTATGTCATCTATATATACATATACAAAATCCATACCTCTGGTAACTTCATGCATAAATCTTTGAAAGGTCTGCGCGGCATTACACAGGCCAAATGTCATTCGTGGAAATTCAAAATTACCAATTGGTGTAGTAATTGCTGTTTTCTTTATATCTTCTTCTGCTACAGGAATATGATGATACGCCTTTACCATATCTACTTTGCTGAAAATGCACTTACCATCCAAAAGAAATCCGAAATCATGGATATGTGGAACAGCGTATCGGTCCGGAATTGTTCTAAAATTCAAACTGCGATAATCGCCACAAAGACGCCACTCGCCATTACTTTTTTGTACCATATGGAGTGGGCTAGCCCAGTTGCTGTTGGACGGTCGACAAATACTTAACTGCATCATCAATTGAAATTCTTTTTTGACCACTTTAAGCTTTTCTGGACATAGACGGCGTGGTTTGCAAAAAACTGGTGGTCCCTTCGTTGTTTCTATAAAATGTTCTACGGAATGTTTAGCTTTCGATCGAAAATTTATCTTTGTGAGATCATTATACTCATAAATTAAGGAACAGAATTCTGAATCGGCAGCAACTGATTTAATGGCAACATCATCTTGCACACCAATTCCTTTACAACGTAGGTTTATTGATGGATCAATTAGACAGTTGTGCTTGACATCAATGTGGAGACCAAAGTGGCCTAAAAAATCAGAGCCTATTATTGGTTTTGTTACCTCAGCAATGATGAAATCCCATCGAAGATTTCTTTTTAAGCCAAGATCCACGAATAACGTTTTTGTGCCAAATGTTTTAATTTTTGTCTGATTTGCAGCGTATAGCACCAAAGGATCGGGAGTTTGTTTCGCTTGAAATGATGATGCAGGATATACTGTTAAATCTGCACCAGTATCTATTAAGAACCTGATTTTCGTTTTAGAGTCACGAACAAACAGGCAACAAATCCCTTGATAGCCCTCATCCGTCACCATAGACGGGGCGCCAACTAGTTTTCCGATTGGCTGGCTTGACGATTAAAATTGCAAGGAATTACGCATTTCGTTGCACACTCACGAAATTTAAAGTGATACCAGCATAGAGGTTTCTTGTTTCTGGAAACTGGTCGCTTACGAAATTTGGGATCTTTTGATTTTTCCCAAGGCCTGGATCGTCCAATTGCTTCAATTTTCGCTGTTAGCTTCTCAATTTTTCGCTCGAGATCATCAAAACGGTCGTGATTGCGTGCTGGCATTGATATTGAGTTAATTTCACCAGTGTCTGCGCTATCGCCAATTTTGTCTGCCATTACCACAAGCTTAGTGAGCGAATCGTCGCTTATGGATAAAATAGCTTTCATCTGTGAAGGGAGACGCTGCATCCAAAGTTGCTTTAAAAGGTCATCAGAAACCTTTCCTTGAGCTAAAGTTCGCATTTCAATAAGAAGTTCGGAGGGCTTTCTATCACCCAGTTCAGTGCTATTCAGCAGCTTGCGTAATCGGTTTTCCTAAGAATCAGTGAATAAATCAATCAGCCTCGTTTTAAGCGTTTCGTACATATTGTTCATCGGCGGATTAATTATTATGTCGTTTACCTTTCCTAGGATATTGCTTTCCATCGCAGCCACAATAGTATGGAATTTCGTTGCATCTTGAGTAACTCCGGCCATAAAAAATTGTGACTCCATTTGCTTAAACCAAAGCAATGGATCGGAGCGCCAAAATGGTGGAGCTTTAACAGCAACTCGTGAAATTTTCCCACGTGAGTTTGTTGCTGAAGGTAGCGACGAAAATTCATCCTCGCTGACGGACATGACGGGGTCACCAATGTTGGGAACAAATGAAATTAAATGTTAAGATTTTTATAAAAAAGTATTCTTTTATTTAGTTGTTTGTATGTTCCCAAACAAAATTAAATTTATATCTGAAGAAAATATTCTCATTTTTTGATTTATCATAAAAAAGTTTCTAGATTTAAAAATATTTTTTTTAAAGGTAAATTAACAAGTATTAATAAATAAAGTAGTTCATAAGACAGCTACACATGTATACATATGTGTCAGTTGATCCATCTGATTAGGCTTCGCAAAAATGACAATTGAGTTCCTCTTTCTCATTTTCTAATAAAAATGCAAATCAACGCTTATCTAGTCTATAACATTGATAATGAATGACCTTATCACATTTATCGCATGTTATATTTTCTTCTAACTATTTCTTCTTTAATTTCCAATTTGTATTAGGCACAAATAAATTTGCTACTTAATATGCTTCTACGACTTTTGCAAGTCCAGGCGAAAGTGAGATTTGTTTGTGAGGTTTCTAGAGCTGTGCTTATTGCTTCAGAATAGTTGTTATTATTGTTGGATTTTTTAGTTTTTTTACACCAAATTTTCGATAAACTTTTTTGATATTTTTTACATCGAGCAACGATTCTCTCCATTTCCTGCTGATAACACCCACCATACAAAATACATATTTAATGTAGTACTATAATTAATATATAATTTAATTTATAATTTACTATAATAGAGATAGCCTTGGGACTTTGTGTGGGCTCATTGAGTTGTTGGGCGTGGCACCATCCATACAAATTAAATATTTAATATCATATAATTGAAGCACTATAATAGTGAAAGCCTTGGGACTTTGTGCGAGTTCAAACTAAGTAAATATTTAATGTCATATATCGGGAGTACTGTGATAACGAAATCCTTCTGGCTTTGCGTGAGTTCATATGTTATTAATGTGAGTAGTCGCCAAAAAATGGACGGGATCGGACCAATGGGCATGGCAGTTCCTAGATAAAAATATGAATTACTATGAGAAAGACAATCTTGAAATTTTTGGCAAGTACATTAATTACCAATGTGAGTAGTCGTGGAATATATGAGCGGAATCGCCAAAATCAAAAATGACCAAAATTGAAAATCGCAAATAACAAAAATCACCAAAATATAAAATCGCCAAACTAAAAATCGCCAAAATCAAAAACTGCGAAAACCAAAAATCGCCAAAGTCCAAGTTCGCCAAAACCAATAATCGCAAAAAAACCAAATCGACAGCTAGCAATTAAAAAAAATTTATAAAACGCTGTACCTTTGTACTCATACATTGTACCTTTCTGTAGCTCTACAGTAATACAACACTATGGTTAGTGCAAAAATACAGATTTGCACACAATTAATAATGTAAAAAAATAAAGTCATATGGAAATATTAACACACTCTTAAGAAGATTATCGATAAATCGATTGTATTGACAATTGCCCTATTTTTATTTATTTTTTTTTTTTTTTTATAAAATTGCTTTCTAAGGAGCCAATAACTTATTTTTTTTAAGCCTAGTTCCGCGAAGCCGAGGGCTTGTCTGCAGATTCTAATTTTGGCTATTTTTTATTTTATTTTTTTTTTTGCAGCGACACACCAAAGCCTCTGGTGGGAATCGAACCCACGACCCCCGCATGATAGGCGAGCACGCTACCAACTCACCTACCGGGGCTTATAATAGAGCATATAAGATTGGAACTAGACTAACATCGTACTCTAGTTTGTGCCTGATACGAGGGGTACTATTTATATTTCGGGAATAGAAAATAATAACAAACATTTTTAAATGAAAATAGCTTTATTGTTTTTCAAAATATTCCCATTGATGATTCATATACTTTTGCATTTGTTCGAACAATTATTCATAGCAGTTTTTCCATTCCTCTTGAGGCACATTCAAAATATGGTTTTTGAACGCTTCAACTGCTACTTCGGCGTTCGTATATCGTTGACAACGCAGTTTACCTTTGACATTCGGGTTTTACGAATTTCTTCGAAGAAACTCAGTATTGACCGCCCTACGTTGCTCGAGCGGAACAGTGACCCACTCGCTGCGCTTTTTCCACGAACAACTTTTGTTGCATGTGCATTTAGCTCGTCTCGGAATACCCACACGTTCGATTGCTGTTTTGTTTCCAGCTCACACACATATATCCATGATTCGTCACCTGCCACGAGTTTATACACGTCTCGAAGCACCACGGTCGAACTTTTTAATCATTTCCTTACACCAATCAACGCGAGCCTTTTTTTGAGCGATTGATAAATTATGGGGTATCCAAGAGAACAAATTTTTTTTACAACTAAGTTTTCATGCAAAATCGAACTTATTGAAGTTGAACTGATGTGCAAGGATGCCTCAATCTCACAATATATCACATGACGATCTTTCATTATCAGTTCACGAACTGCATCGATGTTTTTTTGCACAACAACCGATATTGGACGTCCTTCACTGATTTCGTCGGTGACCGAACTACCACCATGATTGAGTTCACTATACCAGCGATATACTGTGGGTGTTGATGGTGCTTTATCGCCATATAAAGTACTGAGTACATCGACACATTCTTGTAGAGATAATCCCCGTTGAAAATTGTGAAAAATAATCCAACGAAAACCTTCTCTTGATATTTCGATTTTTTAGCCAAATTGATTTTCTTAACTCACTGTCAACAAAACAAATAGCATTTGTACATCAAAACGTTGTGAGTTCCCGAAATATAAATAGTACCCCTCGTATGGATAAAATTGGTACTTCCATAGTTGTGAGAATTATCAAAAAATATATTATGTTTGACATGTTTCTCACTTCCTAAAATAATTTATCGTCCCCACTTTTGATTACATTCTTGAAATAGTGATGCATCCGTTTTTAAAAATTAAACACTTTTGTGCTTAATAATCTGACCACATAATCTTATAAATACTGGTTTTTCTTGTATCCACAAGTATGGAATTATATCTAAGAATTTAATTATAAAATTGAGATTTAAGCGGAAATCACAATGCAAGCGACACTTTCAAAAGCCGTTCACAATGCAAGCAACATATATTGGGAAATGAGTTCGAATAAACAGCTGACTGACAGATTGTTTACATTTTGTAAAGTAAATAAATTGTGAACAGCAAGAAATGGAAAATTGTGGTGTAAATGAAGAAGTTGTAATTATAAAAAAAAAAAAACATATATTCTAATTAATAAGTGAACCAAATATATTTATAGGCTGTTGCAAATCGTACCCAGCAACAACTACCACTTTCAAGACACAACATGCGCGTTTTTGTTGTGGCCCAGTTAGTGGGTCTATCCGCGATATTGTTAAAAAAGAATGAAAATAAAAGACGCTGGTGGGTCTGCGATATACTTCAAAAGAGAGATACCTTTGGAGATGGTACTAATCTGGTCCGGGAAATGAGGTTGAAAGACAGCGAAAGATTTTATAGCTTTGTTAGGATGACTGACGTCCAATTTGATTTGCTTCTACATAAAGTTGGTCCATTATTAAGCAAGAAATCTATCCGTAGACCAATAAGTGAGCGTGTGAGGCTGCTAGAAACTCTAAGGTAAAGACTAGCGTGCGCATTTTGTAAGTGATTGTGGTTGAAATTAAAATAAGATGAAAAAAAATTATTTTATAGATTTGTAGCCACACGTATGAGCCATTCATCTCTGTCTTACACCTTCCGTATCGGAAAGTCGACTATACATAATATAATAAAGGAAACAACGGAATCAATATGGGTAGCACTTAATGCAGAATTTATTCCGAAACCTAACAATGAAAGCCTGAAGTTTATAGCCGAACAATTTTTGGCAAAAACTGGAATGCCAAACTGTATTGGAGCCATAGACGGAAAGCATTGCGTAATTCAATGTCCACCGAATAGTGGATCATTTTTCTTTAATTACAAGAAGACATTTTCAATTGTTCTCCTAGCAGTTTGTGATGCAGACTACAACGTTACATATGTTAATGTGGGCGTGTATGGATCTGAATCTGATGGTATGTTTTTTAATATAATATATAATAAATTCTTAAACTTTTTGTTCATAGGAGGAGTTCTAAAACGGACTGATTTTGGCCAAGATTTGTTACATAATCGTTTGAATTTGCCCCAAGACACAGAGCTACCTGTAGTATTATAAAATTTCCATTTTATTTTGTTGGCGATGAAGCTTTTCCCCTAAAACGGCATTTGATGCGTCCATATGGTGGAAGAGAACTTTCGTCCGCTAAACGCCACTTCAACACGCGCTTATCTTCTGCTAGAAGAACAATAGAAAACAGTTTCGGGATATTAGCCAGTAAATTTAGAATCTACCACACTGTCATAAATGCAAGTTGCGAAACTGCATCTTCCATCGTTCGCTGCACTGTGGTTCTTCATAAATTCATTTTAAAAACAAAAGCTGCCACTACTGCCTTCACTGAAAATGTAAATATCGAGAGTAATGATAATATGAGCAATTGGCAGAATGTATCACAACTGGGATCGAATCACGCTGGCCACGAGGTACAACAGTTACGAGAAACTCTTAAGGAATATTTATATAACCCACACATTTAACTCAACGATAAAAATCGACTATATAATTCATTTTTTTATTTAAAAACAAAACCATAAAAAAGTAAATAAATAAACTAATAATTAAATCGAAACTTTGTGGCCACTTTCGTAAGGTCCTTCTCACATGCCTCGGCTCCATCCTTGTTTAATTTGCCCAAGGTTTCCACTATAAAATCAACAACTGCCGAGTGATATTTGGGAGACGAAGTCGGCTCTACTGACTGTGACACAGGTGGCTTTATACATGACATTAGCTTATTTGTTAGGTCTTCAAATATGTTCTCGACAGATCTTTTTGCATTTTTTGGCGCTCTGGTTTGGGAAAATGTAGGCGACGGTGTGCTGCAATCAATTACGGGAGACGGCAATGGGGTAGGTGTATTTTGTTGAGATCCTTGTTGTTCAATTGTGCTAAACAATTCGTTTTCTATAATACTCCCATCCTGTGATTCTAGGGAGAAGAAACCACACTTGCCTGTAGAAATTCCAGAGTTGTCAGCAGACCACGCAAGAGAATCAGTGACTCTTGAGGAAAAATTATGTATAAAAATATTACACTCTCAGTCTATTTTGCAAATATGTCCATACCTTCGTTTTTCGAAAGCATTGTCCAAAAACTGTAAGTGCTTAAAAAACACCCATTTCTCCTTACCGTAAGCTCCAGCACCACTTCTATTAGCAACATCTTCACGATCCTTTTGCCTCCTATACTTGACCCTCAATGCCTTAAACTTGTTTTTAGCCTTTTCACCTATATTAACAAAAAAAAAAATATTAAAAAAAGTACTCTGTGTTACTTCTTTATGCAACGAACATAATTATTTACCGATTAGACCAAATGTTTTCCCAACTTCATCCAAGACCACGTTTCGCTGTACCATGTCCTTGTATCCATGGGAACTAATATTCCACAAGTTCTCGTGCCCTTGAACTATTTCAATAAACTTGAATGTGTCGGCTTCATTCATTTTTAAATTTTAATTGCTGACCAAAAAACAAACAAACAATAACACATGTTTTCTTCGAATGCATATGGTTTTTAACTTATGTTTTCTTCGAATGCAACCGACAGAGTTGTATTTTGAATATTAATAAAATGTAGAAATATGTGAAATATTTATAATTGTAATATTGTAGAGATAATATTATAACATAAATGACATTTCTTTTAACAAACAATTTTAATTTTCATTGATAATTCTTAGTTTAAATGTCAAATTCGAAAACAGCACTATCTAGTACCAAATGGAAACAACTACTTTCGAACAAATATGTTGCTGGAGTAGGAATAGATCAACTTCAGCGACAAATGTGAGTTACATTTTCGTAAAAAAAACGAGTGGCACTTATGTGAAATTCTGTGTGTGAGAACGAGATGGCATGAAAAATGTAACTGCCGCTTGCATTGTGAACGATGCTTTATTGTTCAATATGTAATTTTTCATAAAATATATCTATTTTTTAGCCCACGTGTATTAAATAGATGACAAAATAATGTAAAAAGCGAAGAGATATTTTTTTTAACTAACAGAATATTATATTGTACAGAAATCCAATAAATTTCAAATAAATTTTTGGCAAGTTATTATTGGATTATTATTATTGTTAAGGTATTGAAAAGTTATTAGATTATTAAATACTTTTTCTTATGATAAGTTTGCAGATTTAAAAAATTAAAAACCTTCTTTGGTAGAAAAATTTAGGTATCGTGTTTCGTACGATATTTTGAAAATTTTCATACATTGATTAATTAAATGATTTAAGTATGAAATGGTTTATATAATAATATTATTTTATTTGTTGAAGCCTATAATATTTTATGGATCGTTTTTAATTTTCTTACGTAATACGGTATCACATTATATATATTATAGCATGTAGTTCAATGTGTAATAGTCGCTGTAAAGACTATTGGAAATATTGTCCTTGTGACATGCCTGCTACAATTCATGTTTGCCGTTATAGGAGTCCAATTGTTTAAGGTATGAATTTAAGTGCTAATACTCCATTTTATTAAATTAATATTTTTTCAATAAACCTACCAGTTTCAATACTTGTACTGCTACCACTTTTTTTTGAATTAAAGTCTTGAATGAAATAGTAAACACCTTCGAGCTCATTAGCAGATAATGAGATACATACATACATAACTCAAGATACCAATCCAAAAATATATCTGGGTACAGTTCATTATGTGAACTATCATAGAGTGCGGTACATCAAAAAGTCTACTAAGCATATGCCGATAAAAGTTCACCAACTTTTCTACTTTTTTAGGCGCTGCTATTGATATTTATTTGTAAATGTGGAGTACAATAAAAGTAAAATAAATTTCTAAAGTACAAAAGGAAATATTAAGTGTAGAATTAGCAACAAAAAAAAAGGCCGAGAAAGAAAAAAAAAGTTTATAACGCGAGTCATATATACGAACCCTGATAAATTTGACCAATCTATAGAAGGAATTAATAAATAAACTAGCTATACAATTGTCGCATAAACAAATTATAATAGATCGATCAATCTTAATATATAAAAGCGTTGGTGCGTATGTTGGTACTCTAATAACTGTTGAACCACTAACGCTAGCGACTTCGTATTCATACCATATGTTCCTTTGGTTCTCCGATTTGCATAACTTTTTTTTTACCCGAGATTTTCCCAAAAAATTTATTTACGGTCCAGTTGCTGACAAAGTTTTTCACCTGTAGGTGGCGCTGGTGTTAAAATATTCAAGAAAACGTATATTTTTTTTCAGTCATATTCATAATATAATTAAATGCAATGTATTTAAGGCACAGAATCTTCTGAATAGCTTTTCGGGTGACACTGTAGTCTGATATTTGATTTTTGATCTGTGGGCGGAGGGGCATGGCGAAATCAAATTTTAGTATTGTACCTAGATATTTGCTAAAATTTTCGAGGGAGTTCGTGCTTTACTTTTGCCCGACACTCGGTATTAAAATTTAGATGCAATATAAAATCCAGATGTTTTCTTCGGGCCAGCAACGCGGACCGGACTCAGCTAGTAATTTATATAAAACTAGCATAAAAAGTATTTAAATTGTTTAATAGTAAAGTCCAACTTTGCAATTTATTTAAGTTTATACATTTTAACGTTTTTAGCCAATTACAATACAATATAAAATAAATGAAATAGTTCTTGGTACACTTAAATAATTGTGCAGTGAATACGCGTTGAAACCACTAAAAATCCAGTTCAGTGAATACTTCTTGAAACCACAATAATCCTGTGCTGTGAATGCTTTATGAAACTACAAGAAATCCAGTACAGTAAATACTAGTTGAAATTAAAACAAAAAGAAAATCCGTGCAGTGAATACTTGTTAACATCACTAAAATCAACAAAGTGTATTCAAGAAGACAGAAACTATGCGTTCAGCGGAGAATGGAACAGGCTCAACCCCCCAAGAAATGGCACAAGTAGAGTTTGTAGAACAGTTAGCTAGAAGAGAGCAGCAATTGGAACAATTTTTTACAATGCGTACGTGGAACCCCAAAGATATCCATCACCTAATACCCAGGATTTGGATGCCATATTTAATATGTATCGCATTTACCTGTGTTTTCGGGAACAAATGAAATCACCATAAATTCCTTAATAAAAAGTTCAGATATCTTTTCTTAATGATCAGCAGGGAGGACTTAAGAAAGGAAGCCTTCCTTTCTTCAAGGCGAAGAAAGGAACACCTTAATAAACGTTCAGCAGTCGGATGACTGGGATTTGATAAAGAAAGTGCTGAAGTGAATATGTACAAGAGGATAAATAATTTGCGAATAATATAGGTGAATTCGCAATAGAAATTATTTAATTTTTTTTTTATTTCAAGCAAGCTGTACAACCACATATACTTAGATCATATTAATATTAGAGTACTGGGGAGATAAAGTTAAGACAGAAAGTGTTGTTTAATTTAACATAAAATAAAATAACATAATATAATATGACATAATTAAAAAATAGTTTTGTTCAAAACTGATTGTTTATTTTAAATGAATCAATTAATAAAAAAGCAAAAAAGAAAAAAAATGAAAGTAAAAATAAGAGTAAAGTATTGCTGAAGTTAAACAAAGTGGCGAAAAATTGGTATTTTGAAGTGCTTTCCATTGCTAATAATGGTTTGTAGTTGGTGCCAAAGTTTAACCCTTTCGGTTATTCTACGCCATATGGCATAGACTCTTTTCAGTGCCTGTTTTACGTTAAAAACTCATGATTACTATTTTTTTTTGTATTCTTATATTTTTCTATTTGTTTTTCGTACAAATTAATGAAAAAAATACTTTAATTAGTTTACCAAATAAGTATTTTCCAAAAAAAAAAGATCACCTCGTACTTTAATATATTCTATCAAAAAATACTTTATTTAATAACTTTTTGTAAGTAATTTAGTAGATAATTATTGTAAGTGTAAAAAAAGCTAGATGCCTAGCATAGTTCAATAAGGCTGTACGATTTTTTTAATTCGTACTATGCCATATGGCATAGATTTTACCCATCGAAAATAACATATTTTATTTGATTGAATTGAGTAGCAGCAACTGGTCGTAATTACGATGTCTAATAAATTAAACAACGAACAAATAGAAAATATTTTAGTCAATTTTGATGATTCAGATTTATGTGAATTATTGGAAAGTCTAAATGATCATAATAACAATTCCTTTTTAATCGAGGCGCAAGATGGGAATAACCTTTTGTTGGATGTGGATGAAGCTACGGATTCATCATATCAAATAACCCTTAAATTTCGAAAGTTAGCCTAAACATATTTTTAAAAGTATTTTCATATGATTTTATTGACACGATTGTTTAGGCAACAAATCGAACCTCACTGATGAAATTATTGTTGCAAGAGAAGAGATTCTGGCATTAGTGGGCTTAGAAATTATTATTGGAATAATCGGATAACCTCGATGAACGATCTACTGGAATAGTGCTACTGAAATACCACGCTTTCGTGAGTAAATGACAAAAAATAGGTTTCATTTAATACGTACTAATTTAAAGTCCGTGTGGAGGAAAACTCGACTCAACTTTATGAAGTTTGTCCACTTATAAATACATTCTTGCAAAGAACCTATGATATTCCGAAAGATGCTCTATCGAAATAATGATACCGAGCAAAGCAAAAACTGTTAAAACAGTATATACCCAAAACGCCTATCAAATGGGGAATAAAAGTGTTTTACTTATGTAGCTCAAATGGAATTTTATATGATCTGGAAAAATAACAAGGAAAAAAACACAATTATTGGAGAATCAAAATTAGGTTTTTGCTCGGATATTGTCATTTACGATTAAAACGATTCCGGTAGATATGAACCACAAACTATTTTTTGATAATTATTTCACTACAATTAATTTATTAATATATTTGCGAGCAAAGGGAATATGGGCAACAGGCACCATACGAGGAAACAGAACCGGAAAATCTTCGCTTGCAACAGAAAGGGATTTGAAAAAATTAGGAAGAGGCAGCTATGACTATTGCATTGAAATGAACAAAAATATTTTCCTTTTAAAATGACTGGATGGGGGCAGTGTTCAATTGGCTTCGTCTATTTATGGTGATGAAGATACAAAAGAGGTCAGCAGAAAATAGAAAATCGTTGTACCACAACTTAACGTTGAAGATGTATATAATAAATATATGGGAGGAATCGACAAGATGGGCCTTTTGCTGTCGTTATACCGAATTTGCATTTGGACAAGAAAGTGGACACTCATTTCGACCACTTCACCGACTTAGCAGTATGCAACTCTTGGTTGGAATATCGCAATGATTGCGATGGTAATAATATAAGAAGAAAAATCAAAGTACAAGAATACGAAGGATATTCTAGATACTCTTGTTCAAAATGCAACGTCTATGTATGCATTCCAAATGACGTCAGAAATTGTTTTAGAGTATACCATGAAAAACAAAGTGAGTTGTAGGTACATTTCTATATATAAATTGGTTTTCTTTTTCCTTTTCTTCAGCTCCCCCGAGGAGTGAAGGGAACATATATATATATATATATATATATATACCTCTTTGCAGGGGCAGGTACAGAAGCAGACCCAATGATGGACCTGAAATTGGCAACGAACTCACAGTTTTTATACCATATACCACTATGTGGTCAGGGTATAGTGACTTTGTGCTGATGTTTGTAACTACCAAAAATATTTGACATGGCCCCACCTTTTATTATACCGATCGGCTCAGAATCACTTTCTGAGTCGTTTTAACGATGTCCGTCCGTCTGTCCGTCCGTCCGTCCGTCTGTGTGTCCATGTTAACCTTGTAATCAAACTACAGGTCGCAAATATGAATATATTTTGATGAAGTTTGGTATATAAGCTTTTATCGGCCATAGGATGAACGCCATTGAAATTGGTGAAAAGCGGTGCATGTTCAGACCTAGTCCCCATACAAATGACACCTATGACATCGACTTAAATTGCCATATGATCCAAATTATCATATAGGTCTCGGTCAATTTGGGTTTGTATGTGTTTATTACACCCATTAATCAGTAGTCCAAAAATAAACCCTATGGGACAATTCTTAGTCACAGCCCCCGTACAAGGCTGATTCCTTATCTTCACTTAAATTTATCAAAAAACAAAAATATTGCACAGATTTTTCTCAAATTTGGTTTGTATTTGTTTGAAAAAAAAAGTGACCTTACCAAATATGGTCAGGACCCATCCATTTTTCGACCAAATCCCCATATAAATATAGCATCTGATATGAACTTCGAAGAAAAACAACTAATAACAATGCCACTCAAATTTGGTTTATGCTTATTTTCTATATCCAATTAGTTGAGCCTAAGAGAGAGGGTCTATAAACGCATGGTATAGGGTATCGTAAAGTCGGTCTAGACCGACTATAATTTTTTCACTTGTTTTTTATAGTTTTTATGTTTTATATGAGCAATAAAAGTTTTCTTTTTTAAACTCTTTCTTTTAACTCATACTCTCTGTCTGCCTATCTGTCTGTCTGTGTGTCTATCTATCGTGGGAAACCCCATTCGCCCTTATCCAATTGATCTGAAACTTGGCCCATAGTCTTGCTGTGACTATAGATTAATTTTGGGTTAGGCACGCACAGTCACGCACAGGCTTGCTGTGAATAAAAGATTAACTTCGGCATAGTCATCACAGTCACGTATAGTCACGCACAGTCACGGAGTGATTTAAAACCCATTTCCCCTTCTCCGATCGATCTGAAACTTGGTCGGTAGACTTGCTGTGAAGAAAGATTAACTTTGACATATTCATGCACAGTGACTCATAGTCACTCACAGTCACGGAGTGATTTAAATCCCATTTCCCATCATCCAATCAAATTGAAACTTGGTCCATAGACTTGTTGTAACCAAAGATTAATTTTAGAATAGTCATGCAAAGTCACGCACAGTCACGGAGAGATTGAAAACTCATATGCATAAGGAAAGAAAGAGTTTTAATAAAAACTTTGTTTTTATGGGTTAGATTATTATGCTTTTTATTTTGAATTTTGTGTATTTGTCCTCTTTGGGGCAAAATTGGTTTGCGTCTTTTTGGTTTATGGCTTTTAAATAAAAAAAAATGCATTAAAAATGACAATTTATAATAAAAGAAATATTATTCAGCAGATTATTTAATGAAACGTTGTTTATCTGCTTTGAGGACTGCGGGACTTCATCGAATCTTTTACGTCCAAATATGTATCTGACAACATTGAATCACAACTGGCAAAGACCTCGCATCCATATAAAAGCGTTGGCAGTAGATAGGTTTTGGCAACGAGCATACGAGTTCTTAGCATACCGTGTGTTCTACCACAGAACAACATGGAAATCAAAATAACAACGATAATAATTTCCTTATGTTTGCACAGGTAGAAAATACTAGGCCAAATTCAGGCCAATATAGCTGGAATCAATCTATGCAAGAACGCATCGAACAAAGCAGACCGTGATATTCTTGATAATCTTAGAAAACTACAAGAATCCAACTAGGTGGGAAGCCCAGGGCCAAATTTCAGCCATACTTACTGGGATCAATCTTGGCAGGGCCAAAACGGATTGGTGAAACCCGGCAGTGGGGAGATAAGTAATGGACAATTGGCAGGACAAACGTATGTCAGTACAATGAAGGCCAAATCAGACAAGGCCACTATCAGTTTTTTCGGGAACCTCTTCAGACTGTCCCACAATAGGAATTAGAATTGGTGGAAGAAATTACATTGCAACAAGATATAAAGGAGCAAAAATAAGCTTAGTTGAGAGAAACAGAATTAATTTTAAGAGAACCAATTGAGTTTAGTACGATAACTAGAAAAAATGAAATTAGATATGAATTTCTAACTAACGCACTTAAGGAATTTAGTTTGCCAATTTATTCAAAAGTTAAATGGAAAAATTACTGAATTAAGAGGACGAAAGCTTAGTTTTATAATAGGAATTGGCCTGCTAAACTGCTTTCACTAAATTTAATACTTTAATGGGAAAATTGGCAGATTTAAAGCAAATCTTGTTACAAAGAGACGTATTTGCAATTGGTCTCGCTGTCAGCCTAACATTAAACATAGTATTGTGTTATAGCAGTGCATTTCGGTATTATACTAAAACCAACAAGTAAGAAAATTATAGTCGGTCTAGACCGACTATACGATACCCTATACCATGCGTTTAGAAACCCTATCTCTTAGGCCCAACTAACTGGACATTGAAAATAAGCAAAAACCAAATTTGAGTGGGATTTTTATTAATTTTTTTGGCTGCAGATATGAAAAAATTCATATCGGATGCTATATCTATAAAGGGACTAGGTCCAAAAATGGACCGATCCTGATCATGTTTGGTAAAGTCTCTTGTATTTTGCAAAAATATGTACAAACAAAATTTGAGAAGAATCAGTTCAATATTTTTGTTTTTTAATAGATTTAAGTGAAGATCGGGAAGCAGCTCTATATGGGGTCAAAGTATCATTTTTGGACTACTCATTAGTGGATGTAATGAACGCATAAAAACCCAATTTGAGTAATATCTATATGACAATTTGGATCTTATGGCAATTTATGTCGATTTCATATGGGTAATTTGTATGGGGGCTAGGTCTGAACATGGACCGATTCTCACCAATTTCAACAGCGTTCATCCTATGGCCGATGAAAGCTTATATACCAAATGTCATCAAAATATATTCATATTTGCGACCTGCAGTTTGATTACAAGCTTTACATGGACACACAGACGGACGGACGGACGGACGGACGGACGGACATTGTTAAATCAACTCAGAAAGTGATTCTGATTCGATCGGTATAATTAAAGATGGGTCTAGGTCAAATATTTTTGGTTGTTACAAACAGCAGCACAAAGTCATTATACCCAAACCATATAGTGGTATAGGGTATAAAAACAATATGAACATATTGTAAATAAAAATAATTTAAACAAACAATTATAAGTGCACGCATGGCTGAGACAATGTTAACTCTAAAGATGTTGCAAATATGAATAAAAGAACTAAAACTAATTGCAATTATTTTTCGCCTCTTCAAACTGTCGAAGATGAGAACACAGAAGATGAAATTATAGTGAATCAAACGAGAAAAGTTCATATTCCTCCCCTTACCATATTAAAATGAAAATCGATGAAGTAAATAAATAATGAAAAGTTAACAAAATTGTTGATTATTCCACCAGGAAAATTTCCATTGGCCTTAAGCTGTTTCTTAAATCTAAAACAGATTTTGATACTATTTATGCTGAACTTTTAAACAGGTACGAGTCAATGCTACAACTGCGAAATGTTTGGCTGTAGTCGTTGCAAGGTTAAAACATTTCGTGAAAATGAAGTGTGCGAATTTAACGAAAGCCATAGATCCACTTTTGATCAATGTAGAAGTAAGATTAGTTATATCAATATTAGACAACGTGTACAACAAGTATCAAGACATCGCATCCATGAAAATGTCAGTCGCCCTTATAGAAGTAATTTCAACAACAGTTCTCCTGACACACTGTGCGGCAACATGCACCTGCTTCAACTGGTATTTGGCAAACCCAGAGAGAAGTTATCAACTACGGCAACAATACCGACAGTAACATCCCTAGTAATATTAATACCTCTAAGGAACGATTCTCTTTACAAGAGCTAAAAAGCCTAACATTAGAATTAATTAAAAATTTTAGGAATTGTACAAATAAATCAAATCAATTTAAGGTAATCACTAACCTGGCATGTAAGTTCTTATCTAATGTATAATGTTATCAGTATTATAACAAGGAATGCCAGAGGCATTCGTCACAAAAATATCGCCCTTTTTCAATTCTTAATCATTTCAAATATTCATATTGGCTTAGTTATTGAAACAGGTCTTAATTGGAATATTTCTATTAGGCACAATGAATTTTACGTTTATAGAAATGATGGGATAAGTGGTAGAGGGGGGTGGTATAGCAGTTATAGTAAAATAAATTTAATACACCTTTTACCTCTTGTTAACACTGATGTTGTTGAAACCATTGGCATCACAGTTTTCACTAATTCAGATTGTATAAACATTTACACATGGATTAGCGGGTATAGACAGTATAAAAATACGCCTATTTGCATCTGATATTCATAAATTGAGTTCGAACAATATTTACTTGTTAAGTGGCAATTTGATTGTAGACACCAATCATGGGGCTGTACAAGAGCTAACTGTTTGGGAAATATGTTGCATGAAAAACTTAATTCGTATAATATTGATATTATATATTCATGCACTCATACTTACATACCTGCAAGCACTGTTAGGCAGGGTTCTACTTTTGATCTGTTTCTAGCAAATGCTGTTGATACATTTTCTCCCGAAATACCTAGCAACGGCATAGGAATTTGCACGATTTTTATGAAATGAAAATACTAAAATACTAATCTAAGTTCAGGAATTATTCAAGGGATAGTATACTACCTATTTTAGATAAGGGCTCCTCACCTTTAAGGAACTTAACAAAACTATAAAGGAAGAAGTCAAATAGTATTTCCATTCTGAAAATGGAATACGTTATACCCCAAACTCCGAAAAATCTGAATTGTTTGCGCAAACATTTGCTATAAATTATTCGATTTCTGCTAATCTTTGTGATCCTGCCACGACCTAGCAAGTAAATAAATGGGTTACGCTAAAACAACAAAAAGTCGCCTGGAATTGATAGCATTAACAACAGGTACCTTGAAGCACTTCCATTTAAAGGTATCAAGTTTATGACAATTTTTATAAATTAGATTGGACTAGATTAGATTAGATTAGATAAGATTAGATCAGATTAGATTAGATTAGATTAGATTAGATTAGATTAGATTAGATTAGATTAGATTAGACTAGATTAGATTAGATTAGATTAGATTAGATTAGATTAGATTAGATTAGATTAGATTAGATTAGATTAGATTAGATTAGATTAGATTAGATTAGATTAGATTAGATTAGATTAGATTTGATTAGATTAGATTAGATTAGATTAGATTAGATTAGATTTGATTAGATTAGATTAGATTAGATTAGATTAGATTAGATTAGATTAGATTAGATTAGATTAGATTAGATTAGATTAGATTAGATTAGATTAGATTAGATTAGATTAGATTAGATTAGATTAGATTAGATTAGATTAGATTAGATTAGATTAGATTAGATTAGATTAGATTAGATTAGATTAGATTAGATTAGATTAGATTAGATTAGATTAGATTAGATTAGATTAGATTAGATTAGATTAGATTAGATTAGATTAGATTAGATTAGATTAGATTAGATTAGATTAGATTAGATTAGATTAGATTAGATTAGATTAGATTAGATTAGATTAGATTAGATTAGATTAGATTAGATTAGATTAGATTAGATTAGATTAGATTAGATTAGATTAGATTAGATTAGATTAGATTAGATTAGATTAGATTAGATTAGATTAGATTAGATTAGATTAGATTAGATTAGATTAGATTAGATTAGATTAGATTAGATTAGATTAGATTAGATTAGATTAGATTAGATTAGATTAGATTAGATTAGATTAGATTAGATTAGATTAGATTAGATTAGATTAGATTAGATTAGATTAGATTAGATTAGATTAGATTAGATTAGATTAGATTAGATTAGATTAGATTAGATTAGATTAGATTAGATTAGATTAGATTAGATTAGATTAGATTAGATTAGATTAGATTAGATTAGATTAGATTAGATTAGATTAGATTAGATTAGATTAGATTAGATTAGATTAGATTAGATTAGATTAGATTAGATTAGATTAGATTAGATTAGATTAGATTAGATTAGATTAGATTAGATTAGATTAGATTAGATTAGATTAGATTAGATTAGATTAGATTAGATTAGATTAGATTAGATTAGATTAGATTAGATTAGATTAGATTAGATTAGATTAGATTAGATTAGATTAGATTAGATTAGATTAGATTAGATTAGATTAGATTAGATTAGATTAGATTAGATTAGATTAGATTAGATTAGATTAGATTAGATTAGATTAGATTAGATTAGATTAGATTAGATTAGATTAGATTAGATTAGATTAGATTAGATTAGATTAGATTAGATTAGATTAGATTAGATTAGATTAGATTAGATTAGATTAGATTAGATTAGATTAGATTAGATTAGATTAGATTAGATTAGATTAGATTAGATTAGATTAGATTAGATTAGATTAGATTAGATTAGATTAGATTAGATTAGATTAGATTAGATTAGATTAGATTAGATTAGATTAGATTAGATTAGATTAGATTAGATTAGATTAGATTAGATTAGATTAGATTAGATTAGATTAGATTAGATTAGATTAGATTAGATTAGATTAGATTAGATTAGATTAGATTAGATTAGATTAGATTAGATTAGATTAGATTAGATTAGATTAGATTAGATTAGATTAGATTAGATTAGATTAGATTAGATTAGATTAGATTAGATTAGATTAGATTAGATTAGATTAGATTAGATTAGATTAGATTAGATTAGATTAGATTAGATTAGATTAGATTAGATTAGATTAGATTAGATTAGATTAGATTAGATTAGATTAGATTAGATTAGATTAGATTAGATTAGATTAGATTAGATTAGATTAGATTAGATTAGATTAGATTAGATTAGATTAGATTAGATTAGATTAGATTAGATTAGATTAGATTAGATTAGATTAGATTAGATTAGATTAGATTAGATTAGATTAGATTAGATTAGATTAGATTAGATTAGATTAGATTAGATTAGATTAGATTAGATTAGATTAGATTAGATTAGATTAGATTAGATTAGATTAGATTAGATTAGATTAGATTAGATTAGATTAGATTAGATTAGATTAGATTAGATTAGATTAGATTAGATTAGATTAGATTAGATTAGATTAGATTAGATTAGATTAGATTAGATTAGATTAGATTAGATTAGATTAGATTAGATTAGATTAGATTAGATTAGATTAGATTAGATTAGATTAGATTAGATTAGATTAGATTAGATTAGATTAGATTAGATTAGATTAGATTAGATTAGATTAGATTAGATTAGATTAGATTAGATTAGATTAGATTAGATTAGATTAGATTAGATTAGATTAGATTAGATTAGATTAGATTAGATTAGATTAGATTAGATTAGATTAGATTAGATTAGATTAGATTAGATTAGATTAGATTAGATTAGATTAGATTAGATTAGATTAGATTAGATTAGATTAGATTAGATTAGATTAGATTAGATTAGATTAGATTAGATTAGATTAGATTAGATTAGATTAGATTAGATTAGATTAGATTAGATTAGATTAGATTAGATTAGATTAGATTAGATTAGATTAGATTAGATTAGATTAGATTAGATTAGATTAGATTAGATTAGATTAGATTAGATTAGATTAGATTAGATTAGATTAGATTAGATTAGATTAGATTAGATTAGATTAGATTAGATTAGATTAGATTAGATTAGATTAGATTAGATTAGATTAGATTAGATTAGATTAGATTAGATTAGATTAGATTAGATTAGATTAGATTAGATTAGATTAGATTAGATTAGATTAGATTAGATTAGATTAGATTAGATTAGATTAGATTAGATTAGATTAGATTAGATTAGATTAGATTAGATTAGATTAGATTAGATTAGATTAGATTAGATTAGTTAGATTAGATTAGATTAGATTAGATTAGATTAGATTAGATTAGATTAGATTAGATTAGATTAGATTAGATTAGATTAGATTAGATTAGATTAGATTAGATTAGATTAGATTAGATTAGATTAGATTAGATTAGATTAGATTAGATTAGATTAGATTAGATTAGATTAGATTAGATTAGATTAGATTAGATTAGATTAGATTAGATTAGATTAGATTAGATTAGATTAGATTAGATTAGATTAGATTAGATTAGATTAGATTAGATTAGATTAGATTAGATTAGATTAGATTAGATTAGATTAGATTAGATTAGATTAGATTAGATTAGATTAGATTAGATTAGATTAGATTAGATTAGATTAGATTAGATTAGATTAGATTAGATTAGATTAGATTAGATTAGATTAGATTAGATTAGATTAGATTAGATTAGATTAGATTAGATTAGATTAGATTAGATTAGATTAGATTAGATTAGATTAGATTAGATTAGATTAGATTAGATTAGATTAGATTAGATTAGATTAGATTAGATTAGATTAGATTAGATTAGATTAGATTAGATTAGATTAGATTAGATTAGATTAGATTAGATTAGATTAGATTAGATTAGATTAGATTAGATTAGATTAGATTAGATTAGATTAGATTAGATTAGATTAGATTAGATTAGATTAGATTAGATTAGATTAGATTAGATTAGATTAGATTAGATTAGATTAGATTAGATTAGATTAGATTAGATTAGATTAGATTAGATTAGATTAGATTAGATTAGATTAGATTAGATTAGATTAGATTAGATTAGATTAGATTAGATTAGATTAGATTAGATTAGATTAGATTAGATTAGATTAGATTAGATTAGATTAGATTAGATTAGATTAGATTAGATTAGATTAGATTAGATTAGATTAGATTAGATTAGATTAGATTAGATTAGATTAGATTAGATTAGATTAGATTAGATTAGATTAGATTAGATTAGATTAGATTAGATTAGATTAGATTAGATTAGATTAGATTAGATTAGATTAGATTAGATTAGATTAGATTAGATTAGATTAGATTAGATTAGATTAGATTAGATTAGATTAGATTAGATTAGATTAGATTAGATTAGATTAGATTAGATTAGATTAGATTAGATTAGATTAGATTAGATTAGATTAGATTAGATTAGATTAGATTAGATTAGATTAGATTAGATTAGATTAGATTAGATTAGATTAGATTAGATTAGATTAGATTAGATTAGATTAGATTAGATTAGATTAGATTAGATTAGATTAGATTAGATTAGATTAGATTAGATTAGATTAGATTAGATTAGATTAGATTAGATTAGATTAGATTAGATTAGATTAGATTAGATTAGATTAGATTAGATTAGATTAGATTAGATTAGATTAGATTAGATTAGATTAGATTAGATTAGATTAGATTAGATTAGATTAGATTAGATTAGATTAGATTAGATTAGATTAGATTAGATTAGATTAGATTAGATTAGATTAGATTAGATTAGATTAGATTAGATTAGATTAGATTAGATTAGATTAGATTAGATTAGATTAGATTAGATTAGATTAGATTAGATTAGATTAGATTAGATTAGATTAGATTAGATTAGATTAGATTAGATTAGATTAGATTAGATTAGATTAGATTAGATTAGATTAGATTAGATTAGATTAGATTAGATTAGATTAGATTAGATTAGATTAGATTAGATTAGATTAGATTAGATTAGATTAGATTAGATTAGATTAGATTAGATTAGATTAGATTAGATTAGATTAGATTAGATTAGATTAGATTAGATTAGATTAGATTAGATTAGATTAGATTAGATTAGATTAGATTAGATTAGATTAGATTAGATTAGATTAGATTAGATTAGATTAGATTAGATTAGATTAGATTAGATTAGATTAGATTAGATTAGATTAGATTAGATTAGATTAGATTAGATTAGATTAGATTAGATTAGATTAGATTAGATTAGATTAGATTAGATTAGATTAGATTAGATTAGATTAGATTAGATTAGATTAGATTAGATTAGATTAGATTAGATTAGATTATTAGATTAGATTAGATTAGATTAGATTAGATTAGATTAGATTAGATTAGATTAGATTAGATTAGATTAGATTAGATTAGATTAGATTAGATTAGATTAGATTAGATTAGATTAGATTAGATTAGATTAGATTAGATTAGATTAGATTAGATTAGATTAGATTAGATTAGATTAGATTAGATTAGATTAGATTAGATTAGATTAGATTAGATTAGATTAGATTAGATTAGATTAGATTAGATTAGATTAGATTAGATTAGATTAGATTAGATTAGATTAGATTAGATTAGATTAGATTAGATTAGATTAGATTAGATTAGATTAGATTAGATTAGATTAGATTAGATTAGATTAGATTAGATAGATTAGATTAGATTAGATTAGATTAGATTAGATTAGATTAGATTAGATTAGATTAGATTAGATTAGATTAGATTAGATTAGATTAGATTAGATTAGATTAGATTAGATTAGATTAGATTAGATTAGATTAGATTAGATTAGATTAGATTAGATTAGATTAGATTAGATTAGATTAGATTAGATTAGATTAGATTAGATTAGATTAGATTAGATTAGATTAGATTAGATTAGATTAGATTAGATTAGATTAGATTAGATTAGATTAGATTAGATTAGATTAGATTAGATTAGATAGATTAGATTAGATTAGATTAGATTAGATTAGATTAGATTAGATTAGATTAGATTAGATTAGATTAGATTAGATTAGATTAGATTAGATTAGATTAGATTAGATTAGATTAGATTAGATTAGATTAGATTAGATTAGATTAGATTAGATTAGATTAGATTAGATTAGATTAGATTAGATTAGATTAGATTAGATTAGATTAGATTAGATTAGATTAGATTAGATTAGATTAGATTAGATTAGATTAGATTAGATTAGATTAGATTAGATTAGATTAGATTAGATTAGATTAGATTAGATTAGATTAGATTAGATTAGATTAGATTAGATTAGATTAGATTAGATTAGATTAGATTAGATTAGATTAGATTAGATTAGATTAGATTAGATTAGATTAGATTAGATTAGATTAGATTAGATTAGATTAGATTAGATTAGATTAGATTAGATTAGATTAGATTAGATTAGATTAGATTAGATTAGATTAGATTAGATTAGATTAGATTAGATTAGATTAGATTAGATTAGATTAGATTAGATTAGATTAGATTAGATTAGATTAGATTAGATTAGATTAGATTAGATTAGATTAGATTAGATTAGATTAGATTAGATTAGATTAGATTAGATTAGATTAGATTAGATTAGATTAGATTAGATTAGATTAGATTAGATTAGATTAGATTAGATTAGATTAGATTAGATTAGATTAGATTAGATTAGATTAGATTAGATTAGATTAGATTAGATTAGATTAGATTAGATTAGATTAGATTAGATTAGATTAGATTAGATTAGATTAGATTAGATTAGATTAGATTAGATTAGATTAGATTAGATTAGATTAGATTAGATTAGATTAGATTAGATTAGATTAGATTAGATTAGATTAGATTAGATTAGATTAGATTAGATTAGATTAGATTAGATTAGATTAGATTAGATTAGATTAGATTAGATTAGATTAGATTAGATTAGATTAGATTAGATTAGATTAGATTAGATTAGATTAGATTAGATTAGATTAGATTAGATTAGATTAGATTAGATTAGATTAGATTAGATTAGATTAGATTAGATTAGATTAGATTAGATTAGATTAGATTAGATTAGATTAGATTAGATTAGATTAGATTAGATTAGATTAGATTAGATTAGATTAGATTAGATTAGATTAGATTAGATTAGATTAGATTAGATTAGATTAGATTAGATTAGATTAGATTAGATTAGATTAGATTAGATTAGATTAGATTAGATTAGATTAGATTAGATTAGATTAGATTAGATTAGATTAGATTAGATTAGATTAGATTAGATTAGATTAGATTAGATTAGATTAGATTAGATTAGATTAGATTAGATTAGATTAGATTAGATTAGATTAGATTAGATTAGATTAGATTAGATTAGATTAGATTAGATTAGATTAGATTAGATTAGATTAGATTAGATTAGATTAGATTAGATTAGATTAGATTAGATTAGATTAGATTAGATTAGATTAGATTAGATTAGATTAGATTAGATTAGATTAGATTAGATTAGATTAGATTAGATTAGATTAGATTAGATTAGATTAGATTAGATTAGATTAGATTAGATTAGATTAGATTAGATTAGATTAGATTAGATTAGATTAGATTAGATTAGATTAGATTAGATTAGATTAGATTAGATTAGATTAGATTAGATTAGATTAGATTAGATTAGATTAGATTAGATTAGATTAGATTAGATTAGATTAGATTAGATTAGATTAGATTAGATTAGATTAGATTAGATTAGATTAGATTAGATTAGATTAGATTAGATTAGATTAGATTAGATTAGATTAGATTAGATTAGATTAGATTAGATTAGATTAGATTAGATTAGATTAGATTAGATTAGATTAGATTAGATTAGATTAGATTAGATTAGATTAGATTAGATTAGATTAGATTAGATTAGATTAGATTAGATTAGATTAGATTAGATTAGATTAGATTAGATTAGATTAGATTAGATTAGATTAGATTAGATTAGATTAGATTAGATTAGATTAGATTAGATTAGATTAGATTAGATTAGATTAGATTAGATTAGATTAGATTAGATTAGATTAGATTAGATTAGATTAGATTAGATTAGATTAGATTAGATTAGATTAGATTAGATTAGATTAGATTAGATTAGATTAGATTAGATTAGATTAGATTAGATTAGATTAGATTAGATTAGATTAGATTAGATTAGATTAGATTAGATTAGATTAGATTAGATTAGATTAGATTAGATTAGATTAGATTAGATTAGATTAGATTAGATTAGATTAGATTAGATTAGATTAGATTAGATTAGATTAGATTAGATTAGATTAGATTAGATTAGATTAGATTAGATTAGATTAGATTAGATTAGATTAGATTAGATTAGATTAGATTAGATTAGATTAGATTAGATTAGATTAGATTAGATTAGATTAGATTAGATTAGATTAGATTAGATTAGATTAGATTAGATTAGATTAGATTAGATTAGATTAGATTAGATTAGATTAGATTAGATTAGATTAGATTAGATTAGATTAGATTAGATTAGATTAGATTAGATTAGATTAGATTAGATTAGATTAGATTAGATTAGATTAGATTAGATTAGATTAGATTAGATTAGATTAGATTAGATTAGATTAGATTAGATTAGATTAGATTAGATTAGATTAGATTAGATTAGATTAGATTAGATTAGATTAGATTAGATTAGATTAGATTAGATTAGATTAGATTAGATTAGATTAGATTAGATTAGATTAGATTAGATTAGATTAGATTAGATTAGATTAGATTAGATTAGATTAGATTAGATTAGATTAGATTAGATTAGATTAGATTAGATTAGATTAGATTAGATTAGATTAGATTAGATTAGATTAGATTAGATTAGATTAGATTAGATTAGATTAGATTAGATTAGATTAGATTAGATTAGATTAGATTAGATTAGATTAGATTAGATTAGATTAGATTAGATTAGATTAGATTAGATTAGATTAGATTAGATTAGATTAGATTAGATTAGATTAGATTAGATTAGATTAGATTAGATTAGATTAGATTAGATTAGATTAGATTAGATTAGATTAGATTAGATTAGATTAGATTAGATTAGATTAGATTAGATTAGATTAGATTAGATTAGATTAGATTAGATTAGATTAGATTAGATTAGATTAGATTAGATTAGATTAGATTAGATTAGATTAGATTAGATTAGATTAGATTAGATTAGATTAGATTAGATTAGATTAGATTAGATTAGATTAGATTAGATTAGATTAGATTAGATTAGATTAGATTAGATTAGATTAGATTAGATTAGATTAGCTTAGATTAGATTAGATTAGATTAGATTAGATTAGATTAGATTAGATTAGATTAGATTAGATTAGATTAGATTAGATTAGATTAGATTAGATTAGATTAGATTAGATTAGATTAGATTAGATTAGATTAGATTAGATTAGATTAGATTAGATTAGATTAGATTAGATTAGATTAGATTAGATTAGATTAGATTAGATTAGATTAGATTAGATTAGATTAGATTAGATTAGATTAGATTAGATTAGATTAGATTAGATTAGATTAGATTAGATTAGATTAGATTAGATTAGATTAGATTAGATTAGATTAGATTAGATTAGATTAGATTAGATTAGATTAGATTAGATTAGATTAGATTAGATTAGATTAGATTAGATTAGATTAGATTAGATTAGATTAGATTAGATTAGATTAGATTAGATTAGATTAGATTAGATTAGATTAGATTAGATTAGATTAGATTAGATTAGATTAGATTAGATTAGATTAGATTAGATTAGATTAGATTAGATTAGATTAGATTAGATTAGATTAGATTAGATTAGATTAGATTAGATTAGATTAGATTAGATTAGATTAGATTAGATTAGATTAGATTAGATTAGATTAGATTAGATTAGATTAGATTAGATTAGATTAGATTAGATTAGATTAGATTAGATTAGATTAGATTAGATTAGATTAGATTAGATTAGATTAGATTAGATTAGATTAGATTAGATTAGATTAGATTAGATTAGATTAGATTAGATTAGATTAGATTAGATTAGATTAGATTAGATTAGATTAGATTAGATTAGATTAGATTAGATTAGATTAGATTAGATTAGATTAGATTAGATTAGATTAGATTAGATTAGATTAGATTAGATTAGATTAGATTAGATTAGATTAGATTAGATTAGATTAGATTAGATTAGATTAGATTAGATTAGATTAGATTAGATTAGATTAGATTAGATTAGATTAGATTAGATTAGATCTAGATTAGATTAGATTAGATTAGATTAGATTAGATGATTAGATTAGATTAGATTAGATTAGATTAGATTAGATTAGATTAGATTAGATTAGATTAGATTAGATTAGATTAGATTAGATTAGATTAGATTAGATTAGATTAGATTAGATTAGATTAGATTAGATTAGATTAGATTAGATTAGATTAGATTAGATTAGATTAGATTAGATTAGATTAGATTAGATTAGATTAGATTAGATTAGATTAGATTAGATTAGATTAGATTAGATTAGATTAGATTAGATTAGATTAGATTAGATTAGATTAGATTAGATTAGATTAGATTAGATTAGATTAGATTAGATTAGATTAGATTAGATTAGATTAGATTAGATTAGATTAGATTAGATTAGATTAGATTAGATTAGATTAGATTAGATTAGATTAGATTAGATTAGATTAGATTAGATTAGATTAGATTAGATTAGATTAGATTAGATTAGATTAGATTAGATTAGATTAGATTAGATTAGATTAGATTAGATTAGATTAGATTAGATTAGATTAGATTAGATTAGATTAGATTAGATTAGATTAGATTAGATTAGATTAGATTAGATTAGATTAGATTAGATTAGATTAGATTAGATTAGATTAGATTAGATTAGATTAGATTAGATTAGATTAGATTAGATTAGATTAGATTAGATTAGATTAGATTAGATTAGATTAGATTAGATTAGATTAGATTAGATTAGATTAGATTAGATTAGATTAGATTAGATTAGATTAGATTAGATTAGATTAGATTAGATTAGATTAGATTAGATTAGATTAGATTAGATTAGATTAGATTAGATTAGATTAGATTAGATTAGATTAGATTAGATTAGATTAGATTAGATTAGATTAGATTAGATTAGATTAGATTAGATTAGATTAGATTAGATTAGATTAGATTAGATTAGATTAGATTAGATTAGATTAGATTAGATTAGATTAGATTAGATTAGATTAGATTAGATTAGATTAGATTAGATTAGATTAAATTAGATTAGATTAGATTAGATTAGATTAGATTAGATTAAATTAGATTAGATTAGATTAGATTAGATTAGATTAAATTAGATTAGATTAGATTAAGAAGGCTCTCCGCACCGCGACCAATCTGATCTTATGTGCAGCCTATGGTTGTCCTAAAGATTAAGGCTTTTTATAAAGCCAATTACCCTATTTGGCATGAGATGCCATATGTCCCGGGGGATGCAGTGTATCCTCCAAGTGGAAGGGTTCTCTTGCCACTTAATCTCGGACATTCACAGAGAATGTGTTCTGCCGTTTTCACCTCCTGTTCGCAGAACCTACATGTGTCCGTAACAGACTGACCTTTTATTCTTAGATAGTATCTAATATTACAGTGTCCAGTGAAGAATCCCGTCAAAGCCCTTAAGTCCTTCTTGTCAAGGGAGAGTAGTCTTTTCGATTGAACACTGGATGGAATAATAAATCTCTTAGCCGGCCGCTGGCCGGGACTTTTGTGCCAGTGTTCTGCAAATTGTGATTCCCTCCATTTCTTAATTTTTTCTTTGATGTATCCCGTTGGAACACCAAAGAATGTTTCCGGACCGATGAAAGAACGACGAGCCCCTCGATTGGCCACACAATTCGCCCTTTCGTTGCCCTCGAGTCCTTCGTGACCTGGAATCCAGCATAAGGTTAGTTCGTTACATCTGCCTAATTGGTCCAGCGCTTCGATGCAATCCAAAACAAGTCTAGACGACACATTGTAGGATGCAATTGCCTTTAGTGCAGCCTGACTGTCGGATAGTATATAAAAGAGTGCCCTTTTTGTCTTTCTTCTAAGACATTCAGTCACGCATATATAAATAGCGAAAACCTCCGCTTGGAATATGGATGGGTATTTTCCATGGGTAAGGCTCGTTGGAAATTGGGACCTAGTATGCCCGCGCCCGTGTCCCCATTTAATTATTTTGACCCATCTGTGAACCACACATGAGAACCCTGTTCCGGTTCCCAAGTCCTATTGGTCCATATGCTCCGTTCCAATTTTATTTGTAATAATTAATATTTATTAAAACAATTTAAAAATTAAATGTCTATTGATTGAAAATATAAACCATAATGAAAATATTTTGAAAACTCAAAATTGATTAAAAGAATATAATAAAAACAAAGGTAACTTAAAAATAGTAATAGTAAAGTATAAAATATTAGGTGCCTATAATATTCCCACTTAGAAAAAGATCAATATCTAACAAATTAAAAGTAACACGTTTTGGTTTAAGTGTTACATTATTTTTAATTTTAGTATTAGTTGTTATATTTTCTGTAATAGCGGGTTTAATTCTATCAATAGGTACCGTTATAATTTCATTTTCTTTTTCTATTTTAAACCATTTTTTGTCTTTATGTACTACTTTGTAAGGTCCCTCTTATGGTGGTTGCAATGATCTCGTTTTCACTATACGCAAAAATTCAAATTTACAACTTCTCATATCTCTTGGAACATGTAGCCTAGATTCAGAATCTCTATGATGTGATATGTTTGATCTAACATTTTTAAAATGATCTTTAAGTTTAGCGTAAATTTTGCCCATAGATCATCTCAGAAGGAGTAACTTTTAAATCTTCTTTATAAATGGAACGTAACCCAAGTAAAGTGATTGGAATTTCATCATACCAAATGGATGAATCAGCTTTAGGCATTAATGTAGCTTTAAGTTGTCTATGGAATCTTTCAATTATACCATTCGCTTGCGAGTGATAGGGAGAAGTGGTTATCTTGTGACTTCCTAAAAATTTTGTTAGTTCCGAAAATATTTGTGACATAAATTTACCGCCTTGGTCTGTAGTAATATCTAATGGAACACGGAACCTAAATATATAATTTCTCACATAAGTGTCTACTACAGTGGAAGCCGTGATATCTTTAAGTGGATATACTTCAGGCCAGCGAGTAAAACGATCAATAATTGTAAGTAAATATTTAAAACCATGCGAAGGAGGAAGGGGACCATCAATATCTAAATTAATGTGTTCAAAACGACCACTAGGTATTGGAATTTTAACAACAGGAGTTTGGTATGTTTGTAAACCTTGGACTGTTGGCATTTCAAACATTATTTTGGCCATTCATTAAGTTGGCTACTCATCTTTGGACAGAAATATTTCCGTGATATTAAACGTTTAGTCGATCGAGTGTCGGGATGAGCTATACCATGTAATTTCTTAAAAACTAGTTTTCGAAGAGCAGCAGGAACATATGGTCGTGGATTATCAAGTGACATTTCGCACCACAGTTCTAAATTTATAAATGAAACTTTAATTAATTTAAGATTAGAAGATTTGCTGGGATTTTTAATTAAATCTTTTATCTCGGAGTCATTTTTCTGCTCTTGGCATAATATGTTTATATTCAAGTCGGTATTTTCAATCACATCAACATCAAATGGTGTAGATAAACTATCTGCAATAACATTTGATTCCCCGCGAATGTATTGAATATCTGTAGTAAACTGAGAAATATATTCAAAATGCCTAGTTTGTCTTGGACTTCTCTCTGTCTTGGAGTTCATAACGAAAGTCAAAGGTTTATGATCCGTGTAAATTGTAAATGAGCGGCCTTCTAAAAAGTATCGAAAATGTTTAACAATCAAATAAATGGCAAGTAATTCCCGATCAAATTAACTGTATTTTGTTGCTGACGGAGTTAGTTTCTTTGAGAAAAATGCTAAAGACTCATTTTCATTCCTATAAGTTTGGTGTAAGACACCACCAACAGCGATATTTGAAGCGTCAACAGATAAAGTTAAGTGTACATCACTATTAAAATGGTTTAATAGAACAAGAGATGCGAAACTTTTCTTTACATCTTCAAATGCAGCTCTGATTTCTTCGTTCCGCTCTAAATTTTTAAGTTTTCTCTTTATAGTTTTATTAATTAATGCATGTAAAATTGAAGTTTTGCAGGCTAATTTGGGTATATAACGATGGTAGTAATTTACCATACCAACAAATTTTTGTAATAGTTTAAAAGTTGCAGGTCGTTCAAAATTTTTAATAGCTGATACTTTTTCATCTGAAGGTTGGATACCATGGTCTAAAATATTGTGACTAAGAAAATCTATATTACTTACGCTAAAAATACATTTACCAGGCTTATGCCCGTTTTCTCAATTATCAATTATCTTTTATCCCAACGAGAAACTGCCGATCA
This sequence comes from Cordilura impudica, assembly GCA_963682025.1. Classification (NCBI taxonomy): domain Eukaryota; kingdom Metazoa; phylum Arthropoda; class Insecta; order Diptera; family Scathophagidae; genus Cordilura; species Cordilura impudica. The sequence continues at coordinate 149,540,222 of OY821518.1, read as the reverse complement.
GAGAAATTTGGTTTTCTCAATGTCTGGTTTGCTTCTATTTTGTCGCAAAGCTAACCGGCACTCATCTGCCAATTATTTATTTATCGTACAGATAAATTATTCCCCCAACTTTCATATCAATTTTGAGAGGCATTGCCAACTGAAAATAATTTTCCCAACTTTCATACGTATTTTGAGAGGCATTGCCAACTGAAAATAATATTTTTGTCGGTACATTGAGCAAACCAAAATTGTTAACCGGCAGTTTATCGGTCCAATAAATTTATGTCCTGGTTAAGTAACAGGCAGTTTGACGATACTTTGAGAAAACCGGCATTAATTTTTAAACCATAGTCAACTAGACGCTGAAAAACTTTCTTTAAATGATCCAAATGTTGATCTTTGGTCTCACTAGCTATTAGAACATCATCAATGTAAGTAAAAACAAAGTCTAACCCACTGAAAATTTCGTTAATAAAACGTTGAAATGTTTGTGCCGAATTTCATAAACCAAATGACATACGCTGAAATTCAAACATTCCAAAAGGTGTAGCTATTGCAATTTTATAAATATCTTCACTAGCCATAGGAATTTGATGATAATCCCGAATCAAATCTAACTTTGAATATATCTTCTTACCACGCATGTTCATATTCAAGTCATGAATATGTGGTAAAGGATATCGATCTGGAACTGTCACCGCATTAACACGTCTGAAATCTCCACAAGGACGCCAATCGTTTGGATCCTTTTTTAGAACAAGGTGCAAAGAAGAAGCCACGCTTGAATTTGACGGTCTACAAATTCCAGATTTAACCAAAAAATAAAATTCTGTCTTAGCTATTTTAGGTTTGTAAATTGAAGAGTACCTTCAGTACTGATTCAGAATAATCAGGTTCAGACATTAACGAAGGAAGGAAAATATTTTGGGTAATGAAACATTACAACTATAAGGAACTGTATTTACTGATAAATTGGTTAATGAATCTAATAAACATTTTCGTTTGAAATCTACTAATAGTCCGTATTTAGCACCAATAATGGGTCTAGAAATATTTACAATCAGAAATATAAATGGAAATTCCCGACGTAAACCTAAATCAATATTAAATAATTTTTTACCAAACGTAGAAGTATCTGAACCATTAGCCGCTGTTAAAACAATATCAGAAACTCTATTATTACCTTTGAATTTAGACGAAGGTGAAACAGAAACTTCGGCTCCACTATCTATTAAGAAATTTAATTTATTATTTTTATCATAAATGAAAAGGCGACGAGATATTAAATTTATATCACCATCGTTTGTCGCATCAACAATGGGATTTTTTATTTGACGAATTCTGAGATTCTGAAAATGAACAGGGTTGTTCACACTTAATAGCTTTATTTCCATATCTGTAATGAAATCTACATAACCAATTTCTACTAGTGAACGAAAACGTGATCGAGAATTGTTCCTACTATTTCCTCTAAAAGATGAGCGAGGTTGACGATATCTTAATTTACTCTTAAGAGAACTAACTTCAATCGATAGTTTATTTATATTCTCACGTAAAGATTTCGTTAAGGTTTCAATAATTTTTTCAATATTAGAAGTGGAGCCTTCTTTAATACTTCTAATTTCATTGTTAAACATAACCTCCCATACTCTATCTGCTAACTGTATCATTTCATTAATATCAGTATGGTTTGAACCTGTTACCGCTATATTCAGACTTTTGGGTAACTTTCTTAGCCACAATTTCTTTAAAATATCTGGTCCAAAACTAGTTCCAGCTAGAAGAGATAGAGAACGATAAAAGTCTGAGGGTTTTCATTCACCCATTACGCTATCAGACAATATTTTTTCTAATCGGGATGTTTCACTTAGAGAATGACGCTCCACTAATGCTTTCTTTAAATTATTGTAAAGATCAGTGATTGGGGGATTCTGAATAAGATCAAGAACGGTTATAATAACCTCTTGAGGAAGAGCTGTTATAATTCATATTTAGTTCGGTCCAAAGAGATTCCTTTCGTAGTGCGTGGATGAACCACGCCTCTGGACAATTAGTCCAAAATTGAGGAAGTTTGACAGAAGCAGCATGAATCTCAAAATCAAACTGCGGTAATCTATTGACAGAGTCCAAACTATGTTGTGATGGATGTGTATTCTGTGAAGAATTGTTTTGAGATTGAGAAACAATACGTGTAGGTGAACATATTAACGACATTTTCGAAGAAGAAATTTACAAACAAGTGTTAACTTAACGTAAAAGTATTAATAATTAAAATTGTCGAAATTCAGAGTAAAAATTACCAATGAAAATAAACAGACACCAATTACAGAACAAATTGTATAAATACCAATAATTTATTTTGCCATTCGCTGGTAGCTTGAATATTAAACTTGACGTGATGAGAGATTTATTTATTATGAAACTCTTCCGTAAAATTCTTGAAAAATCTTGATGATATCTTGATTATCTTATCTTGACTTCTTGATTATCTCGGTTATATTTATTAATTTTAATAAAATCTTGAATCTTGAATGTTGAATTATGGTTCTTGTATATAATTTGATTTTACAATATTTATAAGGTTTAGCTTTTTGAGCTTCTGGCAGAATCGCCAATATTTAGTTGTAATCTTAAATATATTTACGCTGATCCCTGAATCATTGACTGACCGACTGATTCTGTAACGCTGAAATAATACACACACATAGCACTCCATACAAAGCTTTCGCAAACAAAATTTAATCTTTCTCATTTTATTCAAACTCACACACAATTTTCTCTCTTCTTTGTTACCGACCAGTGCTGCTAATAAAATCTTCTGAAAATCGACAATTTTGGAAACTAAATCGCCAAAATCGTCATTTTTAAAACAAGAAATTATCAAGAAAATTTTACCGCTTATAGAACTCGAAACAATAAAATTTATTTATATCAATCATATTACGAATATTATTACAGCATTTTATATTTCTATATATAAAAATGTTTTGGTGATGAAATTTCAACGAAAAAAATTTAACACAGCAATCAACTAAATAATTTTATTGATATGTATCTATAGCTGAAACATATAATATAGGCTTAAAGTATAGCCGTAATTAAAATTTAAATCTTAAATGGAGATGCTATTCAAGGTATTTCCGTTTTGAAACGACTTGACCCAGAATTAAATCTATACATATTTTGTAATTTACATTTACACTGTACAAAAACTATCAATTTTCGATAAACAACCCATTAATTGTTAACCTTTGAAATCGTAATTATTATACTACTGAAAATTTTAAATCTTCAATCATCATTTTAACAAATTTAACAAATCATTTTAACAAATTGAAAAATCGTCGAAATTACAATAAGTTGCCAAAACTGGGAGCACTGCTAACGACAATAGCACTACATATCCAGATTTCGTGTTACATATGGAATAAGCTGAACGAAAAAAATGCATCAAAAAAAACTAAAATCTATTCAAATTCTTCTTTAAATTCCCTTTGTTGGTCAATAAAAAAATTCTGCAAAAAAGTAATTAATGAAATTTTAAACATTTTTATTTTTCTCATTTAACGTCGTCCGATATGCATACATACTTCTTTTATCAAACTAAACTTTTCCATTTGCCTGTTTTGTTTTTCATCTCAAAATTGTTTTGTATTGTTATGAGTGTTTTCGCTCAGGTTCTCTGATGGCCAGCACTTACCAACGAGTATGCTTTTTTAATAAATATTTGAGAGATCTTCAATGCGGATTTTGTTGTTGTCCAACATATGGTTTCGTTTAAAGCTCTGTATTGGAAGCACTTGAAAAAATAGTGGCATATTAGGTTTAAAATTTAAATTATTTATTCTAACTTTGCATAATTATATTATATTGTAATTTCAGAAGAGAAGTGGGAAAATTTTTTTTTTCACTCATATTAATTTTTGCATAATTTGCTTTCAAAAAATTTAGACAAACATAAATTACGTAAATAGGTATATTTAAGATTCTAATTTGAATAATTTATTGAAATTATCATGGAAGAATTAAAGGCGATTTGGAATAATAAGTTTTTTTTTTAAGTAAAACTAATACGCCCTTATTTTTTATTTTTTTTATTTATAGATAACTGCAAAAAATGTAGTTCTCTTTTTTCAGTTTACATGTATGATGAAATTATATTTTTTTTCTCTTTTGTGTAGGTGTATTGGTGTTTGCACTTCCTTAAGGGGTGGTAGGTTTAATTTTAAGTAAATCAGAGCAAAACTTAAGAAGATACAGCGTTTCCAGCGACCGGCCTCATATGGTATATAGTGTATAAATCAGTTTTTAAAAAACTTTAAACCGATTTTCTCGCAAATAAATGTTCGATGTCCGTGAACATCATAACTCAAAATCTACTTGACCGATTCTTTTGAAATTTTAGACTCTATATCTACACATAAATGATCAGGTAACCACGAAAAATTTTTTTAATTCCATTTTCTTCCCCATTTTTTAACAACAAATTCCCGAAATTGTATAGCAAAAACGTTTTTCACTTCAAAATATCTGCAAAAAAAAAAAATTGTAAAAACTCTTCGTCACTACCTCAGGAAACATGTCACCTTTGAAACGCATTTCGATTTTTAAATTTCACATCATCCGGTAACGAGTTATGATGTTCACCGCAAAATAAGAACGCCTCTGGACTTATTTATTAAAATTTTTAATTGAAAATTTTTTCAAAGATTCTTCAAATGTTATACTATAACGTATATATAATAATCCAACGTTATTCATATCTTCAAAAAAGAATTATGAAAATACGACTTTTTTAACTTTTAAAAACTTACCCCCCCTTAAGAAACTTTTAGGAACTTTGCTCTAAAGCGTTTTTTTCTATGCTATTCTATTTTTTTTTTTAAAGTAAAATGGAGTTCGGTTATAACGACCTCGGTGAGACCGGCCAAATTACTTAGACTAAGTTCGTTATAACCGTAGTATTTTTTTGTTTTGTCCGAAAGGTTTAAAAACTTTTTTTAGTTAAATAAGTTTATTTATTTTGATGCATTTTAAAAAGTTATAAATCATAAATTAAATTATTAAAAAGATACATATTAATAGTTTGCCTTAATAAGACTACAATTACCGAGTTTCTATCAAAATAAAATATTTTTTTTAAGATCATATAATATTAAAAACTCCTTATGTATAGAAGCAGAAAGTACAAAGCGAAGGTTGGCTACTGGCAAACTTTTTCGAAGTTTTTGTTTTATATTAAAATTAAATTAAAATATAATTAAATTAAATATTAAAAGAAATTTAATTTATTATAAATTTTTCGTTTATTTGAATTTAAACTGTTTATTTTATTCATAATTTTTAAACGGGCGCCTAGGCGCCACACAATCAACTAGTAATTAATATTTATTAAAACAATTTAAAAATTAAATGTTTATTGATTGAAAATATAAACCATAATGAAAATATTTTGAAAACTCAAAATTGATTAAAAGAATATAATAAAAACAAAGGTAACTTAAAAATAGTAATAGTAAGATATAAAATATTAGGTGCCTACACCAATATCATTGTCCTAAATTCCCTGACAAATATTTTCTTTGGTAGCATTCTGTCCATGACCCTCGCCACCGGGTCATTTGAAAAGAGTCTAGCCACTCAGGAATCATGCTGCCAGATTCCTGAATCGTACGGCACTCATCCATGCATCTTCGATGACCAAAATATGCAATGGTGTGACGTTGAGCATGGCGCCGATGGCATCGTTTGGACACGTTCTAGTTGCCCCGGTGATACCAATACAGGCAATGCGGTACACTTTGCTCAGGATTGCCTTAGTCATGAACGACCAGTAGATAATGTACGGCTTCAGGACCCACGTTCTACCAAATAGTCTTTAGGCCAAAGAACAGTCCTTAGTTACTGCGCTTAGAATGAAACAAAAATGTTTGTTATTGTGATGTTTATATTTCAGAGTTTATTTATTAACTGACTTTTCATTATTTCTTATTATGCTTGTACTACAATAAAGTGATAGCTACAATAATTATATGTATTTAGTACACATTTAAAACTGTTGCATTCTCTTTAGTTGGGTTTACAATTCATTATTATATATTTTGTTTTAATTATGTATAACAACTAAGAACTTTAATAAAGCTTTAACTGAATAACTTAAAGCTTTAACATAACAAATATTGTTATGTTACAGTTATGGTCAAAGGAAAGACATTCTTGGGTAAAATGCAATGGAACACTATTATTTTGAGCAACTGTGATGCCAGAAAAAAGGTGATTCGAAAAAACATGCAAGCATATAATAAAGACTGTTGAAAGTGCACTGTTAAGTTTCCAGCTAGCCTTATGGTGTTGGGGTGCATGTCCTCAAAGGCTGTATGTTATTATACCCTATACCACCATGTGGTTTGGGTGTAATGACTTTGTTCTGCTGTTTGTAACTACCAAAAATATTTGACCTAGACCCATCTTTTATTATACCGATCGACTCAGAATCACTTTCTGATCAGAATCACTTTCTGAGTCGATTAAGCTATGTCCGTCCGTCTGTGTGCATGTAAACCTTGTAATCAAACTACAGGTTGCAAATATGAAGATATTTTGATGAAATTTGGTATGTAAGCTTTTACCGGCTGTCGCCCGTGGCTAATATATTTCAGTATAACCTTTAAATTATTTAAATGTTTTATATTGTTAGAAAACTTCGATTTATTTTTTATCGATTATTAAAATTTGCCTGATAACGTTGTTTGAGTTGCCCACTGTACATTTATGTGTTCAGTTAGTCTGGTTTCACACAAGGCAATTTTTGTTCCGTAACTTTTTTTTAATTCTCTTTTAAAGTTGCCTTAATGTTCACACAGAGCAATTTATTGCCGCAACTTTTCGTTTTCTTTTGCTTCCAAATTCCTAAATTTTTGACAGTTCATTTTATTTAGTTTGTGTTGTGGTTCAAGGTGAAAAATCTATTTAAAAAAATGGAAGCAAAAAACAAAAATGAAATAATCGAATCTATAATTGACTGCATTGGAGAAGCTATAGATTTAGATTCTGATGACAACGAAAAGGACGATATATTAAATGGTTTGTATGGCGTATTTAGTTCTGAAATATAATAATATTATTTTCATTATTTTCCAGAGAGAAGCAAATATTCACCGCAAGGCTTTCTCGTGGAAGACACGTTATCGAGCATGCTTTTGGTATCTTAGCCAATCGGTTTAGAGTTTTTTTTAGCTCCAATGAACTTAAAAGTGGAAACTGTGGAGTCAATAACATTTGCTTGCTGCATATTACATAATTATTTGTTGATAACAGAAGATATATATAAATAGCATTGCAGATACCCCGGCTGAAATAAGTAACAACTTAAGCAGTGTATATAATTCTCGAAAGGGTGGTGCAGAACTCTTACGTCAACAGTTTATGGAGTATTTTAACAACGAAGGCAAAGTGGATTGGTTGTGATATACTTAATTACTATATATATATAATACGGTAATGCAATTAGTTTAATAATCCATTCATAATCGAATTGACTGGTTATTTTTTAGGTGGAATAGCATAAATCATTCCGGCCTTTGAAGTTCTTTTTTATTAATTCACATTTTCCAAACAACAATCTTACATTTAGTACTAATTAAAAAATTTTTTTCCAAACCATATATAACCGTATCATCCGTTATGTGATCTTTTATTCAGTATTAAAATGTTTATTACTTGCATATGCACATATAAACATAAATTTCCATACCAATAAAAAAAGAAGACTTGAGAAATTCAAAAAATATATTTGTTCTTTTTATTCAGAAAACAATTGAAAGAATAACTTATTTGTACACCTTTTCCAATTGTATTTCAAAAAGTATCAATTGTATTTCAGAATGTATCAATTGAATTTCAGAAATATAGGCAGAGTGCTAATACAATTGAAATTCAATTGATATTAAATGAAATACAACTGATATTTTCTGAAATTCAATTGATATTTAATGAAATTCAATTGGAAAAGGTATAATTGCAATTATTTAAAAATGCACTAAAATATATCCTCTTATATCATGTTCATATTCAATAAATAGAGTATGCCTAATCACAGCAATTAAATAAAATTTATTTGTACTGTATTTTTGTTGAAGCTACGAAAAAGATAAATAATATTATTATTTATTTTTTAGGTATTGACATGCGTTTTTTTTTTTATTACCTGATCTACAATATTAATTTAAATCTTCCTCATCAAATACGCCTTCGGCCGATTTTATGTTGTAAACACAACTGTTTTCTTCGACACAAATTATTAATTTCTCTACAAGCTGCCGACTCCATATAAATGTAATTTTTCTTAAAAATCAAATAAAATGTTTTCCTTTAAAATTATTTTTAAATTGTCCACAATTTCTCACAACGAAACAAAGAATGAAAAGAAATGTCAAATAATTAGCTGCAGCTAACTTCGTGTTTATAATTACGTATTGCACAACAAAACGAATTGCCGAGTACAAGCAACTCCGTACCAAATACCACTCTTCTTTCCCCTCTCTCCTACAAACTCAAGAATTGCGCAACAAAAATTGCCTTGTGTGAACTCCGACTAAGTTATCAATGTATGTTGCTTTGTATTGCTCTTACTGCAGTTATTTCGTCAAATATCATTTACTTCGAAGAGCCGCTACTTGTGCGTATATATGTATAAGTATATTGAAACACAAACTTCTGTTTGGTCTTTAAAGTAAATTTATTGATAGTTGAAATTTTGGCGAAAGAGGATGAAACTGTGGTAAGTCATGCAAATAAACTTTGATATTTGTTGTTGATGAACTTTGTACCATTACTTCTTTATAGAAATAAACCAAATAAACTTAATGAAATTATCAAACGAGTATTGTGTTTATTCGCCTCATTTTTTGCCTATCAATGACAATACCGGCCATAGGATGAACGCTATTGAAATTCGGTCCATGTTCAGACCTAGTCCCCATACAAATGACCCCTATGAAATCGACATAAATTGCCGTAAGATCCAAATTATCATATAGATATCAGTCAAATTGGGTTTGTATGTGTATATGATATCCATAAATCAGTAGTCCAAAAATAATCCCTATAGGACAATTTTTAGTCATAGGCCCCATATAGAGCTGCTTCCCGATCTTCACTTAAATCCATCAAAAAACAAAAACATTGCAAAGATTTTTCTCTAATTTGGTTTGTATATATTATTTCAAAATATAAGTGACTTTATCAAATATGGTCAGGATCGGTCCATATTTCGACCTAGTCCCCATATAAATATAGCATCCGATATGAACTTTTTCATATCTGCAGCCAACCACTCAAATTTGGTTTATTCCTATTTTCTATATCGAATTAGTTGGACCGAAGAGATAGGGTCTCTAAACCATGGTATAGGGTATCGTCTAGACCGACTATAATTTCTTACTTGTTTTCATTTCATTAATGGAACCGCAGAAAAATATATAAATATTTTGCAAGAAAATCTCATTCCATCAGTACCAAAGCTAGCCGACTATGGTAAATATGTATTCCGAGAATTGATGTTCTGGATTGGCTCTCGTGGAAAGGAAGTTTGAAATGACCCACATAGTACTCTTAATGACCAAAATTCAGGAAGTGTAAATACAATGCCAAAGCGATTAGAAGCTTTTTTTTAAGCAAAGGTGGCGTTAGACAATTACTGACTCTATTTTTATAAAATTGGTTAATTAGAATTTGCTAAAACATAATTATATGAATTTAAAGATAATAAAACAACATTTCGGAATGTGTTGTATAGTCAAAAAAATTCTTGGTGTACGTATTAAAAGTGGTTACAAAAATATTTTTCTCTTTAGTAATAATAATATATGGGCCTTTAGTGAAAAAAAAATAAAAAAAAATCTTTATAATATTATTTTCTTATTTTAATTTTATGGATTTCTTTTTTAGCAATAACTGCATCTTAGAAAATTCAAAAATCTGCGAATTGGGAAACAATTTTTTAAATTGATTCTTTTTACATAAAATGCAATAATGCTGCTTTCTATTGGTGGTTGTCGATTTTTTTTTATAACCTTTAGTATTATTTAGCATGCGCCATTTATAAAGCCATAAATATTCCTGTCATGTTTCTAATAAAGATTAGTTCAAAAAAATTTGTATTTATTATTGTACTTTACATATACACATATTTTAGATAATAAAAATCAGACTACATATAAGCGAAAGTGAGAAAATTTTAATTATAAATTCTGAAGACAAAATGCCATTAAAAGTAACTAAGAGCAAGAAAAAATGAGTTTGCAGCTTTCAGGCCACATTAACAACTGATATAAGCTGTAAATACATTATATTAAAAAATGCCTACATTTTTAGAAAATAACAATAATATCAGCAAAACTAAATAAGTTATTAACATCAACATTTAAGATTATGTGAAGGACGAAATTATTTTTAATTTAAAGATTCATTGGGACATACTTTTCTATAAAGTTAGAAATTGCAAATAAAAGCGGCTTGTTCGCACTAACTCTCGTATAAGAAAACTAAAAACCATTTCTCAAATTCTTTCTAATTTTTGAGTTAAATAAGTATGAGTTGAAGTAATAGACAGAAGGATACTGACGATGAACAAGTCATGTCTTAAATTTTTTTTTTTCATATTTCTCTTACATTACAAAAATGTATCTTTTATATTACCAGAAATTATATACACGATCTCGAGTTCAACAAAAAAAACTTATTTTTTGTAAAAACATGACGATCAACAATACATAACCCGAACATTTTTAAATTTTGCAATAAGGACACTCCAACGCTAACGTAAGGCGCACATTCAAAGCGTAGAGTTGGAATTCATGCGTGTTAAGAAAAGCAAAAAAACGTCTTAAATTAAATAGATTCCTTTAATTCTGTTTTATATATTAACGGTCTAATTCATACAAAAATTTCTTATTTTTATTTGATATGTACAAATTATATGTATAAAAAATTTTATTCATAAACATTCAGTAATTCACAATTTTGATGATTATTTTTTTAAAAATTTTGTCTTTTCGTAAAAAAAAAATGGAAAATTCCTATAATTTTGAGGAGATGTTTATTTATATATGTAGTTCAACTAGATTTTTAGCCAATATTTCAAACTATTATTTGGTGTATCGCGAAACTATTTGTTCAGCTCAGCTAAAGATTGAAGCAACTAAAGTCGAAACTATTATTTTGGGCTATTTTTTATTTATTTTATTTATTTATTTATTTACATTGATATCACAAACAACAATTAAAGTGTGTGATCTTATATTGACATACATACATTGATTTGTTAGGTTGTAATTTATAATAGTAAAAAAAAAAAAATTAATAATACAATAGCAAAAACATTACACACTAGAATTTACAAATTTAAAACAGTATGGAACGTTATATTTAAAAACTTGAAAATAAAATATTTTTAAATTGTGTAGCGTTGCCAATTAGTTGGGTGCTGGAGGGTAATGAGTTCCAAAGACGCACAAAGTTAATAAAAAAAAATTGCCAATCAGATATAAGACTATGGTGTCGAACAAGAATAAGTTTCATTCCCCTGTTTGATCCGGCAAATCGAAGACGACAGTATAAATAATTTGGCTCCTTGGTATATATTATCTTATGTAAGAAGATTAATGACTTAATTTTTAATAGATCATCAAAGCCTACGCCATATAAGGTTTTTGAATAAGGTGATGTTCCATCATATCTTTCTATGCAATAGACGTATCTCAGTACAGCATTATAAGCAGCTTGTAACCTGGTTCTACTACGAGCATCACAGCTAGCGAATATTTTACATCCGTACAGCAGTTTAGGCATGACAAAGGTTTTAGCAAGAGAAAATTTCATTCTATTGTAGTTTTAAAAAATTTGTGATACTGTCTTTAAAAAAAATTCTTTTTTAAACCCTTTTTTTCCTGTAAAGATAAATAATAAAAAAATTTTTAAACTTTTGTACAGTCTGTCAAGAGAGTGCTTTGACACGATAAATATATATGTTGTCGTTTTGATTTTTATGTTTTTGTTTTAATTTAATTTTTTATTATTTCTAATTTACTTACTAGCAAACAATGACAAAGATTAAAATACTAAAAAAAAGTGTGGAAAAATAAAAAAAAAGAGAAGAGGCTCAAAAAAGTGTTTTTGAAAGTTAATTGTAATATTCTTTTAAAATGCATTTACCTTTTTAGTCTTGATCATAGAAACTTGTTAACAATCATTAATAAAAATAAGTAAGAAAATTTTAGTCGGTCTATACCGACTATACGATAACCTATAAGATGCGTTTATAGAAAGGTTCTTAGGTCCAGCTATATGGATATGGGAAATAAGCATAAACCAAATTTGAGTGGCATTGTTATTAATTTTTTGTCTACAAGGTATATTTTTAGAGCTCTAACTAATGGATATAAAATCGAATGTAGTAAAATCATATACAAATCAAATTTTACCTAAATTTATATGATAATTTGTTTCATATAGCAATTTAAGTCGATCCCATAGAGGTCATTTTTATGGGGACTTGGTCTGAACATGCATCGATTCTCCCCAATTTCAATAGGTTTCATCCTATGGGTGCTAAAAGCTTATATACCAAATTTTAACAAAAAATGTTCATATTTGAGACGCTAAATCGATTCAGAAAGTGATTCTGAATCGATAAGTATACTAATATATGGATCAAGATCAAATATTTTTCGTAGTTACAAACATCAGCATAAATCGATTATACCCCGACAATATAGTGGTGCTTTGATCATAAAAAGGTGCATTATATTGAATTTAAAATGCCTGGCAAAAGAACTTCAATTAGTGGGATTCACTTGGTTTACTACAACCACAATATCTGGCAAGGTTTATTCGAAATGTTTTCTTTAACAATACAGACGGTTAGTAATATTTGACACCCCACAGCACATACAGATATATTCGAATAAAGCCTTCAAGTGCGCACCTACGTAAGATTTCAGATAAATTAGAACACATTTTACAAAGAAAGGTAGATGAAAACTCGATGTTTCTAAATTCAAAACTGAAAATGTCTTGAAAAGAAACAAGTTTTCATCAAGAGTTGCTCGAAAAAAAACCTCTACGTACAATATAACACAAAGAAAAGAGATTGTATTTTGCTTCAATGCACATTGCCCAAGCCTGGCAACTGCGGGAATGATCTTATAATCTGCGATGAGTCGAAAGTTATGCTTTTACTCTAATGAGAGTATGTAGAAAGCCTTAAAAAAGCATTGGAAATTCGAAATATAATTCCAACTGCGAAATTTGAAAAACATTTGATCATGGTTTGGGGGTTCATATTCAGTAAGAAAGTAGGAGAGATTAGTTTTATTGAGAATACCATGGATGTGCAACAACACTTAGCGGATAAATTTGTGTTTTATGGTGTTAAAAAGCCGCATTTCAAACATTTTAGAGATAATGACTCAAAACAAAAGGTGCATGCGGTAAGGTCTTAGCTTCTCTACAACTGTAGCAAAGTGTTAGATACATCTGACCAGACCTAAACCCAATCGAAAATATGTGAGTTTACTTAAAAAACAATGCCAAGGAGCATCCTAAAAACTGGCCTGAAAACAATAATTTTGGGAGAAATGGAATAAAATTCCAACGGTAATTCACGAATTCAATAAAAAGACGACTGCAAGCCGTGATTGATGCCAAAGTTGGCCATACGAAGTAATAACTGTTTCAATCCACTCCAGTGTGCAGAGGGTATATATAAGTTTGTCATTCCGTTTGTAATAATTAGAAAAAAAATTTTGGAGCCCCATAAAATATATACATATATATTTGTGATCCTTATAACAACCGGAGTTGATATAGCGATGTCCGTCTGTCCGTCTGTGGAAATCATGATGACGGCATCAATCGGGCAGCTAAGGTGCTCGTTGACATAAAAAATGATTCATTAACATCCTGAGAAGTTTTCTATTTGAAATCGTCCAAAACGGTCAATTAGAGCCCGAGATTTGAATAAAGAACTAAAAAAAGTCTTGAAAAAATATAATTTTCTATGTTGTTCTTGTCACGATCACGTCCTCAATAGGATAGCTAAGGTGATTATTTTTAGTGAGAATGATTCAACAAATTCATGGGAAGATTTCTATTTCAAAAATCATTAAAATCGGTGGCACAGGTCCAGGGAAATCTCTGAAAAAGTAAAAAAAAAAATGAAAAATATGTTGTTTCTATATTGTTCTTGTTGTTATTCTAAATGTTGTATTGTTGTCATAGATGGACTTGTTGTTTTTGTGGTCGTTGTGGTAATAATATAATAAAAACTAACCCTTAGTACATTTTTTATCAACTCTGGTAGAAAAATTTCCATTGTTTTGGCATCACAAAAAAAATTTACTGCAAAGTTTCAGATCGATTGGGTCGCGGAAAAGGGGTTAAAATTGATCCAAAATTTTTTCGACAAGCAGACACTACGAGTTAATATAAAGGGAGTAAAAATTCACCAGCATCTAAAGCAAATAATGCTAAAATACGTACTTGTTATTAAAAAAAAACAATGTCAATTTAGCAAAAAAAATTTTTATGTATTAATTTATTTAAAGAGAAAAACACAAAAATAACGTTTGATGTTGTATTTTTTGTGTGTAATAATTACATATACATACATATGTACATACACATATTAAATGTTACAAATAATATACATATACATATTCTATATATATGTATATCCATAATAACTGCATGTTAGAAATAAATCGGTATATTATTTTATTTACATAAAATTCTGCAATATTTTGTTGTGGGGAAAATACATTTCTTTTGCATTAACAGAGTGTCACTTCATTTTGCTCAGCGTAACTATGCCACAGTAGATGGCGCCACAATTTTTGTTCTAATTAGCTTTGCAATACATAGTTATTTCTATTTTAACATGAATGTCAATATTTTCGACTAGATATCATACAGAACAATGTTAAGAGTATACACGGGCTGGTCTTTTATTTCATACGTTTTTTCATTATTCTTTTACAAATATGAACATAAGTTTGGCATGTTAACTTTTTGTTGTCTTTATAAAATAGAGTTACCGAGTTTATCAATGAGTTTTTTGCTTTCAAAACAATTCTATATAGTTATATAGAATTATTATTCTGCTTTACCTACAAAATATCTGATTGCGATTACATCTAATTTTTAAAAATTGTTTTTAATTACTAAAGCATAATTATTCACATAAATATAAAATTGCACTTTTTAAATTTTCCATTCAAATTTTAGAAAATATCAATTCTAAAAACCGGAATTAAAATTTCAAATTATAAATAAGAAAATATTAATTGAATTTCAGAAAATCATATCAACACTTCGGAAATAATAATTTTAAATTTAGAAGACATCAATTGCATGAAATTCCAAAAAAAAAACACCAAATATGTTTACATTTAAAAAATGTTTACATTAAAAAAAATATTGGCATTCAGGAGAAATTAATAGCTTTTCAGTAACTTCTTTTAACGTAAAAAAAAACCAAATTATCAGTAAAATTTTTAAACGATATTCGCTATTGTTAAAGTCAGATGTTGTTGTTATCTAAACGACAACCATTTTTGTGTTGTTTATTCAATCGATAAAAACTTAAAGTTTTAGGTTGAAATGTCGTCATACATAATTAAAAATCATAAAATAGTAAAAATATTTTGCTTTTATTAAAAAACTTTTTTATATAAATAAAAAAATTAAATAGCATTTCATTTTCAAATAAATAAACAGAAATATTAGTAAAAAAAAAAATAGAGATATTAAACATAAACATAAAAGCATCCTGTCAAACACGAAGTAATTTGTTTTTTCTATTCTTCTTTGTGTTTTTCGCTTATTTTGACAGAGATGCCACTCGTTTACAATTAAAATAAATAGAAAAATAGATTGGTCGACTATCGTTAAGAAGTATGGACTTAGTGAATCACTTAATCCTTAGTGCAAACAACAATAGCTGTCGATATATTTTGCCATTGTCGGATCGTTGAAATTTTCAGAATCGGACTACAGAAAACATTGATTTAAATTCAATGAATTTTAGAAAACCTCAAATGATATTTAAGAATTGCGAATACAAAAATTGTTACATAAATAAACGCAATTTGATGAGAATGTTATTTATATATTATTTTTCACAATTTTTTTTGATGAAAATTTGAAGTTTTTCAGAAAATAAAGAGAACAAATTATTTTATTTAAAATGTTTGGGACATTTGGTTTTTTGCGTTTGGCATCCCTAATTTGATTATATATTATTATTATAAATTTATTCTCTATGTTTTCCAAATATGGCAATATTTTAATACTCCATCCGACCTATATGGCCGCAATGAAAAAATATTTTGCGAGTTAAAAGAAACTATACGGCCATCTCCAATTAGCACGACTTAATGCATGTAGCCACCCTACACAACCATTACCTTTGCAATGGAGGTTAGGGCGAGCTATTTAATTAGCAAAAACTAAATTAAACGACAAGTTATGTCATATAACCGGCAACGCATGCATATAGGTATATAACCTAAATGCATGCCGATCAGCAACCACAATGACCAAAAAGCAAACACCGAAATAAATCCGAAAACCAACCCAAAGAATTTGCTGAAATAATTTGGTATTAAGTTTAACAATTTGTTTACTTTTTCCAATATTTTGTTTACATTTATTATCAATACTCAAACCGAGGTGGAGGGTGTCAAAGATTCGGCACAGCCGAATTTAACACTCTTACTTGTTTTTATTTAATTTTTTTCATATAACCACTTTGTTGTCAACAAAATTCTGGAGATTCTTACTTTCTTTTAGTGTTATTCACTTTTGTTGCTGTTATTAGGTAAATACATAGATAATATGGTAGAAATAAAAAAATGTTTAAAACGAAAAAGAGAAACTATATTTTTAAGCGTAAAAGTCAAAACAACATAATTTTTACTGTGTCAAAACACTTTCTTTGTAGGATGTATGTATTCCATTTTTATGTTTATATCTTAAAAAAGGCAACCCTGTATTATCTAAAAGTGACGCAATTTTACATTCCGTGAGACAATTTTACAATTTTTTTTATTGAACAGGATCATATACACATGATCATATATACAGATCATATATAAAGGGTGATTTTTTAGCTATTATCTTTTTGACAACACTGGTTTAAGCAGCTGACACACGTTTCGTGTTTTGTTTCATTGTCAAACATCTTCAGTTTGGTCTATAATTTAACCATGAATCGTCTTACAAACGAACAACGCTTGCAAGTTATTGAATTTTATTATCAAAATGCGTGCTCTGTTAAGAAAGTTCATCGCGCGCTTCTTCCATTTTATGGTCAGTTTAATCGACCCACTGAAGCGGCTATTCGTGATATTGTGACTAAATTTCGCACCAAATTTACATTGTTGGACATTAAACCACCAACACGCTTACGTAGAGTGCTAACTGAAGAAAATATCACAGCTGTATCGGTCAGTGTTAATGATGACCATCAATTATCGATTCGTCGCCGTTCGCAGCAATTGGGCCTCTGTTACTCAACAACGTGGAAAATTTTGCGGAAGGATTTAGGTGTGAAGCCTTTCAAAATAAAGCTGGTGCAAGAATTGAAGCCGAACGACCTATCGCAACGTAGAATTATTGGTGAATGGGCTCTTGGAAAGTTGGGCGAAGATCCACTTTTTTACCAAAAAATTGTGTTCAGCGACGAAGCTCATTTTTGGCTCAATGGGTACGTAAATAAGCAGAATTGTCGATTTTAGAGTGAATATCAGCCAGAAGCATTGGAAGAGCTACCAATGCATCCACAAAAAGTCACAGTTTGGTGCGGTTTATGGGCTGGTGGCATCATTGGACCGTACTTCTTCAAAGATGATGCTAATCGTAACGTAACTGTGAATGGTGAGCGCTACCGAGAGATGATATCCAACTTTTTTTTGCCCAAAATGCAAGAGCTTGACTCGCATGACATGTGGATTCAACAAGACGGTGCCACATGCCACACAGCACGCGCAACAATGGACTTATTGAGAGGCGAGTTCGGTGAACATTTTATTTCACGTTCGGGACCGGTCAATTAGCCGCCTAGATCGTGCGATTTAACGCCTTTAGACTATTTTTTGTGGGGCTATGTTAAAGCCCATGTCTATACAGACAATACCGCTTCAATTGACGCATTGGAGGACAACATTTAAGCATTTATTCGAGAGATACCGGCTGAAATGTTGGAAAGAGTATGCCAAAATTGGACTAAGCGGATGGACCATTTGAAGCGCAGTCACGGTCAACATTTGCATGAAATAATCTTCAAACATTAAATTATATGGACCTTACTATCGATTCAAATAAAGATTTCATGCATTTTTCTGAATTTTATGTGTTTTTTTTTTTTTGAAAACTTTCCTATAGCTCTTAAAAAATCACCCTTTAGTAAGACGTTCTCAGTTTTTCATTTTCTAATCTTTTCTCCTTTTTAAAGGACTTCAAAATTTTAAGCATATTGAAATTTCTAAAATTTTATTTAAATATTTCTACCCATTAGACGAAAAGTTTCAAATAATGTCCTTTGAAAACTTTATCCTTGAGAATTTCCAATATATATTTCTCCATAAAATATATGCTGAATCCCTATGTACATATTTTACCACATAATTCACGGTATAATCACAAAGTAAGTTTTGTAAATCTATTTAAGCATAATTCCCATATAAAACTTCACTAAACTCTATCTTAACTTAGATTTGACCTAAAAAAATGTTATTGGGTATCGTATGGTCGCCCTAGATTGGCTATAACTTTTTGCTTGTTGGTCAAATAAAAATTTCTGGAATTAGTATAAATTTTTCTGCTTTTCTGCATATCTAATAAGTAGCCTAAAATTGTATACCAAATTCGGATTGATTAATCTTGGCAGTCTAGAAGACAGGTGCGGAAAGTAAATTTAATGGTTTTGATTTCGTGACATAAACCATATAGTTACATTAGCAATAGATCTCAGAATTTTTTTAATTATAAACAATGTTATTTACTAGTGTTATCAAATTCTGAAAACTTAAGACATTTAGATTATTCTTGTCCGTGTGACTTCTAGTTTGTAGCCGTCTTTGACCAATTATGCACGACAGCTACCTGAGACTGTAGGGATTAAAATGTTCCCTACCAAAACCCCGTTACCCAACGATCTCCAAGATGCTGAAAACAGATAAATTTTAAAATTGTTTTGCTTCTTTCATATCATAAACGAATATACAGTAAAAATTATTGCAATTGGTTTTTATACGTATGAGTAATTAATTTCATTGCTTGATCATACGCCACTTGGAACAAAATGTATGTATACAATTTTAGTCACCTTTTGCAGCTTTCTGAAAATATATGAAACGAAACAAATATCAATTAAACCCATCGAGTCTTTGGGGAATTTTTTAGTGCTTTTTTCAAGTTATTCTCTGGAAATAATGAGAAACCTTTGAGTTTCATAGTTGCCATATATTGTTGAGATATATATACACTGCTCGTAGATCTGACTTTAGGTGAATGCATTGAAACGAATGACCAAAAAGTACAAGTACGAGTGTATGTGAGATACAGCTCACGGCCGCCTTAAGTAAAAATAATTCTTGTAGAAACAAAACAATCTTATCAGTTATAACATAAAAATGTTTAATATAATCACAGATGAAAGCTCAATGCCATAAACCGATCTGATTAAGAATACAGAGTAGTTATGAGTTTCAGAAATATATGCTTTCTTCTCTACCACGCACCATTAAAAATAAAATATATAATTATTTTAGTTTAGTTAGGTTAGAGATTATGTATAAGTATATACATATAATGGAGTTTCTATTAATATAAAAGATAAAATTTGTGTAATGTAAGAAAAATATGGAAAAATGTAAACAAAAATAAAATATAAAAAACCTTAATAATAACTGTTCGCGGGGGATAATTTAAAAATAATATTTTATCTCGTGAAAAACAAAAAACAATGTGGGGAAGAAAGAAAATACAAATGGGGTAATTAATATGTATTTCAATTAAATGCATTTTATTATGAGGGGGTGGGGGAAGTAGGTATATATATACATCTTACTTTTATAATTTGTATAATTTAAGAATTTTGTATAATTTATGAGCAATTCAGTAAAATTCAGGTTTAATTTGATTGTAATTACTTCATTGTAATATACTTAAAGATATAAAAAAGAAATTATTGATTGGGGTTAACATTGATTACAATTGTCGGATAGCTGGGAAGATGTTGTTGTGGTCGATTTTGATGTTGATAATTAGGTTGTTGATAATTTTGCTGTTGATAATTTGGTTGTTGATAATTTTGTTGTTGATAATTCGGTTGTGGCCGCTGCCGATGGTGTTGACGCCTCCTATGTTGTTGACGCTGCCGATGTTGTTGAGGTTGCCGATGTTGTTGAGGCTGCCGATGTTGTTGAGAGTGCCTATGTTGTTGACGCTGCCGATGTTGTTGACGACTCCGTCTTGGTATAATTGCCATTTGGTCGTTTTGGTGAAGTAAAGTATGATGCTCTGATACACATATTTGGCACCTGTCACAACACTGGCAGTCTTTCAAAATGTGTGAGTGAGCTAGGCAGTTTTTGCAGTACCGATATTTATGTACCATCTTTATCCGTTGTTGGACCGACAGACGTTTAAAACGGAGGCACTTTCTAAGAGGGTGATCTAAATCACAGTAACGACAATCCTTCAATCGGTTTGTTCGTACAGATGATGGCGTTAATTGTTGACTACGAGAGACTTCTGCTGAAACTTCGCTTCGGTTAGTTCTTTGGCGTCGTGACAGCTCAGATATTTTTTCTGAAATGTAAGAGAAATGGTTATTATGGTTCATAGGGTGGCATCAAAACTAATTTAACAATTGGTCGGGTAACCAGACCGTTAGATGTTCGCACTTCACAGACTCTTACTCTAGAGTCGGATCGACGAATAACCTTTTCAACGCGACCGAGTCGCCATTGATGTGGGGGCAAGTTATCGTGTCTAACGACTACGAGGTCATTTATTGTGAAGTCAACTTGGGGATACTGCCATTTAGTTCACTTGTGTAACTCTTTAAGATACTCCTCCTTCCATCGGAGGGCGAAATAATGGTGGAGTACCTTTAGTTTTTGCCATCGGTTCACATAACTAAGTGATTGATGTGATATGTCAGGTTCGACGGGTGCTAAAAGAGGGGCTCCAACGAGGAAATGACCGGGAGTAAGGGCACAGAGATCTGATGGGTTTTCGCTCATGGGGCTTAAGAGTCGCGAGTTCAGACAAGCTTCTATTCGAGAGAGCATCGTTGAAAATTCTTCGAATGTAAAAGTTTGAGCATGAGAAATTTTTTTTTAGGTGAGTTTTAAAACTTTCACACCCGCTTCCCATAATCCTCCCATGTGAGGAGCACCGGGGGGTATGAAATGCCATTCTACGGATTAAAAAGAATTTTGTAAAATGAGTTGTTTTCGAACTAGCGAAAGCAAATGCTTCTGATCTCTGTCTAGAATGTTTGCAGCTCCAACGAAGGCAGTACCATTATCAGAGTACATATTAGAAGGGCAACCGCGACGTGAGAAACACCGTGAAAAGGCAGCTGTAAAAGCAGGGGTTGATATCTCACTAGTGGCCTCCAGATGTATGGCTTTCGTTGCAAAGCATACGAAAACTAGAACATAGCCTTTTGTTACTTTGCAACCACGACCAGCATAAGACTTAATGTCAAATGGTCCTGCAAAATCGACTCCAGTGTTGGTAAAAGGACGGGAAAGGCTGTTCGTTCAGGTGGAAGGGCTGCCATGATTTGCTGACTTCGAATGTGTTTCTGCAAAGCACAATTTCTACAGTTGCGAACAATAGTTTTGTTAAGTTTTTTAATTTGGGAATCCAGAATTCGATACGCATCAGTCTCAATAGGACAGAGTTTTCACCATGTATAGATGTTTTATGAGCCAGTTCAATATATAAGCGAGTAAATTTTCCATTATATGGCAATATTTTGGGAAACCGTTCATCATAGGTAAGCATAGGGGATTGAGACAGTCTACCGTTCACTCTCATAAAACCTTCAGAGTCAATAAAAGGGTTTAGAGGTAAAAGATTACTCTTTGGAGGCAGATTCCGGCCTTGAGAAAGAATTTCGTATTCAGGAAAGTGCAACTTTTGACATGCAATAATCAATCGATTTCGAACATGTTTTATTTCTTTCTGGAGAAGTTCAGCCGTCTCGTATCGAAAATGGTGTTTTGATGAGATAGAATGAAAAAATCGAAAGATATAGCAAAGAACTCGCATAGCTCTCGAAAGATCGGAGAAACGTTCTAGTACATCGAAATGAGTTATGTGAGTCATGTGGGATTTAATTGGTGTCATTTCTTCAATGGTTTCTACGCCATGATGATTTAAAGGCCATTCAGAATGTGGCAATTTTAGACATGATGGGCCATGCCACCATAGATCATTTATGATGAGCTCGTTGGCTGTGATACCACGGGATGCCAGATCAGCGGGGTTATCTTTGGAGTAAACATGTGACCAGATATCTTTATGCAATTCTTCAATTATCGAAGCGACACGGTTTGCAACGAAAGTTGTCCAATGATCCGGGGGTTTCTGTAACCATGTAAGCACTATTGTAGAATCTGTCCACATATAGGCCAGAAAGTTGCCAATTTTTAATTGGGTTCGAATCGATTTGAACATTCTGGCCATCAATTCAGCACCACAAAGTTCTTTTCGAGGGAGTGTGATGAATTTCACGGGTGCAACTTTCGTTTTTGCGGCTAACAAATGGGTGCGAACTTGACCATTTGGCGCTTCAGTTCGAAGATATAAAGTAGCCGCATAAGCTTTCTCGGAGGCGTCACAAAACCCATGTAGTTCGATTGAAAAGGAGGGTTCGTAATCAACGAAACGGGGTATTTTGATATTTTCGATGTTTGGGTAATCATCGAGAAACTTTTGCCATTGCTTTAAGGTTAAAGGTTTTATTTCTTCATCCGGCGAGCCAGCCGGCGGGGTCAAACAGTTTTGCAATATCAGACAAAACCACACGTTTTGTATGAACACTTGCATTGGGATGTTTTACGGGGTTAAAGTAGAAAAAGTCACTTCCAGCGTTCCACCTTAAACCGAGGGTTTTGGAAGTGCAAGAATCGGGCAGTTTCAGAAACTCTGCATCTAAAAGATACTCTGGGGGTATGTCCTCTAAAAGAAGTTCATTATTTGCTGTCCATTTTCTGAGAGAAAATCCAGCTGAGTTCAACACTTTAACTAGCTCTTGGCGAGCACAATGGCTTGTGTCAAATCATGAGATCCAAATAAAACATCATCGACGTACATATAATTTCTCAGAATCTCAGACAAAATCGGGGTTTCGGGTTCACATTGCTGGGCTAATTCTTGCAATGTTCTGATTGCCATATAGGGGGCGCAATTCACGCCAAAGGTAACGGTCTTCATTTAAAAGTCATTTAACTCATCATCGGGGGAATTGCGAAATATTAGTCGCTGAAATGGGGTGCGAGTTTCGTTTACGAGAATTTGTCGATACATTTACTCGATATCGGCATTGAAGACATATTTAAAAAGGCGCCATCTTAATATAATAATGGTAAGATCAGCTTGTAGTATTGGCCCAAGATATAAAATATCGTTGAGACTTACGCCATTTGATGAGGGGTTGGATGCATTGAATACAACCCGAAGTTTGGTAGTTGTACTGTCGGGTTTTATTACTGCATGGTGGGGTAGATAATATGACGTTTTCGGGTCAGCTGACAAATCGGGATTAACCTTAACCATGTGACTTAGAGTAAGATATTCTACCATGACTTGATCGTAATGCAATTTACCGGTGGGTTGTTTAAGTAAACGGGCTTCATTACGAAGATATTGCGATATGGCATTATTACGAGAGCTACCGAGGGTTGTCGAAGATGATAGACCTCGTTTAAAGGGAAGAGAAACTACAAATCGGCCATCTTTGCTTCGACAAGTAGTCTTCTGGTATAGTTCCTCACAATACAGGTTATCATCTGACATTTAAATAACTTCGGGAACTTCTTCGAGCTCCCAGAAACGCGTAAGCTGGTAGTTCGTTTCTATTTCGTTATAAAATGAAGAAATAGTTTGGGATTGAGATGAGGAGACAATCTGACCGGTAACTATCCATCCGAAAACTGTCTGTTGTGCCACGAGGTTTTGCTCGCCATCCCAACGAACACCATCGCGAAGCACTCGAGGATAGATATCTCCCCCCAAGAGTAAGTCAACGTTGGGATTTTTGTGCAGTTCAATATCCGCCATTGGCAGATCTGAAAATTTGGACTTAATAAACGACAGGAGAGAGTGATATGGCATGAGTTTTCTACCACAAATACCTCGAGTTGGGTTGAAAAATTTATATCGAGGGAAGAACCGATTGTTACAGAGGTGATCTTAGTAGATTTGGCAGTAAGAGTTCCATTTAAACCAACTACTTGGGTCTCCGAGAATCTAGAAGGTAAGGAAAGTTTCTTTTGGAGAGAACTAGAGACGAATGATGCTTTGGAAGCAGGATCTATAAGCGCACGAACGGTACATCTTAAATCTCCAAAACAAATATCTACTAAAGCAGTGCCAAGAATGATAAAAGTATAAGGAGTGGACTGTAAATGGGTCGAATACGATTGACGTACGCGATTTGCAGCAGCAGAAGTTGAGGGAATATTATCGGGGTTTGATAAAGTATGGGGGTTGCTTACCCGAAGAGTGTTCGGGTTTGAGTTCGGGTTGCCCGCCGCTACAGTTTGGAAATTTTGGCTTCTACCAGGGGCTTGGACTGAATTTGCTATAGTTAATGCGCGGTGAAGTAGAGAGTGGTGTTTTTGTTTACAAAACGAGCAAACATATTTGCTTTGGCATTTCTTGAATTCATGCGAGGTGGCTAAGCAATTTGTACAACGTTTCTGATTTCGTACCGTAGAAAATCGTTCCTCAACTGACATTCGCAAGAAGAGAGGGCATAGCCGGAGAGGATGAGAATCGGGACAAATAGAGCATTTAAATACTTTGTTTGGTACGACATTGGTATGATAAGTGTTGAGTTTCCTTGTGTCACGATTATTGTGAGATTTTATGAAAGGGGAATTCTTTAAAGAGTTTTGTGGTTTAGCAGACCTTATATCTGCTACGGATTCAAGAGTCTGATATCTAGATGTCAACAATTCATCCAGCTGCCTCCATGTAGGCAACTCTGGGCTAGTTTTGTGGTGTTGTTTCCATAAATCCAATGTGATGTCGGGGAGACACGTAGAACAAAGATATACAAAAATAACGTCCCAACTATTCGTGTCTATATTGAGCAACGAGAGGTTTGTAACGCAATGATTAATGGTACGCTGAAGAGTCTTTATGTTGGGTCCTGATTCCTTTGAAATGGAATTCAGACTGAAAAGGGTCTTGCGCTGTGCGTTGAGAAGGACTTCTTTATTATCATATCGATCAACCAGGTTTTTCCATGCCATCTCAAAACCGGCATTGGTAAGAGGGCAAGTTCGCACAATATCACGAGCTTGACTCTGGGTTTTCTTTAGCAAATGATAGAGTTTTTCTACTGGAGTAAGTCGTGGGTTGTCCTTGTAGAGAGCTGAGAACATGTCTCTAAAAGTAGGCCAAGAGACATAATCTCCGTAGAATATATCAGTGTCGCAGGGGGGTAAGGAGATGTATGGAATATTGGTTCGAATATCAAAGCTTTCAAGAGAAGAAACGGGTTTATTGGAAAATTGATCCACTAACTCATTGGCTCGCGAAAGGCATTCAAGATGTGCTTCATAAGCTGCATAGAATTTGTTCTGCACAGTCTCGAAGTCAATTTTCTCTTCCTCAGACTCGAGTTGGATTAAAAGCGAATCGTAAATATTTCTAAGAGCTGACCAGAGGTGGCTTCTTTCATCTTTTGGATCTCAAGGGTGTGGACAATTGAGGAATTGCCGCAAAGTAGGCATTGAACTGATCGACACGGTCAGACGCTCTTATAAATGAACAAATCGTGTTTACGATTGCCTTGAATCAGGGAGTAAATAAAAAAATGAATTGAAAAAGTTTTTGATTAAAAAAAAAACAAAAACTCAAGACCAAATATTATTATTACAAATTGGGTAGCTGAGGGAGGGTTAATATTTAATAGAAAGAAAAATAGTTGTCCACGAAATTAATTTAACGAACTTGAAATTGTGTGAATTTGTGTGCAAGTTGAAACACTGTGTGTGTATAATGTGAATAACAATTGGAAGTAGACTAGAGTGTGTTAATAATTTGATGAATTTCTTTAGAATAGTGTTCTTTCACTTTTTAGAATTTGTTTTTTATTTAATAAGATTTGTTGGGAAAAAAAAATTTTTAATCCTTTTTTTGATGTTTTATTATTAAATAAAATTTATTTATTAACAAAGGAAAAAAAATAAGTGTCAAAAGGAAATTAATTTATTAAAGTTTAAATTGTACAGTTTATGTGCAAGTTGGAACACTGTGCATGTACAACATGAATAACAATACCAATTAATTGGAAGTAGAGATAACAGTGTGTGTATTTTAAGAGATCTTATGTACGATCTTAGCTGGTTTAAGAGAATTGTTTTACGTTATTAACGCTAACGCTTGTTGCCGTTCTTATTAAAAAAACACTAAAAAACACATCTCTTTAAATATATGTTATTTTCCAATTTGCACTGCACTTTTTTTGTTTTCACTTCCAGAATGTTACTATTTTGTTTCTCACTTATCTCTGGGTTAATGTTGGGCAACAAAAAAATGTTTATAATTTTAAACGACCACGGGATTGTTTTCAACAATTATATTATGTTAAATTTCACTTGTGGATTTTGATAGTTTTAAAACAGGGATTTTTTGCGGCGAAAAAAAAAACAACTAACTCTTTAAACATTTACTTTTATATATACGTGAAATTTTTGTTCATATACACATTTTATATTTATAAATTATAACTAATTGTGATTTTTATTTTTAAAAAAAAATTTCATTTCACACATACCTTTACTATAAGTACTTGCTTTTTAGGGGTTTTTTTTTCGATGGATGAGGGATGAGGTTATTCTCCTTGGCACTTTTCCTTCTTTTTTTAACACTTTTCCACTTTTAACTTTTCCTTCTTTTTCTGAGGGTGTAATTTGTATATCTTAAATAAATTTTTTTTTATTTTTCACTTTTAAAAATATTACTTTCTTATCCGGTTCGTTTGGACCAAAAATGTTCGCGGGGGAAAATTTAAAAAAAATATTTTATCTCGTGAAAAACAAAAAACAATGTGGCGAAGAAAGAAAATACAAATGGGGTAATTGATATGTATTTCAATTAAATGTAGTTTATTATGAGTATAATAATTCTATAATGCGGGGATTACCTTTTATACGGGTGGGTGATTGGAGACTGACTTTATTAATATAATGCTTAAAGTTAATAGGTAATTTAAAATTGAGGTTTAGAACTCTTCCAAGCATGAAAGAGCTTTTTATTGGAAAATATGTAAATACAATAGAGGACATAATTATAGTATTAGTAATCCATTTTTCACGTAAACAAATAACAATAATAATTACATTATTTTTCGAGTCAATATCAGTATATTTCTAATTCTATAATTGAGAAAAATATTTTTTATTTATAACTATTTCTTCGCAAACATAATTTAGTAAGAATAAGAATACACTAAATATCAGTCGTCCGTTTTTATGGAGAGCGTTTTATTTCTTAATTAAAGAAATCAACACAAGTGTAGAATTTTGAAATAAAATTATTGTCAAACCTATAACTATGTAGTCAAAATCAAGTATTTAAGATTAAGTTAATATCTTTGTTAAATCACTCTCGATTAGAAAAACATAATTGTTTTATTATGTGAAAACTTTTAAATTACTATTGACACTCTATAAAGTTGCAAACGACAGTTTGAAAAGAACTTTATTTTTATTAGATAATGACAATTCCCTTTGTCATGTTTGAATATGGAATTTTTACTTTCTCTGCGTATTGCTGTCTTTAAACTTGCTTATGACTCTATATTGTGTTGTCTAATTATTATCTTTAGAATCTTTAGAATAGAATTAGGTGTGGCGACTGTGCCGCTCAATCCAAAAATATTGAATACTCTGTACGTTTCCTATCGACTAAAATCACCTCCTCTTCGTCTTTTCACCCTAAGGGATTGCCTGTTAAGGCATTACATCACAATGCATGATAGCCTTAGCCAAGCACCACAGCTACTTCCCTCGTTTGTTTTCGTTTTAGCTTTTCTATTCTCAGCGTGTTATGTACCACCTTAAGAAAATCTGTCACCTTCTAGTATTTCTTCTTTGTTCACTTGAACTATTCTTGCACCAATTTACCGCACTCATGGTCGAATCTCCATGAGTGATTCACTTCTACATGGCATTTTGGGGTATAATTTGGATTGTCCAACGACTATCTACTCCCATCTATTCGCCCATTGAAGCATTGTTGTTTTGCGATCCGCTTTATATAACTAGGATTTTGACACCTTTGTATTAGTCATTTTTGAAACATAAACTCTTTGAGCTTCACTTGAGAGTAACTATACTTGAATCATTCTCTTTAAACTTCATTTGACAATAACTATCAGCCCTGTTCTTGAAACGTTGTTATTTGAATAAGAATGAATTTGAAATAACATGAAATGGAAATTTTGGGTTTCTTGAAAACACAAATTTTATATTTTCGAAGTATTTTTCGAAATCATATTTTTTATTGTCAAATGACATGAAACATATGGTGTAGCTTTAGAACTATATGTTATCTAGAAACCGAGGTGCCATATGGTTCTTTAGACACTCTCACAAAAAAAGGCTTTAGTAATTTTTGCATGTTTTTCCTTAAGATTATAAAGAAAGTAAAAAAAATATTTTATTTTAAAATAACATTTTACTTGTTCATTTAGTTGTTTTTGTTCTTAAATTTCATTCAATTAAGAATGACTTCTCTTTTTGAAATAAGTTAGGCATCACCAAAGAAAATTCGAAATTCAAATAAATTGGATTTGACTGGCATCACTACTGTTTCGAACATAAACAAAGTTGTGGCAATCATATGCAAAAAATAAATAAAAATATGTGATTTGAGTGAAATATTATTTAAAATTCCTTTATTCGTAATAATTAGTGCATAAAGAATCTATGTTATAATTGAAAAAATTATAATGGAAAATAGATTGTGTAAATAAAAAGTTTTTATTATAATTATAGAACAACATCATCTCCAAACGAGTTTTTTTCTTAAATAAACGCAAAATGTAGTCGTTTTTTAAAATCGTTTCTTTTTCATAAAATTAATGTCTATTTTTTTAAAATAATGACAAGGTTCAATAAAAAACATGTTAGAGTTTAAATATCAATTAGTTTTTTTATCTCTTAAGACCTGTTTAGTAGAAAAAAGGGCATTTGTTTTGATTTCACAAAGCCTTTTTTATGTGAATTAAAACGAGAAAAAATATTCTTATTGAAGTTAGAGAACAGCAAAAAACTCGTAGATTTAAGAATTTTTTCATTTACGAGTTTTTTTTTTGTGATAGTGGTTTCAAGAACAGGGGTGTATAACTGAATCATTTACGCATCCTCTGATGTGGTACTATAATCATTTCATACTCGTATTACACTCAGCCTATACACGAATGAAATCATTTTTTGAAAGCTGACACTTAGTGCAGCTGATCATGCAGGTGCTGCATACATTAGAATTGATTTACTAAAGTCGCTGATACACGACATCAAACTGCCGTCAATATATTTGATTGTGTGCGTGTTTTGGTTACACGTACACGTTGTGTGTGAGTTTGATGAAAATCAAAATCGTTTTGATTTTCGTCAAAATATTGATGCGGTTTGATGTCGTCTATCAGCAAAAGTCGTCAATATTCATTTTGTATTGCGTTGCGTGGCGTGAACATCGCACGGAAAAATGGAGAAGCAGAATTTTATTTTAGAACTGCTAGAAGTGTATCGTTCTTTACCGGCGTTGTGGGATACAAAATGTAAGGAATATGCTTACAAATATATGAAAAATTAGCAATACGAATTTTTTTTATTGCTATTGCTAAGGCAATACTAACACAACATTTTTTTTTTATTATTCATTATTTTTTCTCTTTCTTCCGAGTGTTGACACTTCGAAGACCGATTAAAAATGAATATTGACGAGCGAGTTTGAAGCGTCTATCACCTCCATCAAACCAAAACACGCACACAATCAAATATTTGGGTCAGTGTTTTAAATATGTATATGTGTATGATTTGTGTATATGTACTCTACCGGCCAAAAATATTTTCTCCCCTCCTCCTAAACTTCAAATCTTCATATCTTCTTTATTTTTCAATAAAAACTCTTCAAATACACTACACTCTATTCTTAAATTTAGTTTCGAATAATTTCACATAATCTTGGCATCCTTTGGTTCAACTTCTTCAAAGTTTTTGGATTGATCTGGTTACATACTTCCTGCAGTCTTCCTTAGATGTAGGACAGGTAGTTCGAACCTTCCAGCCCAAGTCATCCCACAGTAAATCTATAAGATTGATGTCAGGTGACTGCGGTGGCCATTCCATAACATTACATTTTGGGTCATTGTCTTACTGAAATATGAATTTCTAACCCACAATTCTTAATCCAGTGATTATGGCACAATCTTTCAGGATAGTTTTGTAATGGGTTTTATTGAGTATTCCTTCGATTATGCATAACTCGCCAACATTTCGCCAGCAAAGCAACCCCAAACCATTACGGAACCTCGGAACTTCGATTCATCGGACCAATCGTTGCAAGCACAGTTTTTATACTTTTTTACACCACTCTAATCCTTTTCTTTTAATTTGTGTACGAAGTGAGGTTTTTTCACGACGATTTGCCGTTTAAGCCAACCACTTTCAATGTATGTAATTACATATGTCTGATTAGTCACAATATGTATTGAAAGAAATTCTTAATTGAAAATAAACGATAAGAAAAGTTGTTTTTTTTTTTCAATATTCAATACACTATAGATCAATATTCGATTTGTTAATTACATATTGACGTAAGATTTTTTGCCCATCTGGTAAAAACAACAAACATTATTTTAATAAATATCTACATGAAAAGATACAAATACTTATGCATCTTTAAGTTGATCTTCCTTATTTGCATACCACAATGTATATTTTTTGATAATTGTTTCATAATTCATTCATATACTATATGTAACAACCTGTCAGATTACAATTGCTGGATAATAAAACACACTATATTATTCAAGAATTTAATTCTATTTTTCATCAAATTATTTTTATTAATTTTTTTTATATTTTATTAATTTGATTACAAAAACCAACTACTCTGATCGAAATCTATTTTTACAATATTCCAAACAGTTGTTCAAAACTACAACTCATTTTCGTATGGTGGTGTTCGTTTGCTTGACAAGGGTTGCCACACTATATATGTAATATCTTTTCAATCGCACAATCTTATTGATAATTTTCTTGTATACAGATGTGAGAAATAATCGCCAAAGACAAATGTTGAAAAAAATTTCATTATTTCTCAACACAATCTCCTTGATACAGTTTTCCCAGCGATAGTCAATAGCTTCTATACCATGTTTATAGTAAAAATGATCTAGCTCCTTAAAATAGCATTAGTCGCAGACTCTTCATTGTTGGCAAATCTTTTACCATCGAGCCATTTTTTGAAGTTTGGAAATAGAAAATAATCCGAAGTAGCTTAATCTGGCGAATAAGGTGTGCGATGAAGCAATTCGGACTTTAGTTCATGGATTTTGGCCATCGCAATACTGGACGTGTGAACTCGTGCATTGGCTTGATGAAAAAACGTTTTATTTTTGCCAAATTCAGTTTTTTTTTTTTTTCTTAATTCCATCATTTAAATGCTGCAATAAGTTGCCGTTGATTGTTTTTCCTTTTTGAATATAAGCAAAAAAATTATCCCAAAAAGCAGACGTCATAACCTTGCCTGCTTTGGACACGATTCTCTAATTTCAGTCCTCTGTTTTATCTCATCCAAGGATGCTAGCTAGCTCACGCACCTACAGTCCACGATCATCCAATACCATTTTGTGAATTCTCTTGATTGTTTCTGGCGTGGGCACCTCAATTGGTCGACCACAACGGTATTCGTCTTGGCAGCACATACGGCCTCGTTCAAACTCTGCCACCCAACATTTTATAGTCGTAAACTAAGAAGAAGACTTCCTCAGAGTAGAATCTAGCTCGATTTTAATATTGGTTGGGCTAAGACCGCTTAAATGAAAGCATTGAATTACATAAAGGTGACCAATTTTTTTCATGATTACAATTTCAACAAATTTCCCTGGTCCCCGTAGAGAAGGAACACCCCAAAACCACTAAAACTTGGTTTATGCTTATTTTCTGTATACAGCAAATTTGGATCCAAGACCCTCTCTCGAAACGGATGGTATCGGGTATCGTATAGTCGGTTTTTTTTTTGTTTTGAAATGTATAGGATCTTAATCATCAACCATGAAACTTTTTTGGTTCTTCCAATACTCGTAGGGGTGTACTCTTTGAGATAAGAACAATTTCACTATTCTTTAGAACTATTGGCAGAAATTGTATTATAACGAGCTTTGCCAACGTACTCAATCGGCAAAAGCTCGACAGAACTCGACTCTTAAATTGTCTGTATGTTCCCTCGCACGTCGACAACTCGGCTGGGTGGGATTTTAAATTTTCAAATTGATAACTAACTCGGAGAAGTTTCATAAAATCTCATTGAAATTTGGATATCCCGTCATATGTATACTTTTTGAAATTAAGTCCATTTGCTCTGAAAGATTTTTCCGGAGGATTTTTAGCAGAATATTATATTCCACCACACACTTGAAATAATGGTAAAGTGTGAATTATGTAATAATAAAGTGTAAACAATGTTATTGTAAACTGTAAACAATGAATTTATTACATGAAAATATCATATTAAAATCAAAATTCCACACAAAATTATGTCGATTGGTGGAAGGAAGAAGATTTTTCCACATGTCAATTTTCGCACATGTTCAAGACATACTAGCATTATGCATGTGCTTAATAATTCGCACTATGTACATTAAATCTATTGAATTGCTGACCTGATTGAACACATAACAACAACACGCAGGAGTTATGGTATACACAAACCCAAATTGACTTAAAGCAATTTCTCGGGGTTTTGAATGCTTGAGTTCTTGCCGCAAACGTTTTTTTTTTCTCTTCAAATTACTTCCTTGTGTCAACTTCCATGATAGCATTGGCTCGGCGATTAATAGAGTTGCAAAAAATTGTCCATTGTCACCAAATCTTTGATAATACGTTCGTCTTGTTTGGCTTCGTTTTTTGTTTGCAAGCCTTCAAAATTATTTATAGTATATTTTTTGCATATTCCTCTTTTCGCACTAATATATAATAATATTCTTCCCAGACAAAAGTATGCACACAAAAACTTGTACAAATTACAATAAAAACTAAAATTAAGAAGAAAAAAAAATTATTTTTTTGTTAAGTTAACTATATTTTTCACATTTATTTCTGACCATCTTCAAAATGTTCTAATTACCTAAGTTTTTCTTTTGTAGCTAATCTAATAATATTTTCACGTAATGAAATACAATATTACGTTCCAGGTGCGCCAAGCTTAATCTGAACTTCATTTACATGTTATTTGTATTTTTACTACTTTTACTGCTTTATAGAAAGCACTTAGGTACGAGCTTTCGATTTGTTATTATATATTGATATTGTCATCATCGGCACTAGTTCTTTCGAATAGGTTGTAGAACTAATTGCGACATCTTCAATTGCAAAGATGAAATTAGATTACTTGGAAGCAATTATTTATTTAGAATAAGTTTCAAAACTTTAAAATTAATTAAATAGTAACTATATGATTGCATTAAGATTAAAATGTATAGAGAGACTGATTTGCATATAATATCATTCCCAGATCTGAAGCCATTTAAATTTGAAAAAAAACAAAAAATTCTAGAAATATCGAGAAAATATTAGTTAACAAATTAAATATTTATTTAAAAATATTTCTAGATTTTTGAATCGATAACAGTTATTAATCTATTTTTTACGTTCAGTAGATGACGTTCTCCAGACATTAGATGGAGCATTTGGAGTCCAAAATAACACCTTACCAGAAGCTATGAACAACCCGCCGTCTGTATCATCCATTTCATCTCCATCATCATCACCTTCATTTGTAACCACATCACAGCCGAATTTTCCCAATTTGGAAGGCGTACGTATAAAAATTGTTGAAGAACCGGCCGCAAAAGGTCTTCGATTTCGATACATTTGTGAGGGACGGTCGGCTGGATCTATCCCAGGTATCCATTCCACGCCCGAGAAAAAAACATTTCCCACAATTGAAATTGAAGGCTATGAAGGAGAAGTGAAAATAGTTGTGTCCTGTGTTACCAAAGACGAACCATACCGTCCACATCCACACAATTTAGTTGGAAAAGAAGGTTGTGAATATGGCATTTGTAAAATGCGCATCAATGGACCTCCGATGCGTGCCGTTTTTAGTAATTTAGGAATCCAATGTGTAAAAAAGAAGGATATAAAGGCAGCGCTAGAGAAACGCGAAGAAATAAATGTAGATCCGTTTAAAAGTATGCTACTTTTTTCTTTTATTCTTTTATGAATTTATATTTACGTTTTTTTTCTCCCCCATTTCTATTAGCTAAATTCGGCCATAAAGACCAGCCCTCTTCGATTGACCTCAATGTTGTGCGTCTGTGTTTTCAAGCCTTCATACCAATACCTGGAAAACGCAACTCACACTCTCAGTCAGGCAAACCTCAGCTCTTCAAATTACCTCCAGTGGTTTCGGAACCGATTTTCGATAAGAAATCTATAAACGATTTAAATATATCTCGGCTTTGTAGTTGCTCAGCCAAGGTGACAGGTGGCGATACGATATTTTTGTTGTGTGAAAAAGTAGTTAAAGATGATATAAAAGTTCGATTTTACGAAGAGAGGAACAATGATCTGTATTGGGAAGATTTTGCTGAATTTCAACAGACCGATGTACACAAACAAGCGGCTATTGCCTTTAAGACTCCGGCCTATATCAATCCTAATATTAATCACAAAGTTCAGGTACAGTTCATACGTGTTCGCTATGGAAAATGGATATTTCAATTTAATCGTTTCTTGTCTTTTAGGTCAACATTCAGCTGTATCGGCCTTCTGATGGAGATACAAGTGAACCCCGGCCCTTTGAGCTATATCCTGATCCAGGTATGCGAACATTTCCGCATTTACACCGGAAGTTGAAAAGCAAACAAGACATGGATATTTTCCAGCAAATACTCTCTTTCGACAGCGAAAACAATGCGACAAAATACTCAGTACCCTCCACAGTGGATACTGCTGAAAATGACAATGATACCGAAGGTACTGTTACGAGTGATAGTACAGCTAGTAAGCCCCTCAGTTCCGATACCCTTAATGAGACCGAAGAGGCACAGAAACGGCCGACCGAAAGTTTCGACGATGATGACGATACCGGCAATTACAATTATTTTGAATATAAGAGCGGTGAGATGGAAATTGAATTGCCGGTGCCACGGATATCATTTCCTACTACTGATGATTCAACCCAGACTTCGATACCAATTGAAGAAATACTACGTGATAGGGAATTAGAGGGGGGATCTAGACAGTTGTCTATGTTAGATAAAATAACAGAATGGATGAAATCCAATGAATTCGAACGTACCGACAGTTTAATTGTGGAAAGTGGTGATACCACGTCATTGGGTGACACTGAATCAACACCAAACCCACTTTCGTCGGTATTACGCGGCAATAACAATCGTACTAATTTAATGACTTTAACGGACGCTGAACGAATGAATTCTGATCTAATAGAACAAGACACAGAACTGGATGACAAATTTTGTTTAGAATTGTTATCAACAAATCAACATATATTTGCTAAAGATCAACCACAAGCGATTGGTGCTAATCGTACTATAGTTGTTGACATTTTTAATTATTCGGCTAGTGCACAAGTTTCAGTAGATATCGATGAAAGTTTTGATGAAACTGCTACTTACACTAGTCTTCAGAGAGCCCTTAAAAATCCTATAGAGATACCAATAGATCACACAATTAATACGAACAAAGAGTACAGGTGTTCTGGTAAAGTCGAAAACGATTTGGTCGTTTTAACAAATCCACCAGCCCCAAAAATACAAGTTAATGCTGCTCAAACCCCCACGGATCAAACTCCATCATCACCACCGTTGCCTTTACCACCTAGAACACCATCACCGGTTTCAGATCAAATATTGCCGCCGCTGCCACCCAAACGTAAACCTTCTCAAGAATTTTGGGCTGGCATAAACTCCGATTCATCTCCCTGTCATACTGCAGGTAGTAGTCGCAACGGTAGTATTTGCTCTCGGCCACCATCACAAATAATAATTATGCGTACCCCGGACCAAAGTCCTACCAAACGATCAGCCACATCTACGCCTTCGCCAAAAAAAAAGCATAGTTTCTTCTCACGTCTTTTCTCACGCCGTAAAAGTAAACCACAAGCACCCACTTCGGGTGATGATTCGAACTCAAAAGTTACCACACTCAGTCAAAGTCGTGAGCCCAGTATTGGAAACTTTTCGTTAAATGATAACAATCGGGCTTCAATTCACTCGGCAAAATCTTTGCAACCGAGTTCAATCGGTCTTGAGCCAAGATCCAGTGAGAAAACTGCTAAAACGGTGGGCCGTAGTGCTAGTAGCGTTTCGGGTAAACGACCAGCTTACCGTAATGCTGATGTTATTCACATACCTCTTAAGGGTGATAGCTCCGAGAATCTAAATAAACAAGATCGCTGCTATTCCAGTTCTTATACTCTAAGATACGATGGAGGTTTGTTGGATCGCAAAACATTGAGTGCTTTACAATTGGCCGATATTCCCATTTCAGACGGCAACATGGAACTTATTGCAATTGCCGATCGTCAAAGTATTAAAAATCTAT
This sequence comes from Cordilura impudica, assembly GCA_963682025.1. Taxonomy (NCBI): domain Eukaryota; kingdom Metazoa; phylum Arthropoda; class Insecta; order Diptera; family Scathophagidae; genus Cordilura; species Cordilura impudica. The sequence continues at coordinate 149,503,122 of OY821518.1, read as the reverse complement.
GTGAAGGAGCCTACGGTGTAATTCTTGATCCTAGTGTTGACCTATCTGAGGCAGAACATTTTGCCCTCTACACAACTTTGCCACCACATGACAATGGAACTAATGAAGTAAACTCCTTAGATTTGAATCAACCAATTCTAACACCCGAAGATGTGGCTCTACGTTTGGCGGTAGCAAATGGCCTTCATTAGGGATGAAACCAACCAATTTTGTTAAAATTTTTCGGTATTCTCAATTTAATACTTACCGATTAGTGACCATTATTTTACACAGATTTACTCAATCTAGTCTCTCAAAACTTTCAAATTTCAATCTTAGCCCTAAATGTGTTTTGCGTGTGTGTATCTGTTGTGTGTTTCTATTTAATATTTAATTCTCATAATTACACAAGCTCAAAAAAAGTCGAATTAATGAATTTCTTGTTAAATTAGTTCAACTCATACCGCTTAATACTCTCCAATATTATATTTTTAGAAAATTTAAAACGTAAACGTGTTAAGACTGGTTTATGGCGAGAAACTCAACAAATCGAACAAAGTCAAACGCAATATAAAAATTTTAATTGTAAGTTTTATTTCAGTTTTCTTTTTATTGTTTTTATCGTTTTTTTTTTTAAATACATTCGTACAACAGAACAGTATTTATTCATAAACTTTTCGTTCAAAATGCAAAATTCATTGGGTAATTATGGTATTAAACTGACTAAAACCATAAAAACATTTATACATACATACATACATACATACATACATATATTTAAGATGTATTTACATACATAAATAAGTATAAATGTATATACACAAAATTCTTTAATATGTATTTTAGTAAGACCTATGTAAATCACCTGTACTTATATACATTTAACATGCACACATACATACATACGTATATAAACATAGTAATAAACATAACAAATCATCATATTCCGATAACGTAGGGACCATCATATATTATTGAATTAACTGGCTGTAGTCATTTACTTATTATGTACTATAGATGTTAAAATGTAAACATTTCATTCTTTGTCGAAATTAATTGAAACAAAAATAATAGATAATTTAAGGTGATGGTTTTTTTTTTTTTTTTTTTGTTAATTTGGTTAAAAAGAAAATAAAATTTTAAATGCCTCGAATAGCGTTAATTGCATCATTTTCAAATGCACAAAAAAACATACGGTTGCATTGAGCACAGCATTACAGCCGGTGATGGCGTAGTAATCAGTAAATGTTAAATAAAAAACTAATTTTTAATTTTTTTTTTCGAGAATTGTTTACAAACGTTTTAATATTTTGAATTGTAATTGAAAATGGTGTAGTTGAAAGTCGAGAATATTCTATTATAAATATGAAGGACCAAAAACATAATATTAAGTAAAGAAATTGTTATTGAAATGTTTTTAAAATATTTACAATGTTTAAATAAATGTTAACAAATAATAAAAAAAAATGAATAAATAATTACATTTGATAAGCACTACTTACTGTATGCAGAATACAGGGGAGCTAATAATGTAATTTTGATGACGTCAGCCACCCGGATGATTGATACCATAACATTTTTATTTAGTTTTTTGTGGTCGTTTTGTCTATCGTATATTTTTATATATTACTATTTATTAAATGAAAAAATAAAATAAATGAATTATAAATTAAATAAATTGTCTAAATAAAACGATTGTCGATATCGTTATCGTTATCGTCAGTCAACGTTCGATTCATAAATATTTTCAACAATATTAAATTTTACATAAACGATAATGATTTACGCGATATAATAATAATGTATGCAATAAAATATTCGAAACGATATCGTCACACGACTATTGTCTTACATAATTCGCTCTCAGTACTTAATTTTGTTAGACAATTATTTATGTAGGTTTTTCATATGCATTGCTCACATAACATAATCCTAAAATGAACAAATATGAAATGGTGGTTGGATTGAAAAATTTTTTCCGCATTTGTAAGTCAATAATTTTTGGTGTTTATTGTACAATGTTGTTTGTCTGTCTATAAATTGCATGTGTTATATACTAATTATATTACTTACATAGTATGTATTATGTTTTTCATATTTAATAATTCATTATTAATAAATTTGTAAAATATTTTTTATTTTATGTAACTGTTTCAGTAGTCTTAACATTTTAGAACAGAGTAAACGAAACGAAAACCAGTTTTTTTTCGAATCAGTTATTGAACAGTTACGAATAATTTATAGTTTTGAATATTCGATAAACCGAGTTTAATTGGAGGTTAAGTTGTTTATGGTTACATAGCAAACAAAAATAGCCATTACCAAATTGAAGAAAAATACTTTGACTTCACAGTATACATACATACATATAAAGAAATCTCCATAATGTTAATTAAATTCCTGAATTAAACAAACTTGTTAATGTATATTTTTAATATTAGTTCTCAGACTCATAAAAGTCTTAAATTTACTGATTGTAGTTAAATCAATAGTAGTCAATATTTTGAAGACCTATTTAACGGTACATACTCGTTTTGTTTTTGTATGGGGTGATGTAATAGGTTTAATGCCAAATTAATATATGGGGCGTTTCATGTCAAGTGATCCAACTTTTGAAACCGATGTCTTCCGATCGGGATGAAATTCGCACCAAGGTTAGTCCTATTGGATAGTCGTTCAGATACAATTTTTGAACAAGATCGGTCTACAACTCTCTGAGTTAGAGGGGGTCAAACAGGTGTTTTTTCTCATCCATGTAACTTTTTACCTATTCTTCTTAGCAAAATTTGTCCCAAATAGTTAAGATAGCTATTTCTTCAGTCTTTCGGAAAAAAAAATTAATAAAAATAAAAAAATTTGTTGACTTTTTTTTTTGCAAAATCAAAAATTTTTTTTGACTTTTTTTTCAAAAAAGCAGTTTTTTTGCTCCAAATAAAGCTTAGGTTTTCTACTTTAAGAGCTTTTCGGTCGCTAAGTGCGATGCGAGTGGAATATCTATATAAAAAAAATGTTTTTTAACTCAAGACAACGGTTTTTCAAGTTTTACCATATGCACTAATTTTTTCCTATTAGTGTGTAAGTGTTTCTAAAACCTTAAAAATAAAACATACACTGAGAAACTAGACAAATTAACCTTTGCGACGGTATGTATTATTTGTAATAACAATTAACTTAATATATAATAATAATAATAAAAATAAATAGATAAATAATTTAATAAAATTTAATCTTAATCACATTAGATCCATTTATATCATAACTATTTTTATACTTAATTTATTGTAGCTGATGAAGTATTTAAGTTCTGTCACTTTTTAAAAATCCAGTCTTTCATCCAACTTATTTGTCGCATTTATTTGCTGCTTTTTTGCCAATCCTTTCTTGGCGTTAATAGGTTCAGCTGTTGATTTCGCTGCTGGTTTCTTTTTCGTCTTTGGAAAGAAATCGCATTGAGTAGAGGCGGAAAACTTTTTCAACTTGAGTCTTCCATCCACAAGCGGTATAAAGGCATGGTATTGAGCGGAGCCATCGATTTTCAATGTTTCCTCATGATCCTCTTTGCTACTAAAAACTATTTTAGTTTCTTCACAATAATTCTTTGCCCAATTGTATAAAGCAGTCGCATCAGAGTGTTCAGAGTTATGCATACAAGGTAACGGAACTGATCGTCTTTAACTTGGTAAAGTCCAGAACCAATCCTTGTTCTTCTAAACAGCTAAGAAGACTCACGACCTCCGACCCTTCGGGGCAGGTGGACACCGGGCATGGTATTATAACAATGTGAGCTAATGTGAGCAACGTGGAAAGTCAACGGCAAAGAAGTGATTGATGCATCACATCTAAGGCGAATGAACCAACCACCCCACCGCTGCGTCTGTCTCATATTGGGCGGCAGCAAACAGCGTCTGTACTCCAGAGGAGCGGCTGAATACACAGAAGGAAAACTATAAATCCTTCAGAAGGCAACGGGAAACCACTGAAGTAATGTCCCTTGAAAACCATACAATGAACAATAACAATAACGTACGGCCCTCAATCTCCGGAAACACGAGGGTGCTAAGAATCCCCGGAGGTAAAACAAAACAAAAACTCAACATCGGTACATGGAATGTACGAAGTCTTTATGAAGCTGGAAAACTAGCTAATACCATAGCCGAAATGAACAGGCTCAAAATTGACATACTCGGTGTAAGTGAAACGTGGTGGCCAGATAGTGGAGAATTTGCTTCCCAAAATACGAAAATTTACTATTCAGGCAACCTTAACAATAACCACAGAAATGGCGTGGGAATTATCGTAAAAAATAACATAGCGAAATGCGTATCCGGATTTATCCCAAAATCAGACAGAGTCATGCTTATAAAGCTAGACGCCAGACCAATAAATATAAATATTATTCAAATATATGCACCCACTGCTGATAAAAGTGACGAAGAAATTGAAGTTTTTTATGATGAAATTAAAGATGTTATGAAAATGACGAAACCTCACGAGATAACCATCATTCAAGGAGATTTTAACGCAAAAGTAGGAGAAGATAAAGTACATGGTACAACAGGAAATTACGGATTAGGAGAAAGAAATGAAAAAGGCGACAGACTAATCCAATTCTGTCAGGAATACAAAATGACAATAACTAACACACTGTTCTGCCTTCCGCCAAGACGACTCTATACCTGTAAATCCCCACAGGATAGAAGAGGTAACATTGTGAGGAATCAACTATAGCAAAAACTTCAACGTACCCAGGGGCGGACGTACCATCGGACCACAATCTCCAAATGGCAAACTTGTAGCTAAAACGCTCCTTAACCAAAAGGAGAAAGGTACGCAGGAAACTAGATATGGGAAAACTCGAAGTACCCGCTATTCGAACAAATGTAAAGGAGCGAATAAATCGAGAACTAAATAACGTTAGTAGAGAAGAGACTGAAAATGTATGGAATTCTTTTAAAAACACATTAAAATCAATAGCAGACAATACACTGGGAAACAGCGAAAGAGCTCAAAGAAAGGAATGGATGACAATGGAAATATTAGAACTAATGAAAGAACGCAGCAAATACAAAAACTCAAATTATGAGCTATATTATGAATTAAATAGGGAGATTCAAACGGCAATATGGATAGCAAAGAACGAACACCTGAATAGACAATGCCAGGAGATCGAAAGATTACAATACTTGCATGACGACTTTAATCTCCACAAAAAACTAAATGAAGCCGCAGGGATATACCGCAAATCAACCACAGTTGTACTATACAACAACAACAACGAAGCTGTTTTCGATATTACAGAAAAGAAGACTATATGGACTGAATATATTAGACAAATGTTTACTGATAGAACCCGATCAAATTATGAAGCGCAGATGCAACAACCACTAACAGGATCTTTTATCACTAAAACGGAGGTGGAATCTGCGGTAAGGTCTATAAGAGGCAAAAGAGCCTGTGGTCCTGATGAAATTCCTTCTGAAATACTGAAGTTGATAGACGACGACGATATCCAACTATTAATAGATTTGTTTAACTACATCTATGATACGGGTCAATACCCACAAGATTGGCTTAGATCAACATTTATAACCATTCCTAAGAAAAAACACCCAAAATATTGTAATGATTATAGGCTTATCAGCCTAATGAGCCATGCCCTAAAAATATTCCTCAGAATAATTCACTCCGGAATTTATGAAAAATGCGAGAAGGCAATGGGCGCATCTCAGTTTGGCTTTAAAGAAGGAATGGGCACCCGCGAAGCACTATTTTCTATACAGATATTGGTTCAGAAATGCAGAAATGTACAGAAGGATGTTTTCCTGTGCTTTATTTATTACGAAAAAGCTTTCGACACAGTGCGACATGATAAAATGATGGTAATTCTTATGTCCATATGTATAGACGACAAGGAAATTAGATGCATTAGGAGCCTGTATTGGCATCAAACAGCGCAAGTAGATATCAACGGTGAGCTGACGGAAAATATAGTAATTTCCAGAGGAGTCAGACAAGGCTGTATATTTTCTCCATTATTATTCAATATCTACTCCGAAAAAATTTTTCATGAATCCATCAGCAACGTTCGAAAGGGCATATATATAAACGGCACATTTCTTAACAACACTAGATATGCTGATAGTATGTCGGGGCTTCAAGATCTAGTGGACAAACTGACGACATACAGTGAAGCATACGGTCTGAAGATTAATATACGAAAAACAAAATACATGATCATTAGCAGAAAAAATAACCACAACATAACCAGCTTAAAAATACAAGACTCCTACGTCGACAGAGTACATAGTTTTAAATATCTCGGCGTTACGCTGAATGACAAATGGGATGGTTCAAATTTAATAAGATACCGTATTGAAATGGCAAGAGACGCATTTTTTAAATATAAAAAAGTTTTCACCAGCCATGACATTAATCTTGAAACGAAGTTAAGATTTATCAAGTCATATGTATGGTCAGTCCTGCTATATGCGATGGAGGCATGGACCATTAAAGCAGGGGACATAAAGATACTGGAGGCCTTCGAAATGTGGATTTATCGAAGGATACTCAAAATACCATGGACCCATTTTATATCGAATAGCGAAGTTTTAAGAAAAGTTCACCGCGTAAGAGAACTTGTCCCCACTATAAGGAGACGAAAGACAGCATATTTAGGCCATATTATGAGAAACCCAAAATATAAGATGCTACAAGTTATTACGAGAGCAAATATTGAAGGAATACCCACTAGAGGCAGAAAGGAAACAACATGGCTTCAAAATATTCAGGCGTGGCCTGGTATCCGAGATGTAGGAAATCTTCTAAGCGAGGCGAGAAATAGAGACGGTTATGCTGAAATTTTAAATACCTTATGAATTTATTGAAATGTAATTGTATTGGTCAATAACATTCAAAAATCGAATAGGCAAATAAAGAGTAGAGAGTCGCATCTATGATGCGATCTTGATGAGAGCACTGGAGGCTATACTTTGCTGCATTTCTTTTGAGGTTTGCTCCAATACCATCACATACTCCTTTACCATGAGCAGTAGGATGAAAATGCCACTCAGCTGGCATTCCAAAGTCTTTTTTATGAGCTAAAAGATTTGCGAAGCTACTTTTGTTTTAAAATGTTGATTAGCTCCGTCCGAAACGTAGTATACCTTCTCTACTATAAATTTAGATTTTATATATTTTAGTATTATCTTCTGGTACTCATAAACTGCAACGGTGTCATGTTTTAAATCGTCGGATATGATTGCCATACTTTTGTGTTCCACTTTTTCATCTTTCATGTAGTAAATAACTACTTGGTCATTATTTTAAGTGGAATGCTTGTATGGCATCCTGAAGGACATATTTATAGTTTTCTGCGAAATCATATGAAATAACGAATTCACCAGACTTCAAATGTATCTTCAAATCCTTGAAGAATGATCATTGCTCTTTGACTAAAAAGTCATGGGTTCTCAAGTTTAGCAATCCTGTACACATTTCTTTCGCAAAATCATCAAGAGCAGATTCGATGCTGCGGTAACAATCGATGGCACCGCTCAATACCATGCTTTTATACCGCTTGTCGATGGAAGACTCAAGTTGAAAAAGTTTTCTGCCTCTACTCAATGCGATTTCTTTCCAAAGACGAAAAAGAAACCAGCAGCGAAATCAACAGCTGAACCTATTAACGCCAAGAAAGGATTGGCAAAAAAGCAGCAAATAAATGCGACAAATAAGTTGGATGAAAGACTGGATTTTTAAAAAGTGACGAAACTTAAATACTTCATCAGCTACAATAAATTTAGTATAAAAATGTTATGATATAAATGGATCTAATGTGATTAAGATTAAGTTTTATTAAATTATTTATATATTTATTTTTATTATTATTATTATTATTATTATTATTATATATTAAGTTAATTATTATTACAAATAAATAAAAAAAAATAATTTTTCAACATTTCTATAGAAAAAAAGTGATTTTTCCCTAAGATTAACATATTGTGGGTATTACACTATTGAGGGTATGAAATTTAAGTTAGGTATGTTACATACCGCCGGAAAGGTTAATTTGTCTAGTTTCTCATAATATGTTTTATTTTTAAGGTTTTAGAAACACTTACACACTAATAGGAAAAAAAATTCAAATTAGTGCATATGGTAAAACTTGAAAAACCGTTGTCTTGAGTTAAAAAACGTTTTTTTTTTTATAGATATCCCACTCGCATCCCACTAAGCGACCAAAAAGCTCTTAAAGTAAAAAACCTAAGCTTTCTTTTGAGCAAAAAAAAATTCCTTTTTTGAAAAAAAGTCAACAAAATTTTTGATTTTGCAAAAAAAAAAAAGTCAAGAAATTTTTTTAATTTTTTTTAATTTTTTTTTCCGAAAGACTGAAGATATAGCTATTTAAACTATTTGGGACAAATTTTACTAAGAAGAATAGGTAAAAAGTTACATGGATGAGGAAAAACACCTGTTTGGTCAAAATGTCAAATTTTGACCCCCCTCTAACTCAGAGAGTTGTGGATCGATATTGTTGAAAAATTGTGTCTAAACTACTATCCAATAGGACTAACCTTGGTGGAAATTTCATCCCGATCGGAAGACATCGGTTTCAAAAGTTGGTCACTTGACATGAAACGCCCCATATGTTAATCTCTGTTATATTTTCTTTCTTTTTATAGAAAATCATCAAATTCGGTCCAATGGGTCACGAGATATGAATGAAAATGTGAAAAAACTCTTGAAAAAATAAAAATGTTCTATGTGTTTGTAGTTGTGGTGTTTGCTTCATCAGGATGTGTGTATGGTTATAAAGCACATTTTTTTGAAAAAGTGCCTTTCCTTAAAAAGTACATTTTCTCCAGAAGTACATTTTTTTTAAAGTTTTATCTGTAGGCAACGGATTTGTGTTGCCCCTAACCCCATTTCTGCCACGTTTGCACGATATCTGTGTAGAAATGGAGTGCTCTCACCAACATCACTAGAAAGTATTTCAGCATCAATTTTTAAATACCGTATTCATGTCGGGTTTTAAATTTTGAAAACCATTCATTTTCATCTTTACTTTTAATATGGGTCCTGTCAGTGTGTTTTTCTTTTCACTTGATTTAAAAACCATTTATAAAGGCGATTTTCCATCTCCGGATATTTCACGCTGTGTAAAACTTTTTTTTTTACTTCCTGCTAGGTGTTGGCACCAGCATCAATTACTTCTTGTTTTTTTTTTTTTTATTTTATTTTATGTAGCTGTTGGCATATTTTATTACATTAAAATCTTGAGCTAAACGATTTCCATGCACGTCGTCATTAAGTCTTTTTATTATTTTAACCCTAGTGTCCAAAGATAAGTTGTTTTTTACGTTTATTTGGCTTTTTTTAAACCTTTCACCCGAATTAACAACTTTCACTTTGACCTTCAGTCATCAAATGACCCAAATTTGTACAAGCGTGACAAATTTCATATGCATATGACCTAATTGTACACACCACAAATACTCGATGTGTCCCCGTTTTATTGTTACTTCAATGAGCAGAAACCGAAAATGCAAAGCTTTGTGGTGAATATTAAAAAAACGATCAGAATTTAGAATTACAGGCACTAATATCAGAGCGTTCAATACATTAAATTGGCCAGTTCTAATATTTGGACGGTTGAAATTTGTGTGAGTTCTAATTTGTGTGAATCTAGTGGATTAACCAAATGTGTTCGTTAAGGCAAAAAATAAAATAATAATTTTTATGTGCATCTGATAAAAAATTTTAATAAAATATTATAAATCGATAGGTTGGAACATTTATTTAAGTTATCTCAGGAACTGTTCGTCCGATTTACTTAATGTATAGTACATATGTAGGTATACCTTACTCTTAAGAGAAAACCTCTGGGTTTAAAATTTTATAATCTGAATTTCTTTGAAATAATCATATCGTTATGTATGATATTTTATCATATATTCCAAGCATGTTTCTTAGTTTCTTAGTTTATATAAACTTTTTTTATATTTCAATAAAACCATCAATATGTTCTCTAAAATGGTGAATAAAACATTACATTTTTTATATCCTATACCACGACGTACGTGGTCAAGCTATAATGACTTTGTGCTGATGTTTGTAACTACAAAAAAAATTAACCGTCCGTCCGCCCGTTCTTCTGTCCATCTTAGCTTGATTATAGGTGTATAAGCTTTTATCGACCGTAGGACGAACGCTATTGAAATTGGTGAAAATCGGTGCATGGTCAGATCTAGCCCCTATGCAACTAACCCCTATCAGACCGACTAAAACTGTCCGAAGACCCAAATTAACATATAAATCTTGGTCAAATTTGGTGTATGCGTGCCTATTATACCCACCAATCAGTAGTCCAAAAATAAACAATATAGGACTATTTCTAGTCACAGTCCCCATATAAAGTTGATTCCCGATCTTCACTTAAATCTAACAAAAAACAAAAATATTGCACAGATTTTTCTCAAATTTGGTTTGTATATATTTTTTCAAAGTATAAGTGACTTTACCAAATATGGTCAGGATCGGTCCATTTTTCGACCTAGTCCCCATATAAATATAGTATCCGATATGAACTTTTTCATATCTGCAGCGAAAAAAATTAATAAAAAAACCATTCAAATTTGGTTTATGCTTATTTGCTATATCCAATTAGTTGGACCGAAGAGATAGGTTCTCTAAACCATGGTATAGGGTATCGTATAGTCGGGCTAGACCGACTATAATTTTCTTACTTATTTTTATATCCAATTAGTGGGACCGAAGAGATAGGGTCTCTAAACCATGGTATAGGGTATCGTATAGTCGGTCTAGACCGACTATAATTTTCTTGTGTTTTTATTTTTATGCTTTATATTCTTAGTTTTGAATTGTAATATTAAGTTTTTGTGTTGTAAATTTTTAGTTTTTAAATGTTTATGTGGCTTTTGTTTTAAACTCATTCCCGTATTTCATTAAACTTGTCACATTTTTAAAAAGAGTATAAATCTTATTGGGTAGACGGGATACAATTTTATGTGCAAATATATGTGCAACCATTTTTCTTACGCAGAATATAATCATTATAAATTTACTTATTTTTTTTAGTAGCCAACATGGATTTTTCATCTATATGGAATACAAAACCGGCCACACCCTCGCCATCATCGACTACATCAACAAATTCTGAACTAAAACCGGAACCATGTAAGTAACAAAATTACAAAATTTTGAAAATTAATTTTACATACGAGTACATATATATATATATATATGTATGTATGTATGTATATGTATGTATGTACTCTTATTTATATATATACCCCTACCAATATTATTTACAGTTTTATCACCAAATTACTTTGGTGGTACGTACAGGAATACGTATCAAGCATCACCTTCACCACAGCCGTTATCACCAATGATGAATCGAAATTTTACCACACCATCACCGGGTCTTGCGAGGAATTCCAGTGCTGAGAGTAATTCACAAATGGCGAACATTTACAATCAGAGTCAAATGAATACAACGGAACATTATCAGCAAAATATATCGAAAAATTATAATATGTCGCCAAATATCGTCAGTAATCAATTTCAGGATGGCTTCAACAATACGAACGAGTACATTAACAACAATATATTAAGTCCCCAACAGACACAATTTACGACTTATAATCCATCCTTTAATCGTACTAGCGGTGGAAGGTTTTCACCAATCTCAGCCAATGACAATAATGCCAACAATCCAATTTCAAATACATCACAACTTCAAGCCATAAATATGATGACCACAATACATATACCAGCTGTACAAGGAACATCAAATTTACATTTCCAAGGTTCAATTGATTCTGCTGCTACTAACAATAACAATAATAACAATAATAATAATAATAACAATTATACAAACAATTTTATAACGAACAATTTGGTGGAAGTTCATGAACAGGAACAAGGAACAGCCAATATCAATATGATGCTTAATCAATTCCCAGATTCGAATTTAATTGATTCAGCTCCTCCTATGCCTCCTGATTCAGCCGAAGATTTACTCAATAATCTTTTGTTAATTGATACCAATGACTTTGTCAACATAAATACAGAGGAATTTAGAATATCGAATCTTTCAATATCAACTTGATTGCAGAATTATTCAGCGAAACGCGTGCGTTTATATTGGTTTGAAATTTCATAATGTTCTTCAAAATCTAACACCGTTTACATTTGCAATTATGAAAATTTTTTTGACACAGCTATTTTATTTAAACAGCAGATGTTCTCTTGATATAATATGCATGTAGGAAGAAAATGTCCCAGGTTGTAGTTCTATTTTTATTTATTTATTTATTAAATAAATTTAAAAAATATATTTAAAAAGACATAACGAAACATTTAAAGAATATTCTAGTTATTTAATTAAGATTTATATTGTTCTTCAACTTTTAACTCTTCTTTAACTTTATTTATTTTGGACTACACTTTTTTCAATCACAATCGTAGTGCTGATTCGCGAGTTTTTGACTAGACTACACGCAAATCTCTGAAATTTTCATTTAAAGACATATTTTCATTTAAATCAAATTTTTCGAAATTTCAAACCAAATGTAAACACACTATAAATCGCAACTTCAACTCTATCCGTTAATCCGTCAAAAGATTCGACAATGAAGGCCTCTCAATTATATCTCTCATAGAAATATTATGGCTAACCTGTGATTGTGGAGTTTGAGCTGTTCTTTAAAGAATCTCAAATTTTTGATATTTTATACATATAAGAAAATATATGTTCATGTATATTTAAGAGATTACCAACTAATACCAATCAATTTTAAAAGCTATAAGGAGTTTGTTATTATTAAATTTTATAAAGTCTTTGTTTTTGGAAATTTTTAAAAAATTATTTCCTTTTTTTAGATGTGGGTTCTGTTTGCTATAATGTAAAGTATTCAAACATTTTTCTTAACATAAAATTAGTGTTGTTTAGTACACATTCACGGTGTGAAATACTTTGAATCACACCCAGATCTTAAATCAAAATCTTATAGTGTGAAACCCTTTTTATGTGGTTTGGCAATGAAACATTCAATAATGTTAAATCATTTTTGTAAAATAATAAATATTTTAATAAAAAGTTAAACTTTTAGCGTGCTTTATTTTCTTTGTATACCCTTCACAACACTGTGCAGAGGGTATATATCAGTTGGTCATTCCGTTTGTAACGCATCGAAAAATGCATTTGCAACCCCATAAAGTATATATACTCTTGATCCTTATAACTCGAGTCGATATATCGATGTCCGTCTGTCTGTTGAAATTACTCTCATTCACGAAATAAACCATGTTCGTAATTGTTTTGAGCAGGCTGGTATTGAAAATATAGTAAATGGGGCATCATTGTGTCGAAATATGTCCTCTAAAAAATTGTTAAAATTTGCTATAAGTCCAGATATTAATGTAAACGTAAAACCGATGTGGAGGGTACCAAAGATTCGGGGTCATTCTCCGCGGGTGGGAAATTCCAAATTATGGTGAAAGTACTAGGCCATTATAGTAAAACCTCCATAGGGTTGGACGTTCTCAGACCAAAGTAGTAGTGTTATGTATGCTCTAGACCACTTTTCAAGTACATATGTGCACATCAAGCTCTTTTAACTTGGCAGCACTGTTTTTTGTTCCGTTAAGTTTGAATTTTACCGTTATTTAGCATTATTTTAGCAGATTCATCAGCCTTTTTTCTCATTATTTAGCAGATTCGTAGCCCTTTTCCCGTTATTTTAACATATTTACCCACTTTTTTCGTTGGTTCTTAATATATTTGGTAGAGGTGGCATCATTTAAATATTTATTATCATTTATTTAAGCCTAAAGAGATACTACACATTTTTTATTTAAAAAAGTTACCAGATAAGGAAAGATTACAAAATAAGTGCCATCTATATATCGTAAGTTAAATTTATTTTTGTTCTGTTTGAATCAGTTTTTATACAGTTTGATGGTTTTTGAATCACCCATTAAATATTATTGTTATCCATGTTCGGAAACCTAAATGCAGTTTTTGATGCAATTTGATAGTTTTTTTCTGTTTGAATCAGTTTTGTAAACAAAATCTAAACCAATAAGTAGGTGGCAACTTTTTATTCCGTTAACTTTGAATATATAAGAGTTAGTAGAACATGTTAATATTTTTTTAGAGGGCAATATTTATTTAATTTTTTTCGTAACATAATTTTAACGTTTTAGTATCGTATTTTAAATAATAAATTTTTATTTCATAATATTGTGAAATCACATAATTAAATGTATCCCACTTTAATATTTATTTACTAAATTTGCTATTACTTCATACCAAATCTTTATTTTTTTTTCCAAATATTAACGATTTTCAAACAATTTTTGTTATATTTGCTTTTCAATTTTTTTAATTTAAGTTTTCAGATTTCAGGTTTTCAATTTTTAATTCAAGTTTTTAGTTTTTAATTTAAGTTTTTAAATTTTTAATTTTTAATTTTTAGTTTAATTTATTATATATAGGTGTCTTTCAGTTAGTTCCTATAGTTGTTTTTCATTAATATTTTAGATATTTAATTTTTTATTAACTCTGAATATTCAACTGTCTTTCAGTTAGTTCCTATAGTTATTTTTTCAAAATATCTTTGAAATCATATTTCACATAATCAAATTTTTAGCTATTTTTTATTTTCATGTGTCTTTCAGTTAGTTACTATAGTTTTTTTTTTTTTTCATTTCCAATATACTAGCTTTATTAAGTAAAAATATATCCGTTAATTTTGAATACATTTTATATATTCTATTGAAGTTTTTTAGAGCTGACGACATATTTTTCATTCACAAAACCCATCTTTTTAGAATTATTTGAGAAAATATTCGTTTATTCAAGTCTATATGTTTCTTTCTATTGAATTATTCCAATATATTTTTTTTTGCTTCTTATTAAGTAAAAATATATCCGTTAACTTTGAATTTAAATACACTTTATATATTATATTGAAGTTTTTTTTAGAGCTGACAACATATTTTTCATTCACAAAACCCATTTTTTTAGATTTATTTGAGAAAATATTCGTTTATTCAAGTCTATATGTTTCTTTCTATTGAATTATTCTAATATATTTTTTTTTTTTTTGTTTCTTATTAAGTTAAATTATAACCAATTTTAATCTACTTTTCAGACTTTAATATTTATTTTCTAAATTTGTTATTATATCAGACCAATATTTTTTTTTTTTTTTTCAAATATTAACAATCAAATCTTTATTTTTTTTTTTTTTTTTTAATATTAACGATTTTCAAACAATTTTTTTATATTTTCAATTTTTAATTTAAGTTTATAGATTTTAGTTTTTTAATTTTAGTTTTTATTTTAGTTTTTAGCAAGGTTCAGAAAATACACACACGAAACACACAATGTTCTGTTCAAAAGCAGCCAACACATATCTTTATTTTCATATCAATTATGTGCGTTTCAAAATTTTCTACGGTGCCCAACACAACCATGACTGTGTTCGTTTTAATATTTCGTTATTTACACGAACATTTTTGTATCACATACTTTTTGTTTCAATCACACATAAAGCACACATTTTTGAGTGTTGCTTTATTTGAAGTTCATGTTCTGCTACGTGTAATGAAAAAAAACACAGAACATGTACAATGAACAGGTTCGAGTTCAGTTGTATTTTAAGTCGTGTTGTGGCTCGTGTAGTAAGAAAAAACACAACATGTACAATAAACAGGTTCGAGTTCAGTTATATTTTAAGTCGTGTTTAAAATATAACTGAACTCGAACCTGTTTATTGTACATGTTGTGTTTTTTCTCACTACACGAGCCACAACACGACTTAAAATATAACTGAACTCGAACCTGTTTATTGTACATGTTCTGTGTTTTTTTTCATTACACGTAGCAGAACATGAACTTCAAATAAAGCAACACTCAAAAATGTGTGCTTTATGTGTGATTGAAAAAAAAAGTACGTGATAGAAAAATGTTCGTGTAAATAACGAAATATTAAAACGAACACAGTCGTGGTTGTGTTGGGCACCGAAGAAAATTTAAAAACAAACATAATTGATGTGAAAATAAAAATATGTGTGTGTTGGTCTAAGTTATGTTTGTTTACATATATGTACGAGTTTTTTATTCAGTGTGTGTTTTTTTCTGAACTCTGGTTTTTAGGTCTTCAATTTTGAATTTAAGTTTTTAGTTTTTTAATTTTAGTTATTAGTTTTTAGTTTTTTAATTTTAGTTTTAGTTTTTCAATTTTCAGTTTTTTAGTTTTTTAATTTTTGATTTTACAATTTTAAATTTTTAGTTTTTATATTTTCTTTTCAATTTTTAGTTTTTCAGTTTTTTAATTTTTGATTTTTCAATTTTAAATTTTTAGTTTTTAAATTTGCTTTTAAATTTTTTAATTTAAGTCTTTAGTTTTTAGATTTTCAATTTTTAAATGTTAAACCACGGGTATTTTTTTGCAAAAAGTCGAGCTGTATTATACGAAAATTGTCCGAATTTTTCAACATCTATTTCATGACCAGAAGATACAACAATTAAAATTGTGTGCAACTTTTCAATCAGTTCAAAATCAATTTTCTTAATATCTGCTGATATTTCAGCTTTTTCGAAAAATCTTCTGGCTGTGTTGTCATCATTCGAATTGCCGAAGCCGGGTTTTGGTTGGTCTATAATTAGACCAGTTTTGTTCCTAAATTCTGTTTGAATTCGACTCTTGTTTTCAGGAACTATTGCTTTATCGGAATCGGTTCTAGCCTGCCATTTTTTATTGGTAATTTATACGAAACGTGTAGAAGACATTCATAAAATCGAATCCAACCATGCAGTATAGACAGGCCGAGATCCAATGTTTTGTGTTTTAACCTCCTTTACGATCATTTTTCCACATCGTTAAATTCTTTACTCGATGACCCACATAAATAGCACTTCTGGGTTGATTTTGTGTCTGTGAGTGCGTTGCAACCTTTTCCATCTACCATTACTAACATCAGTTTATGAGTCACGCTCACAGATCTTTCTTCTATGAATGCTAGAGAATTTTTAAACGCATTTATCTCTTTTTCCACTCTTCTTTTTTCTTGTGTGGAGACACTTGAAGATTCTCCAATAAATTCAATTTTTAATGGCCTACAAAATCTTATTGAGGATGGGCGAGGATTTTGCCAAAAGACTTTGTTTTGACACAACATTCTAAGGGGAACTATGCAGGTTATAAAAACAGATGCGTCACTTGCACCATGGCCATGGAAATCTTGTTTGTATGAGCTGTGCCCGGAGCTTCCATCAAAGCCCCACTTTGTATATAAAATAATTTTTGACAATTCGTCATCACATAATGTGGTAGTAACATCTTTTTGCAGTAAAATTATTCGGTCAACAGTGTGATAAATAACAGCTTGCAGACTTAATTGAGCTGCTGTTTCGGAAACTCGTATTGCCTCGTTCTTTGGGTAACAGTCTTTTTTCGCTTGTTGGACGATTGTGTAAGGAGGGAACTTCTCCGGAGCAGCTTTTCTTATAACATTATACTGGCTACGAGTAAGCTTCGCTTCTGCCCATTCATGTGACGTTAAACTTGCTTTATATTTTGTAGCTTTAGATGGGGACGAAGTAACATCTTTTAATATTTTTGATGCTTCTATCTGGCCAGAAGCTCGTAAACTCATTTGAGTGGCATAGCTTAACATTGACAGCGATGAATTATCTCTTAAGACTGCATTTTTTGTTTTTGATTTTGAGGAACATTTATCAAATTCCACTTCTTTGCGACCTCTTTTATTTGTTGTGTGAGTTACAAATGAGAGGGAAGAATCTAACCAATTTTTGTTATCCATACAAAAACGACAATCATGTCTATATGATTTAGACCATCTACACTTAAAATCAAAAACGAAACTATTTTGTTTGAAAATCTTTCATATCAATAGGGCTCATACGCTTTCTTATTTCTTCTTTTAAAATATAAATTTTTTCATTTAACTGCGAAGAGTCTAAATTTCGAATAATATCGTAAAGGCTCCGCCGAGAAAAAAATACTGTTTTGTAGCTTATTCCTAAAAATTTTAGACAGTAGCATACGATTAATCAGAAACTTTAATGCCCGTTTTCTCCAACGAGAAACTGCCGATTAAAGAAATTTGGTTTTCTCAATGTCTGGTTTGCTTCTATTTTGTCGCAAAGCTAACCGGCACTCATCTGCCAATTATTTATTTATCGTACAGATAAATTATTCTCCCAACTTTCATATCAATTTTGAGAGGCATGGCCAACTGAAAATAATTCTCCCAACGTTCATACGTATTTTGAGAGGCATTGCCAACTGAAAATAATGTTTTTATCGGTACATTGAGAAAACCAAAATTGTTAACTGACAATTTATCGGTCCAATCAATTTATGTCCGGGTTAAGTAACAGGCAGTTTGCCGATACATTGAGAAAACCGGCATAAGTATTTTTATTGTACCAGTTACCCAACTACAAACTTTTACATCACTTTCAACACGTTTGATTTTTGCACAAACACAAAAATAACAAATTTCTACCAAACAGGCTTGCCATTTTAGCACTTGGGGTGCTAGATCTAGCACATTTTTTTGTGCTCTGGCAACCAAAATTTATAAAAAGGTGCTAAGTGCTAGTTTAGTACTTTTTTATACTTTTTTTAAACTTAAAAATTTTATTTCTGCTGTATTTAGATTTTGAGTGATTATACCGATTTTGAGTAGCTTTCTAACACCTTTTTTCAGATGATCTAGCACCGCCTCACATTTGTCTTATGGCAACACTGCTACCAACAAAAAAACACAAATCCAGTACAATAATAACAGCAATAACAATTATAACAACGAAAACGAGGACAAAACAAATTAAAGACTACAAGAGCCAGTATTTTAAGACTAACTGTTTTCACAATATAAATTAATAAATCTCATTGGCGCAAAAACTCACAACATATTCTTGTTAAATATGAAAGCTTTCATATTGCAGTTTAATACATAATTTACTTTCATACCCAATTTTACCCTATTCCCATTTAAAAGTCCACATATATATATTTTAAAAATAGCCCAAATTTAGGCATATTTCAAAAAAATATTTAAAAATATTTCTACATAACTTTTGTTGGAATTGATTTATTTGTCAAGCAAGTCGGTTGAAAATTTTCTTGCTACGAATATTTAATTAATTTAAATTAATAATTTTATTCTTTTTCGAAGAATATTAATATTCAATTTTCAATTGGAAGAGAAAGAAACAGAAAAGAAAAAAAAAAGTAGGAAAATGAATGTCGATTTCAAGCAGTTGGGGGCGGAGCACCGAAATTGAAATTACCGCCTGATAAAACGAAACCATTCGGTTATAGACAGAATGAAAATGGCGCTTCATTGTCTACAACAGCTTCAAACTCTAAAAGTAAAAATGCTTAATCTTGTATATCGATTAATGAGGCTTTAAATGACCGAGGTGGAAATATGCATTTAGAAGAAATGTCATCGAGAAAACGTGATGAAGAGATTCCAGATAACTTTTCGCATAACACATCAATGGAATTTGATGATGATGATTTGACAAAGGATCTACAAGAATTTATCAACGTCAGTGGCAAAATAAGGAAACGTGTACATTCTGTACAACTAGATTTGTCAGATTTTGATGCTCCCAATGTTGACAAAAAGAACACCAGTAATCGTTTTCAAATTCTGGGGGAAATCGAAGTAGAAACTACCAAAGCCAACGTGTACAAAAATGTTCAAAGCGAAAATAAATCTTTTAAACCAAAAGTGGATAGTTTTTGCCCGCCTATTTTTTTATTTAACCTAAATATCAAAGCTTTGGTTGATCAATTGAAAACCAAAAACATTGACTTCAAGATAGTAAATAAATCAAGATACAAAAGTAAACTTTACTTACGCGACCCATCAGTGCATCAAGAAATGATGTCATTACTAAAGAAAAAAAATGTTGAATCGTACTCATTCACTCCAAGGGCGCTCAAGAAGAAGAATATTGTTCTCCGAGGATTATACCACAAAACTGGAATTGATGATATTAAAAATGAACTCGATTTGATTATACCTAACACCGTGGATAAAGTTTCAAGAAAAGTTGACATTGACACCGACTTATTTATGATCACATTGCTTCCCGGCAAACAGGCTAATGACTTTACACATATAAGGTATTTACTAAATCAATCTATATCATGGGAATCACCAAAAGCAAATTACAGAGAGGTTCAATGTTGGCGTTGTCAACAATGGGGCCATTTTTCTAGTAATTGCAATAGACCTCAGGCATGCGTTAAATGTTCCGAAAAACATGGACCGGGTGAGTGTAAATTAGTGAATGATGGGAATTCTAAGCCCTTTTGCAATAATTGCAAACAATGCGGACACCCGGCGAATTGGCGGGGTTGTCCAGTTTTTTTAAAATACAGCAACCGTAGGAAGGAAATTGCAGACACTGACAGAGAAAGGAATTTATTAGCTTCACAAAATGTTAGGAAAATAATAAATAAATCAAATTATGTCTCAGTTGATAAGAATTTTGCACAATGTTTCGATAATTCAGGAAAGAAAAGTAATGTCCCTCGGAAATCGCCTATAATTGAGGAATTTATGATTATAGCTAGAGAGCTTTGTAAAGAGGAGATATTGTCTTTAGAAGATAAAATCAAGAACTTCATTGATAACTACAAAAATTGTTCGAGAACGCAGGCTAAATCTGATTGCTTAAGACTTCTCAAGGAAATTGAAACCAATTATGGCAAATAGAAAAATGAATATTTTAACTTTTAACGTTCATTCTCTGGTGAACACCAGTAGAAGATTAGATTTAACTAATACATTAAAAAGTAATGAGATTGATGTAGGCTTTGTCCAGGAGACTCATCAGTAAAAATCACCGAATTTTTTTAGAAAATTATACATTTGTGAAAGATGACAGCGCAGTGGGTGTTGCTATTGCTCTGAGGGAAAATTATTCATTTCGTCGTATTGTCCTTGAGAATTGTGACGGTGATCTGTTTTGCTCTGCACTGTAGCAAAAGAATTTCTGTTACAAGCAGAATAAGAAAGAAGAAAAAAAAAATAATCTTGATCTTGAAATTATTTTCAAATTCAAGTATATAAACAACACCTTATATGGTAATATGTTGATGGCATTTTTTTTTTTGGCAAACTGATTTATGGCGTTTTTTTTTCTCTTCATTGTGTTGTATTAAATCATGAACACATTCATATGCAATCATGCTGGTCAAACCACGTATTTTCTTGTATTGATCTCACTTGCTCTCATAGTCATATATGAGTGGGAGTGTTATAAATACTAGAGAATATTATGAATGCATATGAATGTTCTCAATGAATTGGTGGTGATTTTGTTTTTTAATAAACAGGTTTTTATCTGCAGATGAATGAATGAAGATGAGAAGGTTTAATGTAATAAAGTTAAATTTAAATGGAGGAGTTGAATTTTGAGTCGTGAAGAATAAGGTTGAGGAAAAACCTTTTAAGAATATAAAATGTAGTTTTAAGAAAAAAAAGAAGGTTGAGGAAAAACCTCTTAAAATTAAAAATATAGATTAAGTGAAAATTTAAATGTAGTGTAAGGACGGTTAAAACAAAAAAAAATTTAGAAAGTAAGAACTTAAAATAAACTTTAAGAAAAGAAATAAAACTTTACATGTGACATAACTAAAGAAATTGTGGAAGAACATTTTTAAAGAAACTTAAAATTAAATTATATTAAGAACTTAAATACTGTTAAGAAAAGAAAAGAAGGTTTAAAAAAAAATAAATAATTGAAAAATAATATAAAAATATAAAACAACACAAGTTGATTAAACCAAATTAAGGAATTATAAATATTTTGTATTGAAATCCCCTACAATATCATCATTAATACAGCTATGGCCGATTTTTTCAGTGGAATATTGCGAGACACAACCACGGCGTCTGGCGGCAGCAGCTTCATCCTCAACAACTACAACCATATGGCGGTAATTAAAAGAAACTAATGTTTTCTTAAATCTAAATTAAATAAAAAAATTTCCTAAGATTTGTCTAGCTATAAATTAAAATTATTTTTTTTTAAAGATTTTTCTAATTATAAATCAAAATTTTTTTCTAATTATAAATTTAAACTAAATATCAAATATTTTTAGATATGATGTTTGCTAAAATTAAAATTGTGCAAAAATCAAAATTGTGCTAAAATTAAAATTTTTCTAGTATTAAAGATTTTCCTAAAATTTAAAAACTTTCCTAAAAGTAAAAAAAAAAAAAAAATTGTCCTATAATTAAACTTTTCTAAATCTTGCTAATTATGGTATAAAATTAAAAAAAAAAAAAAAAAGAAAAACAAAAAGAAAAACAAAAATTTCCTAAGATTTGTCTAACTATATATGCGAATTTTTTTTAAAGATTTTTCTAATTAGAATTTAAAAGTTTTCTAAATGTGAGGTTTTCTAATTAAACCAAATTTTTGTCATTAAAAATTAGCTAAGTGTAAGGTATTCTAAATATAAAAATTTACCTAAATACAAAATTTTTCTAAAATTACATAAAAAAGTTTTCTAATTATAAAATTTAAATAAATATATAATTCTCGAAATGTCAAAATTCGCAAAATATAAAATATTCGAAATATAAAAATTTTTTCTAAATATAAATTTAAACTAAAATTTAACTAAAAATTTTCTAAATTAAGAACTTTGCTAAATATAAAATTAATCTAAAAATTTTCCTAAATAAAAATAAAATTGAGCTAAAATTAAAAATTATAATAAGAAATATAATTTAGCTAAAAATAAAATTTTGCTAAAATTTTCCTAAAACAGAATTTTGCTAAAATTTAAAAATTCTTCTAAAATTAAAATTGAGCTATATTTAAAAATTTTCCTAAAATTAAAATTTCCCTAAAAATTAAATTTTGCTAAACTTAATTTAAAATAACCTTAAAATGAAGGTTCAATAAAACTTGTTATAACCAATGTAGAAAACCAAACCAAACCAAATCTTATCATTTGTGGGTTACCTCCAATTAAGATGGAGTCGAGGTAACATGGTAGGGAGGGCATAAGGGGCAGAACACCTCGTCCCCAATCCCAAGGTAAGTATGGTCATCCGTCCCATTTAGTGTCCGTTTTTTGACAGTTGTTTTCTTTTAGACCCCACCATCCGGCGAGCTAGGCCCCTACGCCAGCACGTGCGACCAGCAAAGGCTCAGGGAAACGGAAGCGGATCTTCCACCAACGCCGCACCCATTACAGAATGTTGTATTTCCAAATATATTTATTGAAATTTTATTGATGATTGACGGGGCATGCAGAAGATTTATTTTTGGTTCTTTGTATATTCCATGCAATTCGGACTATAATTTAATTTACAATGGGTTATCTGTCATCAAAAACTTTTGTTCCGTCTATGATGGTATTATTCTGGGGGGCGATTTTAATGCGAAGCATCTAACGTAGGGGGACATCTTAATTAACCGTAATGGCACTGCATTGTATGATTGGTTAACGGATAACTGTTCCACCTTTATAAGAATTTCGGATTCGATGCCTTCCTTTCCTTATGGAAATTCCTTTTTGGACCATTTTTTGATAAGTACGAATTTGGTCGATATTTTTAATCCGAATTACTCAGTTAAGGCTCTTCCCACATTCTCAGACCATTTTCCTTTAAATTTACAATTAAAGTTTCTAAATTTTGAATTTGTTTTGAAACAACCACGTCTTTTTACTTACTTTAAGAACACCAACTGGAATGCCTTTAGGGAAGAAATCAATTCGAAAATTTCTGTAAATTTTCCGCCATCTAACACTAACTTATCAAACTCTGAAATTGATAATTTTGTCGAAGAATTTTCTTCAAGCATTAACCAAGTAACGGATAATCATTGCGAGAAAACCGAATTAAAGAATAAACGTGTTTTTGTTTCGGAAAGGATAAGAAAGTTATATAAAATTAAGTTTATTCGGGCTCATCGCCGAACAGAGATAGAGCAGAAGTAGAAAACAATATAAATATACAATTGAATCAGATACCAAATTATATATTTAATTTTGAAGAGCATCTACCTTCGACAAATATTCAAGAAGATGCGAAATTAACTGATGCCAAACAACTTGAAATTATTATAAAATCTTTGAATAACAAAAAATTCTCGGGCTTAGACGGTATTTCAAACTTTATCATCAAAAAACTCCCTATTCTGGCATCTGAATTCTTGGCAATAATTTTCAACAATTGTATAAACAATGGTTATTTCCCAAGTGCTTGGAAACTGGCTAAAATCTGTCCAATACCAAAGAAACCGAACAATTATGATCTGGGTAATATTAGACCTATATCGCTTTTATCAAATGTAGGAAAGCTTTTCGAAAAGGTAATACATATGAAAATGGATGAAAACTTGGGAATGACATATATCCCAGATCATCAGTTTGGTTTCAAAAAGTCACATTCCAGTAATCATGCACTACTAAAATTTCAAAACGATGTTATAGAAAATCTGAGACAGGGGAAATGTACTGTTGCAGTGTCTCCTGACATAGAGAAGGCATTCGATCGCGCATATCATAATGGAATCATATTCAAAATGATGAATATAGGCTTTGAACTATACATAGTAAAATTGATAGCCAATTTCTTTGCTAACAGAAAGTTTTGCGTTGAACTACAGAACGAATTTTCCACGATTGGGAAATTAATTGCGGTGTTCCTCAGGGTTCCATCTTGGCACCACATTTGTATAATCCCTTTATTCACGATTTCCCACATGAATATGATGGGTCAACTGGGATTCTTTATGCCGATGATTCCTTGCTTTATGCACATGGAATCTCTCCAATTGAAACTCTAAGGACAGTTGCGTTGCATTTAAAGGTTGTTAGCGACTATTATAAAGAATGGGATATAAAGATAAACGTTGCTAAAAGTGAGGCTATTTGTTTAAGGAACGCATCCGGTAAATATAAATGTTTTGTTGTACCGGAAAGTAAGCAACTTGCTTTGTTTTTGAATGAAATGAAATTCCCTTCGTACATAATTTAAGATATTTAGGAGTACATTTTGAAAAACTACTAAAATTTAATCGTCATGCTAGAATCATTCTTAATAAAGCATGTCGCATAAAAGGTTCTTTTGGAAAACTGTTCAATAGCAAATATCTACCAGAGAGGACAAAACTATTGATCTACAAAACGAGCATAAGACCAGTTCTTCTTTACGCCTTTTCTATCTGGTTCTCAATTTCATCAACTGTTATGAGGGAGTTTGAAATTTTTGAAAGGAAGGTCCTCAGGGTCTGTATCAATAAACACTACGAAGAAGTTAACAAACGGTTTTCAAATAACTTCATATACGATTCGGCTAACACTAAACCATTAGCTTCCTATGCTTTTGGATTGATGAAACGTTTCATTGATTCTTTACGTCATATTGAAAATACTTTAATTCAAAATATATTACGCGATCAATCCGGTCTTAATTGGCTTAATACCAACTATTACTCGCCTTTGGGATATGTGGAACATGAAGTAGCATGTGTTAACAGTTTAACGCC
The DNA here is from genome assembly GCA_963682025.1 of Cordilura impudica. NCBI lineage: Eukaryota > Metazoa > Arthropoda > Insecta > Diptera > Scathophagidae > Cordilura > Cordilura impudica. The sequence goes on along the minus strand of OY821518.1, from coordinate 149,477,543 downwards.
GAAATTCTACGTTGCCAAGATTCAAGGTGCCCACAGAGGTTGATTTACTATCTGCCTTCGTATTTATTTATTTATTTATTTCCTTCACTTCTTCTTCTATCATAACTTTACAATTTTCTTTTCCTTTCTCTTATTCAACTCTATCATTATAATTTAGTTTTTTTTTTTTTAGCCTTAAGTATAATTTCAAGTACGACATTAATTAAATTACAAAACAACATTGTGCCGGGAGCAAGCACTATACCCACATCTGTCCTCACACACCCACTAAAACCGACAGGCCTGTTGCTGTATATTCACTAATGCAATTGAAACATTACAATTTTAAGTTTACATTATAATCATATCTAATCTCTTAAATATTGTGTGTTTTCTAAAAGTCTCAAATAAACTAACTAACTAACTAACATAACTTTTGTTAACAGATTTTTTCATAATTCACGCTAAAATACCCAAAGTTGAAGATTCCATAATAACTGTATCACTTACTGATGAAAATAAAAATATTAAGCGCCAAATTATTTCAAATTTTTAATTTTCACAACTGTTCGCGAAAAAATTAAAAATTTCTTAACTTTAAGACTATGCAGCAAGAAAAGTAAACAACTTATGACATTGAAATTTTCAGTATTGATGTGGAATTTTGTACTCTTTAAATAACCATATTTTCATTTTTCAATTAATCTCCATTTTTTGGAATTTCAACCCACTGTGCGTCGCCTGCTCGGTCCTAATGTTATACATCATTTTTAAGATATGTTTATGTTATTTCGAAACATTTTTAAACCACGTTCATGCTCTTTCGACACCTGTATTTGGCTTTCCCAAATTGAATTTCAGAACTTTTCCAAAAAATTTTAAAATTACATATTTAACTATTTTATGGCTTTAGTTTTTTTTCAGAATTTTCTATGAAATAGTCACATATGGGTAATTCCATGTAAAGGAATTACGTCCAATTTTAAAATTTTAATTTAAATAATTTTTATTGATACCATTTCAAAGGGTATGAAAATATGACAATAGTTTGTTAGATTTTTTTTTTTTAATATTTTGATAGCCCCTATTTTTCCAGTAAGAAAGGAAGAGTGTAAAGGTGCTATTACAAAATGTGTTTTTTACATATGTACTGTCAAATTTTCCCACAACAAAAGTTGTACACAACGTGTGATACATATGAAACATTGTTTATGTACAGTACATGAGGAAAGTCACATGTACATTTTTCAATTAGAGCAGGTTCTATTTTTGCATGACAAACATATGAAAATACAACACTGCTTGTGGCGAAAGAAAAACAGAGTAAATTTTAAAGATTAATATTGAAAGAAAAATAAATTGTTTAGTATTAATTAACAATTAAAATTATATAATCTTTTTTTTAACAATAAATTTTTGTAAATTCACAAATTAAATCAGCTGTTGTTTACATTTAGAGGTTATGTCATACGGAAATACATATGCACGTGTGATAGCAAAAATTATGAATCGTATGTAAAAGACAATTTTGACAGACATGAGGAATTTCATATGGATAAAAAAAGTGACAGTACATATGTAAAAAACACTTCGTGTAATAGCACCTTTAAGGTGCTATTACATGATGTGTTTTTACATATGTACTGTCAAATTTCGTCACAACAAAAGTTGTACACATCGTATGATACACATGAAACATTGTTTATGTACAATACATGAGGAAAGTCACAAGTACATTTTTCAATTAGAACAGGTTCTATTTTTGCATGACAAACATATGAAAATACAACACTGCTTGTGGCGAAAGAAAAACAGAGTAAATTATAAAGATTAATATTGAAAGAAAAATAAATTGTTTAATATTAATTAACAATTAAAATATATATAACTTTTTTTTAACAACAAATTTTTGAAAATTCACAAATTAAATCAGCTGTTGTTTACATTTAGAGGTTATGTCATACGGAAATACATATGCACGTGTGATAGCAAAAATTATGAATCGTATGTAAAAGACAATTTTGACAGACATAAGTAATTTCATATGGATAAAAAAAGTGACAGTACATATGTAAAAAACACATCGTGTAATAGCACCTTAACTAAGTAATTTTGAAAATAAAAGGAGTGTCATGTATGTCACATTACAAAATATTTCTTTTTACTACAATTTATATTAGAATTCATGTCTTTTATGTGCTTTATTAATAAACTAGCTGTTTCATATTTGTCATACAATTTACCTCAGAGCTTTTCTGTGTTTTACAAACATCCTCTAAAATTATGTCTGTTTATTGTCATGTTTGTCACGACTGCTTTTTGCCGCCAATCATTAATAACAATAATACTTTCTCACTTTTTAATGGTAAATATGTTGGTCAACTCCGTCTGCATAATTTTGTATATTCTTATGAACAATGAAAAACTTTTATTGAATTAGAAAGATCTCTGAATGTCATGTCTGTCACTATTGGAATAGCCATTTTGATTTGCTTATTTTTTTTATTTTGTACATCTAAAGGTGCTATTACATGATGTGTTTTTTACACATGTACAGTCAAATTTTCCCACAACAAAAGTTGTACACATCGTGTGATACATATGAAACATTGTTTATGTACAATACATGAGGAAAGTCACAAGTACATTTTTCAATTAGAACAGGTTCTATTTTTGCATGACAAACATATGAAAATACAACACTGCTTGTGGCGAAAGAAACACAGAGTAAATTTTAAAGATTAATATTGAAAGAAAAATAAATTGTGTAGTATTAATAACCAATTAAAAAATATATAACTTTTTTAACAATAAATTTTTGTAAATTCACAAATTAAATCAGCTGTTGTTTACATTTAGAGGTTATGTCATACGGAAATACATATGCACGTGTGATAGCAAAAATTATGAATCGTATGTAAAAGACAATTTTGACAGACATGAGGAATTTCATATGGATAAAAAAAGTGACAGTACACATGTAAAAAACACATCATGTAATAGCACTTTAAACGTTCAAGCAAACAAAAATGTGTATGCGTTGCTGCAGTGTTGCCATTTTAGCATTTTAGTTGCTATATTTAGCAACTTTTTTTGTCGTTAAGCATCCAAAATTTATGAAAAGATGCTAGATGCTAACTTAGCATCTTTTATTAATAAAAAGTTGCTTTTAGCATTTTTTTTTTTATTTTTATTTTTTCATTATTTTTTAATATATACAATTTTAATGTTTTAATTTAGATCTTCTGAAACAGAAAAAATCCATTAAAAAAGTTATCAATATTTGTATTGTCTTTATTAGTTTTGTCTTTTTCAAAAGCCGAAGTTGAACGTTTGTTTAGTTTAAAGGCTTTAGTTAAAAGCAAACTTTGAACAGAATAAACCCGAGTTGTTATGTTCTGTAATACGTATAAAAGAGGGTTTAAAATTGAAAAATGGGTACTGTTACACCTACAATATACCGAGCGATGTCGTTGATAAAAGTCGATCGTCAGAAAAATATCAGAGCCAAGAAGAACTTGAAGATGAAGACATCACAGAAATATTAGATTCCATAAACCAATTATTGTAATATAATCGTATCTTTCGATAATGTAAATTCTGTTATATTTGAAATTAAAAAAAAAATCCCTCTAAAATTAAAAATATTTAATTTAAAATTAAAAAAAAAAACTCAATTTGATGTTAAAAAAAATTACAGATGAAATGCAAAATAATTTTAATTAAAATTTAAAAAATATAAATCGAAAATTATGTTTTATATTAATTTTTCGATTAAAAAACCAAAGAATTTATTAACAAGTATTTACTTTTTCAATATAAAGGTAATGAAATTTGAAAAAAAAATTAAGCATCTTTTTTTTGGCTCCAGTACGTTTAAGCATTTTTTTTTTTTGCAATTTAGCATCTTTATGCTAGCTACACACGAGGCAACCGGTTGCAGCAATGGTTGTATCAACAATGATATACACGTAGCAACGGTTGCCTCAACCAACGAAAAATATCAAAACTTTTTGATATTTCTGGCTAATTGAGGCAACCGTTGCTACGTATGTATCAAAAAATATCAAAACTTTTTGATATTTCTGGTTAATGAGGCAACCGTTGCTACGTGTGTATCAAAAAATATCAAAACTTTTTGATATTTCTGGCTAATTGAGGCAACCGTTGCTACGTGTGTATCAAAAAATATCAAAACTTTTTGATATTTCTGGTTAATTGAGGCAACCGTTGCTACGTCTGTATCATTGTTGCTACAACCATTGCTTCAACCGGTTGCCTCGTGTGTAGGTAGCATTACAATTTCAAATTATGGCAACACTGCGTTGCTGATAAACAAACAAGAATGTAATTGTATGTACATATTTACATTTATGCTGATTGCTTTTAATAATTGTTTTGAATTAAAATAGCACGAAAATACCTAAAATCTTTTTAATTATCTAATTAATTTTGAACATCAATATAAAACATCTAGCCACGATTATGTGAAATCTAGCTTTTTTGTCTCTTAGTGTTAACAACCTTGGTTATAATGTGTTAAGAACACGTGTGGAGGGTACCAAAGATTCGAATTTAATTCTATACTTGTTTCTAACTAACGTTTGGATTTATTAAATGCAGGACTAGAGTTCATTTTCTCATTGAACATTTATTTATTATCATATGCGTTGACAAACATATGCAAAAAAAATTACACATAAACGTTAGAGGCAAAAAAGGGAATGTATAGAATAAATAGCACATAACTATAACATAGAATAGATACGTAACTATCAAAGTGTAATTTCATATTAATGCAAAAATTAAGATCAACGACACGTATAGGGCAAACCAACATCAACATTTTTCTCATTACGCATTTCGCTAAAGAAACGATTTATGTCTTCTTCAGTTACTACTTTTTTGCTGGCTACAAACGTCTGTAAATATTCCTTAAGCTTATCCTTCATTCGATTGTATTCAGTAATAACATCGATTTGCTGCACACGATCAATAGAGGCTAAAGCACGAATGCCTTGTTCATAAGACGATTCGGTGCCATGTTTTTTGATGCCACGTTCTTCATAGCTTCTAGCGGAATCTTCCGAATCCAAAAGATATTCAAGTTTTTCATTTCGATAAATGGTTATGCATGCTGAGCAACGACAAAGAGCAGCACGCCAATCTGAACCCCAAAATGTTGGACCTAAAATGGAAAGAAAACAATTATCAACAAATAAATATAAAAAAGTACATTATATACACATATATATACATATATGAATAATTCGATTTTTAAACGTTAAAAATACATAAAAATTTTTGACATTAATTAAAACTACTCGTAGTACAGTCCACAGTACAGAAAAATCAACAAAAAATCCACTTTGGGCAAGGAAGATCTTAAGAAGGCTTTAAAAAGAAAGAGAGAAGTAAAATCGCTGATACAGTTATGAAAAAACTTGCCAAATCGAATATGTACCTAGAACATCAGAATATCTTAACTTAGTACTGCATAAATTAATTATTTAATTTGTATTACTGTTTACTTATTTGGATGCGAAAAATTCGATCTATTTTATGCCAACGCGATTTAGTAATGGCTGTGTTTTGTTTTTTGTTTTTTTTTTGCCATGTTTACAGTGTTAAACTCTTACTAAACAACTGCTAAATTTTGCGATATTACTTTTAATACAAAAACCTTTGATATAAATTTAGTTGTAATAAAATAAAAAAAGGTTTACAGTATAGCAAAATTCTAAGCAAAAACAAGTACTAATATTATAGGCGGTCTGCAGCGACTATAAGATACCATATACAATGAATCACGAGAAAGGGTTTAAGATTCAACTTCTCTGAGGTTATAATTGGATACAGAACATAAGCATAACCCTAACTTATCCACATTGTTATTAATTTGTGGAAGCAGATTTATATGGGGATTGTGGCTTAAAATGGTCCCACTGGAATTATTTTTTGACTAATGATTAATGGGTGCAATAAGTCCTAATCTGGATCTTAGGTTAATTTCAGTCCTCATAGGGATCATTTGTATGTGGGCTAAGCCTGAACATGCACTGATTATACCCTGACCAATGAGTGGTATAGGGTATAAAAATTTGTTATACATATTTAAGAACGCAACTTTTATAGATAGATTTTTTTTAAAACTTCGGTTTCTACCGATGCGTCGAGGGAAACTTTCGCAAAACTAAAAATTTATTATTGTTGCAATAAAACTTTTCTCGCCCGGTTATAAGTTTGTGGTATATTTTTGGTATTGTTTTGTTTACAGGAAACATCCATACAAATGTATCAAACTTAATTGTATTTCACATAATTTGAGTTATACATCAAATTTTTGTTTTAATTTTTAATTTACTCTTGATGGTTTCAAATAAAAGCAAAAAGATAAACCCAAAAATAAGAAGAAATGAATATAGATTATTTTCAAAAGGGAATGGAATGTCTTATGTACTGTGGTCTTAAATTAAGTCCTGAACAAAAAGTTTTAATTGAAAACTCCCTGATAACAATGAAAAATGAGAACAGAATGGCTGGCATGTATTTTTGGGGACGTATTAATGGTATAACTAAGGATTATTATATTGCGTTTGGTTATGTAAGGGACACTTTAAAAGATCGCAAGTATTTCTTCAGTGTTGATGGTTATCAATGGCTAATGTTGCCCTTTGTACATAGTCCAAAAATATTTCAAGCCACCATATTGTGTCGCGAGCCCTTTTTTGGTGACCCAGGATTAATTATTGCTGTTAAATTGGTAATTTGCATCACAAGTATTTTTTATACACTCGTCTGAAAAATCGCAATTTTAGGATCCAACCTTTGAAACTGATGCCAATCAAGTAATTTCCACTAGTCCACCTGAAGAAATCCAACTCAAGGAAGAGGAACGTCTGGCGGCAATTGTCTTTATCATAACTGAAGAATGTGCTATTTGTCCTCGTGGGGGTTTATATAAATTAACCGATGGTTGTGTTGTACCGAATCAAATGTTTCGTGGCTTAAACGACTTGCAATGTGAAGATCTATCGTATTATCAAATCTATCGTTTGCCACGTAATGATCCCAACGTGAATTTGTCCAAACGAAGTGATTACAATTATCCCATTGACTTTTTGGATTCGATTGAATGTGTTATACCGAACGGACAGTCATTTTCATTGAATTTACAACGGAATGACCGTTTGGTAATTATCAAGTCATGCATTTGGTTGGGAATGACATTTTTTCATAAAATAAATTCAAACAAATATGGTTTCCTTTATATTGGCGACGGAAAAAGAAATAATGATTTACTTTTTATGTATTGAATTCATTAATGATTTTGAATTTTAAACATTTTTGCATAAATTCATAAAAACTAATACGATGTTATCATTTGAAAGATATGTAAAACTGAGGCCATACAAACAAACTTAAATTAAAAAGAATACCCACATAAGAAAGGGTGAGCATTATCAGCTTTTCATTCCGTTTGTAAGTCATCGAGATAAATTCTGGAGACCCCAAAAACTTATAAACTTATAAAAGAAGAAAACGATCTGGCGATGTCCATCTGTCTGTTAACCCGTATTCTCCCGAATTATAAAATAATCATCCGATTATAATAATGTTTGATTCACAGCATGTATATATATGAAAAAAAAATTGTTATATCGGGTCCAGGTTTCCGGAAAATGGGTGTCGTCATATGACGACGCTATGATAATAAGTGTACAAAATTTTGATATTGATTTTAGGTTTAAGAGATTTATTACTTCATTGGTCTTTTTTGTTTTAATACATTTGTTTACAAAAATTCATTAAAAATAAAAAAATAAATATTTTTATTTCTGATGATATGGTGCGAAGCAATCAATGCACAAACCTATGTCACATTTCTGGCACTCTGTCCTTACAGTTGACTTACATTTATCTCCAGCACAGCGTCTCTGGTTATTATTTTTTGTTCTTTGTACAAAGTGCATATATTGATCATATCTTATGGAATCAGCTCCAGGCTGGGAATTTCTCTCCCCGGGTTTTGGTAAATTATTACTTGACATAAGATATGCCATTGCTACTTCTCTACGGAAAGACTTTTGCTTGAGTTTGGGATCATGCTGCCTGGCTAAAAGCCGAGCATTTTGAATTGACACATCCAGCATCCAAGTAAATAATGACCACCACCATTTTTTACTTCGAATAGATATGCGGTCAGCATTTACGTTTTGATCCATTCGGTCAGTTCCGCCCATATTTTTGTTATAATTTTGTATGGAGTATGGAATACTAATATCAACATATTTTAAGTCTGACTTACTCCATCTTTTAGCTTTTCGCTCGGGATCTGCAGAAAAAGCAGTTGAAGCTACAGAAACCACTGCATTGTCTTTCCACCTAGTTACATAGAAATCTTCTTTTTGGTACTTTGCCATTGCAGTCTGTATAAAACCTCTTTCTTTCTTTTTGAACGCATTTACATCTTCCAAACAACAATTGTTACCCAAACGATTGTTTCTTATGGTCCCGGTGCAATTGAAGCCTCCTTTTTTCATCTCTTTGAGCAAAAGAAATGTTGTAAATAAATTATCGCAAAAGAAATGGTAAGGTAGCATAGATTTCGATAATGGATATTGGTCAATTAAATGCAACAATGTGGATGCACATTTTCCAAATTGGCTTTCCATTTCTTCATTACCCTGGTAGGTTTTTCCTTGATATGGTTCAAACGCAATAAGTTAGCCAGATGGTGTGTTTTGACACCAAATTTTATATCCAAAACGTATTGGTTTATTTCGGATGGCTTGCTTACAACCGTGTTTTCAAAATTACTGTACCATGGCTTCATCGTGTGATATTGACTCCGTTGGTTGGAAGTGCTTCATGAAAGCTTTTTGACGTAAGTGGACGTAATTTGCAGAACTTATCACTTTTGTCTAAATTGTCGTTGCTTTGAAAATGCAGGGACTTCATGATGGTATCGAATCGGTTTCTGCACATTGAATTGCATACTGCATGGTTGCGCAAATCATCGCCTGTACTACAATAAAATGCTTTACTGGATAATTGATTATATCCAGAAACCATCAAAATTCCAAAGAAATTTTTTAACTCCTTTGCGCTCAAGTTGACGTCCGGCCAATTTTTTGATAAACAGTACTTAGTACTTTCAGCGATAATGATGTCAATCAATGCTTCATCGAAAAAAAGCTCAAAGTACTGGACTGCAGTCATGCTTTCCTCAAAATTATTGTCAGGAACTTGGAATTCTGTGATTTCAGATGTTTTTCCTCCTAATTTCCAACGTATTTCATTATCTTTTTTTACATCCACCTTTCTTCTTTTGCTGTCTTGCTGATTAACGTTTGTGGGAAGCTCTTCATTGGCTTTTCGAATTTCAGCAGGTGCCAGCAGTTGGTTACGACACAAAGTATTTATATTTCCTCCCACTTCCACTTCTTCATCTGAATCTTCATCAGTCAAAATATTGACATCCGGAGGTTCGATGAAAAACTCATTTTCATTTTCTTCGTCTAAAATATCTAAAATCTCCGCTACGGTAAGAAATTTGCTGATAAAAAACCGAAAACAAAAAAAAAAAGTTTATATCAGTACTCGTATTCTCATAGCGTCGTCATATGACGACACCAAAATAAAATCTGAAAAAAAATATATTTCTTCCAGAACTTTTATAAAGATTTTTAGTACAAATCTTGAAAACAAGTATATATTTTAATTTTATGTTACTTTTATTGCTTATTTTTGTAATTTAATAAGTTTTTTTCACTTTGTAGCCGAACTCATAATTTTGAACTTTTTAAAAAAACAAGCACAATGAAAAGCTTAGAACACGTGAACGCTTTGAATGACAAGGCCAAACTAAATACATAATGAAAAAGCAATTAACAAAGAATACACTTGTTGTTGTTTTATTTTTTTCTGTGCAGCGATAACGGTACACTGGGGCGTTGAAATGCCAATGTTTCTGTCGTCATATGACGACGCTATGAGAATATGGGTTAAAAACACTCTCCTGTCAGCAATAGGTCGAGGTGGTCGCCTTAATCAGGCTTAAAATATTCGTCATAATCTAAAGCAGTTTGCTATTAAAAATGGTGAATAATCAGAAACTCTGTACCGAGATATTTACTAAAATGCGGAGAATCCTCTCAAATATTTTAAAAATTCAGTGTGTTTGTTGTTGAGAAATTATTAAAAGTATTTTTAATAAATTCAGCTATGCGGAATCTTTGATAATCTTAATACAATTAGATAAACTAGTAATACTAAATTATTACAACAAACACACTGAATATTTAACATTTTTTAGAGGTGTCTATTGTCAATGATGCCTGATTTACCCCATTCTGAATCTAGTTAGTTTCATCGTTAAGTGGAATGCAAACTATACTGAGAAACCGTAGATGATGGGTTCGTCGTCGTCATTGTTGGAAGTTTTTTTACCCTGCTGATGTTTGTAACAACCAAAAATATTTGACCTAGACCCATCTTCCATTATATCGATCGACTCAAAATCACTTTCTGAGTCGATTTAGCGATGTTCGTGCATCCGTCTGTCCGTCTGTGTGTCCACATAAACCTTGTAATCAAACTGCAGGTCGCAAATATGAATATATTTTGATGAAATTTTGTATAACAAAGTTTTCATCGGTCACAGGACGAATGCTATTGAAATTGGTGAAAATCGGTGTATATTGAGACTTGAATTGGCATAAGATCTAAATTAGTATACAGATCCCGAAAAAATTTGGTTTTTCTGCAGGAAAACAAATTAATAACAATGCCAATCAAATTTGGTTCATGCTGATTTTCTATATTCAATTATTTGGAACTAAGACCGTTTCTCTAGACCAGTGGTGGGCCCATTTTCAATTTTCCACCACGCGTGGTGCACAACAAAATGGTGCTTGCGCGACCTCGACACATGTTTCTTGTGGCTTATGATCGTGAACGTTCGGCTGTGCTTTGTTCTCATTTTTAAAAATCAAATCAAATTATTTGCTTTTTAGTACTTGTACAAGCAAGATCACGCTGCTCAATTTTTTAAATATAAATACACGTAAAATACACATAAAAAATTGTTCAAGAAGAATGGGAAAATGATTTCTTTTTTTTTTAGAGAACAACACGGAGCAATGCGTAATATGTTATCGCATTATAAGCCGTGATGTATTATTTTGTTTAAAAAGACATTTCTTATCTAACCATAGCAAGTTTACTAATTTAATGGCGGTTGATCGAACATTGAAAGTTGTGGAGTTGATTTATGTTTGATGAAACTAATATTCCTCATCATGAAATAAACAAAAATTTACGGTTGATAAAACTAATATTCCTCATCACCATTTTAAAAACAACGCATTGTATGCCGTAGCTTTGCCTTTGGCAATGCAATGCCGCCTATTTTACGATGGATTTTATTTCAGAAGCGAACATTAGATGTTTTAAATAGTTTTGGTGAAAAATCATTTCGGAGTACATTCACTCGTAGGTCTGAAGATGTAAGTAAATATATTTATTCTGTAGCTAAAGATAGACTGAAAAATTTTAAATATTTTTCGATTTCGCTGGACGAAAGCAGAGATGGGTGATTTTCAAAAAGAGTGTAAAAACTATGTCCAAGAAGTTAATAATTTTTATTTAAATAAAAATAAGCTTTTGAAAAATGTTTGCGTTTGTTTATTAATCTTTATCTTATTCTTGTTAGTTTCAAATATTTTCCAAGTGTTCAAATGAAATACAATATCTTACAGAAAATAATGTGTATGAACTTGGCAGAGAAAACAAGTTGCCCCAGGCTCGAATTTAGAACATTTTACCATGTTTGGAATGAACTGGTTGTAAGTTATAATAAAAGGTTAAAACACCTCATCTTAGAAAATTATGACAAAAAACATTTTTAAATTTATTTTTATTTTTAGAGATAGAGATTTTTATATGCGTGTCCCACATTTTATTCAGCTCTATAAAGTCCATTCTGTTACATGGAGTTTTAAATAAAAAAAAAATTATATTAAAGTTGGCAACAGTACATGTTTACTTGGTCAGCCATATTGGATTATAGTTTGCAGAAAGAAATTTAAATTGGCTTTTATGTCTATAGATGACCTAAATGTAATTAGTAAATGTTCACTCTGTTACATTATTTTTTTTAGGATATTTTCAATATATCAAAAATTGACAAAATGGCGCGATTTAAAAAAAAGTTAAAAATGAGAAGTTTTTGGAGGGTTTTTGTCCCACCCCCATTCCGATCGCGAATGGATGTTTTAATTTTTAGCTGTACGCGTTCAAGAACATGAACCTGTTTATTGTTCATGTTCTGTTTTTTAGTAGTACACGTGCAAGAACACGAACTTAAAACAAAGCTACACTCGAACCTGTGTGGTTTATGTGTGTTCGAAACAAAAAAATACGTGATAGAAACATGTTCATGATTGTGTTCGGCACCGTACAAAATTTAGAAACACACATAATTGATATGAAAATAAAAATATGTGTTGGCCGCTTTAGAACAGAACATTGTGTGTTTGATGTGTGAATATTCTGGTTTTATTACAAGAATTTTCTATATTGTCGTACATATACATATATATACTCCAAACATATTTTGAGTTTTAAAAAATCTTTTTAGGGCATTATTTTTAAAGGATTTTAAAAGACATTTATGAAAAAAAAATCGAGATAAAATTTTTGAACCGCAAGTCATACCTTAATAAAAATGTGGAAAAATTTAAATTTCGGTGGTGCATATGGAATTTTTTGAGTCAGCCCATGGAAAGGGAGCCGCTGATAGGGTAGGAGGAGCTCTGGCAGACAGAATTATATCTTATGGGGGTGATATAATAGATGCTGTTAATACACAGATGGAGAGTGTCCCGTATTCTCCCGAATTATAAAATAATCATCCGATTATAATAATGTTTGATTCACAGCATGTATATATATGAAAAAAAAATTGTTATATCGGGTCCAGGTTTCCGGAAAATGGGTGTCGTCATATGACGACGCTATGATAATAAGTGTACAAAATTTTGATATTGATTTTAGGTTTAAGAGATTTATTACTTCATTGGTCTTTTTTGTTTTAATACATTTGTTTACAAAAATTCATTAAAAATAAAAAAATAAATATTTTTATTTCTGATGATATGGTGCGAAGCAATCAATGCACAAACCTATGTCACATTTCTGGCACTCTGTCCTTACAGTTGACTTACATTTATCTCCAGCACAGCGTCTCTGGTTATTATTTTTTGTTCTTTGTACAAAGTGCATATATTGATCATATCTTATGGAATCAGCTCCAGGCTGGGAATTTCTCTCCCCGGGTTTTGGTAAATTATTACTTGACATAAGATATGCCATTGCTACTTCTCTACGGAAAGACTTTTGCTTGAGTTTGGGATCATGCTGCCTGGCTAAAAGCCGAGCATTTTGAATTGACACATCCAGCATCCAAGTAAATAATGACCACCACCATTTTTTACTTCGAATAGATATGCGGTCAGCATTTAAGTTTTGATCCATTCGGTCAGTTCCGCCCATATTTTTGTTATAATTTTGTATGGAGTATGGAATACTAATATCAACATATTTTAAGTCTGACTTACTCCATCTTTTAGCTTTTCCCTCGGGATCTGCAGAAAAAGCAGTTGAAGCTACAGAAACCACTGCATTGTCTTTCCACCTAGTTACATAGAAATCTTCTTTTTGGTACTTTGCCATTGCAGTCTGTATAAAACCTCTTTCTTTCTTTTTGAACGCATTTACATCTTCCAAACAACAATTGTTACCCAAACGATTGTTTCTTATGGTCCCGGTGCAATTGAAGCCTCCTTTTTTCATCTCTTTGAGCAAAAGAAATGTTGTAAATAAATTATCGCAAAAGAAATGGTAAGGTAGCATAGATTTCGATAATGGATATTGGTCAATTAAATGCAACAATGTGGATGCACATTTTCCAAATTGGCTTTCCATTTCTTCATTACCCTGGTAGGTTTTTCCTTGATATGGTTCAAACGCAATAAGTTAGCCAGATGGTGTGTTTTGACACCAAATTTTATATCCAAAACGTATTGGTTTATTTCGGATGGCTTGCTTACAACCGTGTTTTCAAAATTACTGTACCATGGCTTCATCGTGTGATATTGACTCCGTTGGTTGGAAGTGCTTCATGAAAGCTTTTTGACGTAAGTGGACGTAATTTGCAGAACTTATCACTTTTGTCTAAATTGTCGTTGCTTTGAAAATGCAGGGACTTCATGATGGTATCGAATCGGTTTCTGCACATTGAATTGCATACTGCATGGTTGCGCAAATCATCGCCTGTACTCCAATAAAATGCTTTACTGGATAATTGATTATATCCAGAAACCATCAAAATTCCAAAGAAATTTTTTAACTCCTTTGCGCTCAAGTTGACGTCCGGCCAATTTTTTGATAAACAGTACTTAGTACTTTCAGCGATAATGATGTCAATCAATGCTTCATCGAAAAAAAGCTCAAAGTACTGGACTGCAGTCATGCTTTCCTCAAAATTATTGTCAGGAACTTGGAATTCTGTGATTTCAGATGTTTTTCCTCCTAATTTCCAACGTATTTTCATTATCTTTTTTTACATCCACCTTTCTTCTTTTGCTGTCTTGCTGATTAACGTTTGTGGGAAGCTCTTCATTGGCTCTTCGAATTTCAGCAGGTGCCAGCAGTTGGTTACGACACAAAGTATTTATATTTCCTCCCACTTCCACTTCTTCATCTGAATCTTCATCAGTCAAAATATTGACATCCGGAGGTTCGATGAAAAACTCATTTTCATTTTCTTCGTCTAAAATATCTAAAATCTCCGCTACGGTAAGAAATTTCTTGATAAAAAACCGAAAACAAAAAAAAAAAAGTTTATATCAGTACTCGTATTCTCATAGCGTCGTCATATGACGACACCAAAATAAAATCTGAAAAAAAATATATTTCTTCCAGAACTTTTATAAAGATTTTTAGTACAAATCTTGAAAACAAGTATATATTTTAATTTTATGTTACTTTTATTGCTTATTTTTGTAATTTAATAAGTTTTTTTCACTTTGTAGCCGAACTCATAATTTTAAACTTTTTAAAAAAACAAGCACAAAGAAAAGCTTAGAACACGTGAACGCTTTGAATGACAAGGCCAAACTAAATACATAATGAAAAAGCAATTAACAAAGAATACACTTGTTGTTGTTTTATTTTTTTCTGTGCAGCGATAACGGTACACTGGCGCGTTGAAATGCCAATGTTTCTGTCGTCATATGACGACGCTATGAGAATATGGGTTAATAGACAACACCAATGTGAAATTATATCTGATTTCAGAGAAATATATAAATGAAATGAGTAGGGATATCACAAATAAAATTCCTGCTCTTAAAGAAGCATTGTCCGTTCATCAATTGGTGACAACAGACAATGGGCTATTTATATACAGAAGTGTTTCTTGTTTTTGCCAAAAGAATAAAGAGCTTTAACCATGTTTTGAAACCAAGGAATACAACTGCCAAATATAACGATCTTTTTCCTCATAAAAATATTCGCAAAATAGTACTAAAAGTATCAGATATTTATTCATCTGACTCGGACTTAAATGGAGCAACCATGGATGAAAAATGTGAAGTAAAATATGATGTACCTATTCAGAAAATTTCACCTAATAATATAAAACCTGGGAAATATATGTTGGCTGCATTTAATGGAGCTTCATCTAATTTAAAGTACAAGTATCTTTTATTTGCTCAGGAAGAGATGGATGATAATAGGGAAGTTAAAGTGATGTGCTTAAAAACTATTAAGGACTGTAAAAAGTTGTTCCGAGCTGATGAAAATGACATTTCTTATAT
Organism: Cordilura impudica; assembly: GCA_963682025.1. Taxonomy (NCBI): domain Eukaryota; kingdom Metazoa; phylum Arthropoda; class Insecta; order Diptera; family Scathophagidae; genus Cordilura; species Cordilura impudica. The sequence continues at coordinate 149,461,680 of OY821518.1, read as the reverse complement.
ACACTTGGAAAAAATAATAAAAGTCCCTCCAGAACCCAAATGCAAGATACAAGGGGGTCGTTTGTATTATGAGTTTTTAGATTATGTAGATATATTCCAGAAAGCTTAAAATTAATGTAAATCCTCTATGAAAAATAAAATATTAGGTGCAAGGTATGTTTTTATTTATGTATACTATATAACCCTGTTGATATTTTACTAAGAAAATATAATTGTCCACTCTGTTGCAAAATTGTCTACTCTGTTACAGAAGTCTCCACTCTGTTACATCACACATTATTTGCATTCTAGGATAAAATAACTTAAATAATGTGAAGCCAAAGTTTCCTTATTAACGCATTACCTAAAAAAAATTTTATCCAGTATTATTCCATAATTTGTACCAAGAGACTGTAATATCATTAAAAAATATAAAATATAAGATTTTTTGTAAAAAATTTTTATATGTATAAAAAGTATATAGTACTTGCAAAGAATAATTTACATAGGAAAACGAAAACAAAGTTTATTCATGTAACAGAGTGGACAAAATATTTCATTCATCATCACAAAACATTATAAAAAACATAAAGTTCAGAGTCTTCGCTATCACTGAAGTGTAAAATTATTGTGGAAATATAATTTTTTTTTTTAAAGTTGCTAAGTCCCTGTTTATACATGAAATTTTTCTTTCTGAAACTGTTTGAAATTCTCTTTTAAACTTTCATCCGTGTCTACACACTGAAATTTTTGTATTGAAATTCAAGATTTGTTCATATTTATTTTATCATTTTATTTAATTAAAATTAACTTTATTTCAATTTATTATCTTTCTTAACATAAACAAAACATAAAAATGAAAGAAAACGCAAAATAACTTCACTTTGACAATTGCGAAGCAAGAAACAAAATAGAATTTCAGAGTACATGAAAGTATGTACCCCCTGCCATTCTTCTCTCCCGTCTCACCTATAAACTCAAGACTTTCAGCAAGAAAACTTTCATGTGTAAACAGGCACTAAAGATCAAATTTATTTTTTTTTTTTTTTTTTTTTTGAAAATGACCCAGATATTAATATTTGCCAGCTTATTATTTTATTTATTTATGTTTTGAAACTATTGTGCTTTCCTGTACAACAAGAAAAATTATTCTTATAATTACAGTACAGGATTAATTAAAATAAGGGTACAACGTGCTAATCCAAATGTAATTAATATGTTTCTCTCCATAGTCATGTTACGGTTCAAGTTTTGTATGACGCAATAGACTCGAAGGTTTTCTCAATTGTGGGCAAAAGAAAATTAAGTCCAATATGCACGGATGGATCAAGAGTAATGAGAGGGGAAAATAAGGAAAGACAATTTAAATAAAATTAATACATACTAAAAAATCTTTTATTTTCGATAATCGAATAATTTTTGCAGTATACAACAGGAGAGCGTCAAGTTAAACTTCGTAAAATATTACATAAAATATTATTCATAACAAAAAAAATATTTCTCAAATATGACCAAAAGATTATATACAATTATAACCATTATTTTAGTCATTTCTCTTATAACCGTTACGAACATGGTTAAAGTGATTGATGTTAGTTTTAAACTACGAATGGGTTTGATTATGAACAGTATTATCCATAACAATTTTGTTGTGTTGGTGGCATATTCCATGAGTTGTTGAATCGTAGTTCGATTCTCTTTAATATCAGTTTAGGTTTGGAGATGTTTTAAAGATGTTTTTAAGATTGATATTTTTAGTTTTAATATTTATATTATATAATCAAGGAATTCCAGGCTTCCGAACTTTTTAATTTATTTTATTTATTTTTTTTTTTTTTTTTTTTTTTTTTTGAAATCGTATAACACGAAATATTACAATCATATAAAAACAAAGGATACATTCCAAAATTTGAAAGAACCGCATAAATCCATATTATAGTGTTTTAAATGCAATAAAACTGCATAAAAATAGCATATAAAAGAGAGAACCCAAAGCACTTCCCTGAGGGACACCAGACTTTATAGTACTCGTCTCTGAATTTTCGTCGTTAATATTAACATAGAAACTACATTTAGTTATATAATACTTAAACAACAGGTTAAACGTCGATGTTGGTTTTCCAAAGCCTCTCTTATTCTTTAATAACTCTATGATATTGTTTGGGGGTTCCGTCTTCATGTCTGAAACCGAGCTACATTCAGAGCTTTCAGAATGAGAAACCGTTCAAACAATTTGGATAAAAAAAAGGTAATAAGCTGATAGGCCTGTATTAGTTGATGGAGTTTTCTGGTTTGTTTGATTTTGGTACCATTATAAGCTTCCGTTGTGAAGGATAATGAGTTAATCTTAAAATTGAGTTAAATAATATTGTAATAAAGATAAAGCATTTGGAATCTAAATTATCATATCCAGATTTCGTGGGTTTTAAATTAACTTCTCTTTCAATTGCTCGAATTGTAAAATATTTTATAGGACGACTAAGGTTTTCCTCCATTATATTACAAAAAGAGAAAGGGGTAAATGTTTCCTCTAGGGGGGGGGGGGGGGGTTTTAAAGACATCAGCTTTACATTTGTCTGATCTGTATCATAACTTATTCAAATTCTTAATTGGGATATTTCTCTTTTGACTTCGTTTGAGGTACTTTTTGCTTTCAATCAATCAATCAATTCAATTATTTCTTATAATATTAATAAGTATTTTAAAATTTAGCTTAAGTATTTAAGAGTTTAGGAACTATGTTCGTTTTTTACTTTATAATGAATTGTTAATAATAATATTTACAATTTGCTTTTTTAGTATAGGGATGGGTGGTAAAAATTTTACAAAAACCTTTTTGAAAATTGGGTATAAGATAAGAAAGATAAAAAGTTAAAATTACACCGAAGTCAACTCATTAATGTGGGTCTATTGGGAGTCTTGGCATCTTCTATTAAAATTTTGTTAGTCTGTTGATTTTTACATGAACTAGTTCGAAGCCGGAAATTGTGTGGAGGCTCTATACAACGCCTAGTGTCATGGCAATCTATATATCTGTGGTCACAAGCATTTACCGCCTAAGTCGAAAATCATGCTTTTGAGAAAAATAACTTTTTATATAAATGTAATGGGGCTTCAGTACGACTTTGGCCAGAATGTTTTCATCTATAACTTTTTAATAAACAGTGTTAGAGAAATGGGGATTTCACGTAAATATAAAGCGTTTTTAGTAGAACATGATAGCAACAAAGATAACCCAAATCGTCGAGTACCATGCTTTCGCGAAAAATGACTTTTTATATAAATGTAATGGGGCTTCATTACGACTTAGGTCAGTATGTTTTCATTAATAACTTTTTATTAAACAATGTTAGAGAAATGGGGATTTCACGTAAATATAAAGCGTTTTTAGTAGAATATGATAACATACATAACTCAAATCGTTCTTAAGTCGACTTAGGCGGTTATCGCTTGTGACCACAGATATCATTTTGAGAAGTTTATTTGGAGCCATTATTATTCTGTTGATTTTATTTATTTTGTGTACCAAAAATAGTAGGATTCCCAGATATTTTACATTTCTCTCCCGGATAATGGTTTTCATTTCCTGGTAAAATAGATAGCATGTGTTTTCTCTAGATTTATCAGGATGTTCCATTTTTTGAAATAGTTGTTTAAATTTGTTATATATATTTGTCATCAGGAAATATGATGTTATGCAGTTTGTAATTGATGAAATATGAGCGGTGAAAACGTTGCACAAAATAGTTGACAAACATGAATCAAACATGAATGAATCCATTTTGGAAATAGTTTTTCACTAATTATCTTATTTTAAGTAGTGGTTGGGTTGGGTGTTATGCTCCCTTCTAAAACCATATTGTTGTCATCTATAAAATTAATAAGTTTCTCCTTAAACACCTTCTCTAGTAATTTACTGACAGGAGACGGCAGACTTATCGGTCGATACGATTTTGGGAAGGCGGGCGGCTTATTGGGTTTAAAAATTGCAATTGTTTTGGACATTTGCCATGACATGGGAAAATAGCACAACTTAAGACAAGCATTTATTATGGCAGTAAGAAAGACTATGGCCCTTGTTTGGTAATTTTTTCGCTTTCCACAGGTTGTACTCTTTATTTGCTGAACTTAAATTACTTATAAACCGATAGATTTTTTTTTAATACATGTAGACGCGTCTTTACGTAATTAGCTGCTCGGTTAAAGTTAGATTTGTCAGTTCGATGTCTCGTTGTTTTCGAAGACGTCTTTTCATATTAATAAGTTCCCTGGCTTCGACCGAAAGTTGGACAGAGGTATGGGGATTATAATTAACTTGTGGAGTGGATATAAATGCAGCTACGTCGTCTATTTCGGATCTGCTTTTAAGCGACATGTTTAAATTTAATTTAGTGTCAATACAGTATTTAAATGAGTTTATGTCAGTTTTATTAGAAAATAGTTTAGTACTATTAGCGCGTTTAGTAAAAACGGTTTTATAACTAGCAATGATAGGACTATGATCAGAATTCAGATCATCGCAGGAAATAATGTCCAGTAAAGTTCTAGGAATTCCTTTATAAATGATGAAATCCAATAGGTCAGGAATTTTATCAGGATCACTGGGCCAGTATGATGGACTTCCAGTAGATAACGTACTGTATTGTTTTTTAAGAATACATTAAAGCAATTCCTCTCCTTTTGGATTAGATAAACGTGAACGTGAATGAATCTGTTACCAAGATTTTTGAAAAATTGTTCATACTGCTCACAAACAACTCTATACCTAGGTGGGTAATATACTGAAAATATTGATATGCTGCTATTGTTGAATGTAATTTTGTCTCCGTCTGCTCAGTGATTGGGGCTGCATTTTCTTATTTAGTAGATTTTATTAAAATTGCAGCACTAGCTTGCGCTCTCTTCTATCATTATAAGATTATAAGATCAAATTGCATAGCTTGGTCATTAGCATTGACATATTCATTAGTGAATTGGTTAACTCGATATGTTTAACAATCATAGTATCAATCTTTTGTAGCAGATTATTTTCACTAACATCTGTGCCTCAGACAGCTTGAGCATAGGTAAAGGAGTTGCTTTGTCGAGTTGGTTGATAGTTGTTATTAAAAGTAGAATTATAATTTAATTGTTCTATAGCATCCTTTTGTTTCTAATTGTTCTTTTACTGACAAGTTTTTGGTATACTTCGCGACCTTTGTAGCTAGCTGTATGATTGCTTAAACAATGTGAGCAATGAGGTGAAGTAGATTTACTACATTACGCAGAAGAATGTCCAAGGTCACATTTAACGCACCGAAAGTATTTTGTACAGTAGGCTTTCTGTGCCCAAACTGCTGGCATCTAAAACATTGGACAATATCAAACTTTTTTGGGAGCTTCAACTGTAATTGCATTATTAAGTGACTGCATATTGTAAATTTCCTTATTTGATTTAGGATCAAAATCTACAAAGAACTTTGATAGTGGCTGCTTCGAAGAACGACTAATAATATTTCTTACACTCCTAAGTTGATGTGCTAAGCTCAAAAGTTTGTCTTTGATCTCCTCAGTTGATGTGGAATGGTGGGGACCCTTAATCACTATTCTAAATGCTCGTTCGTTGTTTAATCTGACAAGTGTGAAATTTTATTTCCGTTATCAAGATATCTGATTAAAGTTCGGAAAGATTCGACTCCTTTAACACTTAACATAACCTGTCCGTCTCTCTAGTGATAATCGGTACTAGCAATAACTTTATTAATACTATTCACCATGTTGCTAATATTTGCCACATTAGGAATAATGATCGGTGGTGGTTTCGGCATCGTTTGAGCTAAAGTTTCGATTTGGTTGTCATTCTCTTACGAGGGTTAACTGGAACTTGCTGCAGTCGTCATCATCATTGTCTCCATCATTATTCAGATTGTCATCATTATTTAAATTGTCAACAATATTGGTTCACATACTAATTTTCGTACAATGTAGACTTGTAGTTGTCAACAAGTATGTACACAAATTGTACTTACATTGAATGTACGGAGTTGTTAGTGTTTTCACTAATCCCTTATTTTGCGCTAATCCGTTTGTTATTGACAGAGTTTAGGTTTTTTTTAACTATTGTTGTTTTTATTATTTGATAAGATAAAAAGAATACAAAAAGTTATTATAAACAGAAATATTGCTTAAAAAACATGTTTAATGTTTTAATTAAATTTAATTATCAACATGAAAGATAAAAAATAATTAATTCATACTTAATTATAATTTTAACTAAACATTCAATTCATTTTAAAAATTCAGGTTACAAATCAAAATTAACCAGAATCACTTAAGAAAATGATTAAGTTGTCAGAATATGGAATATTAAGTTGGGACGATAAGGTTTCAAAGTCTTTAATTTCTACTTGTTTCAATAAAGTTTGTAATAAGACTTTGGGATGATGATTTTTTTAACTGATTTTTTTACAAGTTCGCGATCCCCGAAAAATTAATATTTAATCCACGTTGCAGCTTTAATGAACGTTCTATATCTGGCTCCATATAAGGATTTGGTTTTCTAAGCAAGGGGCGTCATAGAAATGGCCTTACAATAGTGAATGATCAGACGCCCACCCGTTTTTCCCCTAATTGTAGACCAAGCTTACTCGACTTGATCTTGATTTCTGACTCTGAATTGTTACATCTGTTTGACCAGTTATCCTTTATGTCGGATCCTGACTATTGAATCTTCAACTGTAATATGGCAACATTGTTTAGTACCAACATCTGGGGTCTATTCGTCGCATACGTGATCGAGTAAAATTGATCGACATTCTTCATTTTAAAATCATGGCATTCGATAACGACTAATCGATCGAACGAAATCTTTCGAAATGTCATTCGATACATATCAAACTGTCGAATATTTTATTAGTTTTTTTATATGAAAATAACGCAAGGAAAATTTATTTGTTTATTATATTTAATAGGAAGACGTGAAATGATTAATATTTATTAACGAGTAATTTGAAGAAAAACCAATATGAGAAAAACTTCTTTCATCTGCCAAAAAGCAAATTCTCCAAGCTGTTGGAATTGAGAATACGTCTCTTAAGGAACCATCTTAAAAAAATTTCCTTAGAGTTGGATAAATTTTTGGAATTCAAAGAACGTCGCTAAAATTAAAGGAAAAAGAACACATTGTTGACATGGAGATGAAAAAGGTAGATTTAAAAATTAAATCGATTAAGTTGGAGATGCTCACAAAATTAAAAATTATTGATAATATATATAAAAAAAAATTGTTAATAACTACTTACTTTTGTTTTAAAGTGCTCGATATTCTATTTTTGCTTGTTGACATTTGTTAAAACATATGCTTATGTTATTTTAAAAAGCTAAATATCTAGTAACACTTGTTATAAATTTCGATTTCGTGACTATCGTATGCCGCGATTAGCATAGTCGATACATCACGAAATTTTATTCGACACGTGAGCACACTCGATCACGTATGCGACGATTAGACCCCTGATCTCTTCATTTTGACATTTACATTATTCTTTTTGTACATAGATATATGCAAGTCATAAACTTGTGGCACCCAACACCAATTACCAACGTTACCAACACCAATTAACAACATTAATCAAAAACATCAATTACCAATTAACCTAGAACATATAATGTCTAGTAACGCTTCTATTGTGCAAAACAGAAAGTTCTCGATCTTGTTTTTTCCTGTCAGCCACGCTAGCACAACGAACAACATATATCTGAAAAATAACACGAAACAACGCAACATACAAAACATTCAACAACCCATACATACATTTGAACCATACAATATATTCAATGATCAATTCAACAAGTTATACGAGACAACACAGCATACTACATATTCAACAGTAAATATATTCATCAAGTAATACGATGAATATACAACACAACAACATACAAAGTATTCAACAACATATAAATTCAACAAGTGTTACGAAACAACACAATATACAAAACATTCAACAGCCAATATATTAACAACATACAATATATTCACCGATCAACGTACGAGTATTCACAACATAAAATATAATTCACAATTAATTCGAGACATCACCAAATACAATTTATTTAAATCCTTATTTTTATATTCCACTTTTATTAAAATAAAATATAGATTAATTAAAATAATAAAATTAAAAGTTTTATAATTTAATTAAATAGGTAACCTAAAATATCCTATATTGGTGACGCAACAAATTATCTATATCAACTACTATGGCTAATACAAGCGATGACGACATTCAACTACAAGCCCCGCAAAACTAACCGCAGCGTTTCAGCTATTTATGCCCGATTATCTGGTACCACAGAAAGTATGGTCGCGATGCACGAAAATGTCGCAGCCCATGCAAACAAAAACAGCGGCAAATGCATGCTGTCACGACGCCACCCGAAAAGTGACTTTCTAGGCCGGTGGATGAGTTCGGCGAAAAACCGTCCACTAGGTGCCAAATTTTTCGACTTCAAGTCACCGACAGGTGTACCAATAGAGACTACTTGGTTGAAAGTGGTGTTGATGTCTCAGTGCTCCCCCTTTCTTTAAAAACTCCTGATGTCCGTCCGAGAGCCGTGTCACTATATGCAGCGAATGGTTCACCGATAAGAGCTATAGGCGAATAAAATTAGACCTTACGTTGAAACGATTTTTTTTTTTTGTCATTTATCATTGCCGATGTCACCACGCCAATTATAGGGTCGGGCCAAGAATCATATATAATAGAGGATGTGCAAACCATGATTTTGTCACAAGAACAAGAGGGAAGAGATGGGAACCAACAAAGTCCCATGATGATTCTGAAAAATTTTGCTATGAGATAAAGAAATAAAAAATAATAAATTTGCTTAAATAAAAAAGAAACAAAATTTGAAAAAAAAATTGATGGGTTAATTTCCCCATCAGTCCATCCAACATGATTTCATTCATCCGCTTCTCCGCAAGCAGACTTTGTTGGGGTGTCATTTTCCGCAGCTTATATGCTACGGTGAACCGTAGACGTCAAAGTCGTCCATTCGTTCACCCCTACTTTTGGTGTGTCGACGTAGCACAGTATTTTTTTCTACTTTCATTTGAACCTTGATTGGAGTAACAGTTGGGCGTTCTTGTTCGGCAGCATCTGTGGGGCGTACTTGTTCGACATCATCTATTGAGCGTACTTGTTCGGCATCATCTGTTGAGCGTACGTCTTCTGAAGTATCTATGGGGAGTACTTCTTCTATTGTTATTGTTTCTGCGACTTCCACTTTTGGAGGATCGCCAGTTGCCGAAACTAACTGTTTCAATATATGCGGGTTGCCAGGATATGGTAGCAAGCTCTGGTATGGAATAACTTCCTCCCAGACGTTACCATCGTTCGGAAAAGCTAAAAAGGTTACAAATTCAATTAATTTTAGTTATATTATGTTAAGCTTTATTATTAATACTTACGTGCTTCTTCCTCCATGTCTATTTCCTCTATAAAGCCGAAGCAATCTTCGGATTCCATTATAATTATAATGACAACAATTACATTTTACTTCATTTTTGCTTCGTTTCTGCTTTTTCCCTATCCAGAAACTTGAGAGCATCAATATAAAATAATGTCGTTACGCGATCTGATTCCTCTGTTAATTTTTGTTCTCTGAAGTATGATTTCCGAAAGGCGGCTATTTTTGACTTAACGTCATTTCTCATTCTTTTTAGCAAATTTAATCAGGACGCGCTGAAAAATTTGTTGTTCAAGATACGATCGAAGGGTGGTTCAAACGAGCATCCTTCGATCAATGAACTACAATATATTCTAGCGCGACTGATATCAATGAAAATTATAACTGTTATTTAATTTTTAGCTTATTTGGCAAAAATTTTTTCTAAAAAACGGCTGGTTAGGTCTCAATTTTAATGTAAACTAAGGTTTACATTAAAATAAACCAAACTTTGATTCTACAAAAATTTTACAAGACGAAAATAATTATAGGAAAAGATTTATGTTGGAAATGCTTCATATAATGAATGTTCCCAATGACAAAGCTCTTAATTATAAGAGAGATATGGTAAACGTCGCTAAGATCTACAGACATACGGTTGACAAACACAAACGATTAAAACAAAAGTTAGTTGACAATTACACTGTGTAAAAGAAGGTTATAACTCAAACAAATTAAAAATTTGTTTTAAAGTAAATATAATTTTTAAATGATTTTTATTGTTTTTTGTTAATGATCAATTCAAAATTATTTGTGTTTTTAATTTTATTTTTATTGTTATTTATCAGATTATCCCTGATGATGATCAACAAAGTTGATAGAAATATATTGGAAAGGAATATTGTTATAAATATTGTTTAAAAATTAATAAAAAAAACTTGTTTTTATTTATTTTTAACAAAATGTTCTTATAACAAAGAGATTCTTTTAACAACCGATGACCTTAAGTCGAATTATATTCACCCTTCAACGAAAATAATAACTTTCAAATATAATTCTGACAATAACAACTGTGAAGACGACGAAGATGTAATGCTGGAATGGGGAACAGCGAATGAAGAATCAAAGGATATATCTCACCAAAAGTCAATATTAAGAAACAATCTTAATATTCCAATATCAACGGATGAAGCGGATATGGACAATGGTAGAGTTGCTATTCATCAGGATGTTGAGATGAGTAGCAATGAATTGGAAACTCTAGAATATTACACAGGATATGTAATTTTTTCCAATTTTGTGAAGAAAATTCATCGGATTTTGGCTACATCGAAGGAATTCTCTGGATGGTTCGATGAAACCTGTTCCTGCAGATTATATAGGAAAGCAGTTTTAGATTTTTATATAACTGTTTTGTTATATAAAAACCTCTAAATAATTAGTAAACACCTTGATTGTAATTAAGAGGCAACAACTGAAGGAAAATAAAAAATTAAAAAAATTAACAAATTAAAATAAGACAATAACATAAATTTTTATATTAACTTCTTTTTCCTTTTTAATGCAATTATGTAGTTTTTATTATTACAATTTTCACTTTCTTTTTTATTCTTATTTTCCAAAGACAATGACATAATCTTTTATGTCAACTAACTGTATTATTAAATTATTAAATGAAAGACAATAAAATTTTAAATTAAAAAATATTTTAATTATCTTTATTTTAAAGACAACATAAATTTTTATGTTAAATATTTTTTTTTAGCAATTATATATGAATTATTTATTAACAAAATTTTTAGTTTTCTTTTTTTCATTTATTAACTCCTTTGGATAAGCAGGATGTGACTGAAGGCTGATTCGATGCGAAATTCAATACATAAAAGGCCCTTTTCAGGGCCACAAAATGGAAAAAAGGCCCTTTTCAGGGCCACAAAATATAAAAAAGGCTCTTTTCAGGGCCACAATATATTAAAAAAGAGATTTTTTTGTTACTGCTTCTTTTTTTTTATATAAAATCAAATAAATTCAAAGAGAAATTTTTTTATTACTTCTTATTTTTTAATATAAAATCAAACAAGTTCAAAAACAGATTTTATTGTTATTGCTTCCTTTTTTTTTCAAATATAAAATCAATTATGATTATTAAATATTAAATCAAATTTATCAAAAAAAATCAAATTTTTAAATATAAATGAAAATTTTCACAATACATAAATCATAACAACACAGAGTTAAGAAAATACATAAATTGCTGTTTAAAATATAAATTTCAATTATCTTAAAATTTTTATCTTAAAATCTTTATCTTAAACTTGTGACACAAACAATGTATGTCACACAATTTGCTTCCAGATTCATTTTTCAATGTCGCAATTCTCTGTCCGATGTTGGTTCCCATCTCATCCACTCTTGGGTTGTCAGTTTTCTTGTGACAAAATCATGGTTTGCACATCCTCTATTATATATGATTCTTGGTCGGACTTCATTAAATATCACGATTTATTAATCAGTTTACGTCGCAACCGATTAATAGACAACGTCACCGGTCACAACTCCCAATTAGCAATTCCCTCAACGACACATATTAATACTATTAAAACCTTTAGCATCTGTAGCCCGTTTGCAAGCCTTCTACAAGAATTTAACGACATCACGGTACTCTCGCCTTATGGTTCCAGAACGAAGTCAACAGTCTTTCACCGAATAGAAAGAACCGGGCAACCTACTTTTTGCCGGCCTCGATGACTGCCAGCAGAAAAGCTTGCCGCAACAAAGAAAGAATTCGATTTTCTTACCGCAGCTGGGATATGTCAACCATCGAAGAGCAATTGGTGAAGTCCGCTACATATGGTCAAGAAAGCTGATGGAACGTGGAGACCCTGCGGCGATTACCGGGCGCTAAATGCACAAACGTTGCCAGACCGATATCCGTTGCCGTACTTAACGGATTTTACCAAAAATTTACAAGGTAAGCAAATCTTTTCAAAAATTGACTTGCAGAAAGCATTCCACGAAATACCTATACACGACGATGATATCTCAAAAACTGCCATAAGCACACCTTTCGGCCTGTACGAATTTAACTTCATGACTTTCGGCTTGCGTAACGCCGCGCAGACTTTTCAACGGGTAATTAACGAAGTTTTCAGAGGCATTAATTGCGTATTTCCGTACATTGACGACATTTTTGTTTCCTCCCCTACGTTATAGCAGCATTAAGAAAAACGACACCACTCCATTAATGTGGATAACAGCGTCAGAAAATGCATTCGAGAAGTGCAAAACTGAATTCTACAACGCCACGCTACTGACTCATCCCTTCCGAATGTAGAGTTAGCCGTTTATGTCTACGCATCGAACACAGCCGTGGGAGCAGCGACGCAGCAGAAGTATTCAACGTACGACAGAGAATTAGTTGCAGTCTACCAAGCTACCTGTCATTTTCGCTATGCAATAGGAGACGACCCTGTTTCATAGTCACCGATCATCGCCCGTTAATATTCGCCTACAGCCAAGATAATGGAAAAAGCTTCGCCACGCAGACTGAGACAGCTCGATTTCATAAGCCAATTCACAACTGACATACGTCACACACCTGGTAAGGAGAATGCAATAGCTGATGCACTCTCTCGCATACATTCGGTTCAGCAAACATCTTTAACGACCTAGCAAAAGCACAAAAACATGACGAAGAGCTACAAAATTAATACGCAGTCAAGGTACGTCAAATAATTCACTTATTTTATAATATATGAATGTTTTAGGATGCGATGACCAAAATATTTGCGATACATCTACGTCACGGGTTCGACCATACATCCCTTAAAATTTTCGATGGCAAATACTCAATTTTTTACAAATTTAGCTCACCCAGGAGTGCGTGCTACTACATGCCTCGTGGTTTCAAGATTTTGCTGGCCAGGTATGAAAAAAGAAATCGCCAATTTCGTCAGGACTTGTTTACCATGTCAACGTTCGAAAACGCAATGGCAAACCAAGTCAGCACCAGATGTGTACGAACCACCTCGTGAAAGTTTTTCACACATCAACATAGACATCGTAGGACCGTTTCCCTTATGTGAAGGTCAGTGGTACTGTCTCACAATTGTCGACAGATTTACTCGATGGCCCGAAGCTATACCATTGCCCGACATGACAGCTGAAACAATAGCAAAAGCTTTGGTAACTCATTGGATTTCCAGGTACGGAGTCCCACTGCGTATAACATCAGATAGGGGCAGACAATTTGAATCGTTAGTTTTCACCGAACTAATGCAAACGATTGGAGCAACCCATTTAAGAACAACGTCCTATCACCCTCAGGCACAATAGAAAGGTGGCACCGGACGCTTAAGTCAGCCATTTTATGCCATGATTCATCAAAGTGGGTTTATCATCTCCCAACTATTCTACTTGGCCTTCGTGTAGTGTTCAAACCAGACAAAAACGCATCACCGGCCGAATTGGTGTATGGTTCCACCTTAAGAATTCCAGGTGAGCTTTTCTTAAAATCCAACTGTACAACAGCCACCAGCGACTTTGTAGCGGAATTTCGCAACTTCATGAAAAATCTTCAGCCCACACAGATCTCGCATTACTCTTCTAAAACAACATTTGTTTGTAAGGATCTTCAGTCAGCAACGCACGTATTTGTTCGAAACAACTCGATTAGTCCTTCACTTACACATGCATACGATGGACCGTACAAAGTAATAAAACGTTATCCGAAATAATTTTCTATACTGGTGAGAAATCGAAGAACTAATACTAGGATTGATTGTCTGAAGCATTGTTTTTTACCAGCATCTGAATCCTCAAGTGCATCACGTGAAGCTGATATTTTTCCATCACCAAATATCGTACCCACCTTTCCACACACTGTTGAAGAGAGTTTCAGTCATCTTTCGTTGTACGAACCGCCGATCCACGAGGATCCCAGCTTTAACTCTCATACACTTGATAATCCAGCCACTGAATTAACTGAAATTGGTAAAAACCACATCCAGTGGAAGACGCATAAGACTTCCGGATAGATTTCGGTAGTCTTGCACCCTGTCACATCCAACGCCAATTACAAACACCAATTACCAACGTTACCAACACCAATTAACAACATTAATCAAAACAAGTAAGAAAATTATAGTCGGTCTAGACCGACTATATGATACTATATACCATGCGTTTAGAGACCCTATCTCTCAGGCCCAACTAACTGGATATAAAAAATAAGCATAAACCAAATTTGAGTAGTATTTTTATTAATTTTTTTTTTTGGCTGCAGATATAAAAAAGTTCATATCGGATGCTATATCCATATGGGGACTAGGCCCAAAAATGGACCGATCCTGACCATGTTTGGTAAAGTCACTTATATTTTAGAAAAATATATACAAACAAAAATTGAGAAGAATCAGTGCAATATTTTTGTTTTTTGATAGATTTAAGTGAAGATCGGGAAGCAGCTCTATATGGGGCCTATGACTAAGAGTTGTCCCATAGGGATCATTTTTGGACTACTGATTAATGGATGTAACAAACACATACAAACCCAATTTGACTAAGATTTATATGATAATTTGGCAATTTAAGTCGATTTAATAGGGGTCATTTGTATGGGGGCTAGGTCTTAACATGGACCGATTCTCACCAATTTCAATAGCGTTCATCCTATGGCCGATAAAAGCTTATATACCAAATTTCATCAAAATACATTCATATTTGCGACCTGCAGTTTGATTACAATCTTTACATGAACACACAGACGGACGGACGGACGGACGGACATCGTTAAATCGAATCAGATAGTGATTCTGATTTGATCGGTATAATAAAAGATGGGTCTAGGTCAAATATTTTTGGTAGCTACAAACAGCAGCACAAAGTCATTATACCCAAACCACATAGTGGTATAGGGTATAAACATCAATTACCAATTAACCTAGAACATATAATGTCTAGTGACGCTTCTTTTGTGCAAAATAGAAAGTTATCGATCTTGTTTTTTCCTGTCAGCCACGCTACCACAACGTACAACATATATCTGGAAAATAACACGAAACAACGCAACATACAAAACATTCAACAACCCATACATTGGAACCATACAATATATTTTCAACGATCAATTCAATATATTCATCAAGTAATACGAAACAACACAACACACAAAGTATTCAACACTATATAAATTCAACAAATGTTAAGGTGCTATTACATGATGTGTTTTTTACATATGTACTGTCAAATTTTCCCACAACAAAAGTTGTACACATCGTGTGATACATATGAAACATTGTTTATGTACAATACATGAGGAAAGTCACATGTACATTTTTCAATTAGAACAGGTTCTATTTCTGCATGACAAACATATGAAAATACAACACTGCTTGTGGCGAAAGAAAAACAGAGTAAATTTTAAAGATTAATATTGAAAGAAAAATAAATTGTTTAGTATTAATTAACAATTAAAATATATATAACCTTTTTTTTAACAATAAATTTTTGTAAATTCACAAATTAAATCAGCTGTTGTTTACATTTAGAGGTTATGTCATACGGAAATACATATGCACGTGTGATAGCAAAAATTATGAATCGTATGTAAAAGACAATTTTGACAGACATGAGGAATTTCATATGGATAAAAAAAAGTGACAGTACATATGTAAAAAACACTTCGTGTAATAGCACCTTTACGAAACAACGCAACAGACAAAACATTCAACAGCCAATATATTAACAACATACAATATATTCAACGATCAACGTACGAGTATTCACAACATAAAATATAATCCACATTTAATCCGAGACATCACCAAATACAATTTATTTAAATCCTTATTTTTATATTCCACTTTTATTAAAATAAAATATAGATTAATAAAAAGAATAAAATTAAAAGTTTTATAATCTAATTAAATAGGTAACCTAAAATATCGTATAGTTTTTATATTTTTGTACCTTATTAATTGAAGTTACTGTACACATTGAAATTTGTTTTCCCACGCTTGTGTTTATGTTTTTTTTTTTATCAATATGGCGTGAATTTTACAGCTCATGTTATAATTATCATATGATATCATATGATATGATAATTATCATATGATAATAATCATAATTATCATAACAACTAAGATCTCGCGATGATTTGGAAAATGAGACGTATACTGTTGGACAGCACATAAGCCCACGAATATATTGATGTATAACCCATGCGGGGCATTTTTCCAGAAGTCTTACAATAAGCCTTTGAATGCAAACCATAAAATTACTTTATTACCATTTTTTTCAACTTTAAATTAAATTTCTGCATCTCATCCGATGAGTTGGACAACGAATCATATACCAATAAACCCCTTATGAAAACACGAACAAACTGATATATGTCCCATGCGGGGCATTTTCCAGAATGATATTTGGCACTGTTACCCAACAAGTTCAATGGCCGATTTGTTATACTTATATATATGCGCAAACGCTTGTTACATTTTCAACTACAAAGAAATCTATAGAGGGAAATAGCCAAATCCCATTTAAAAAAATCCACATAAAATGAGACTGAGTGTATTTTACCCGCCCGTTACACAGGCCACTGCCAGTTCGAAAAACTCAATACACTCTCATTTTTTTTTATTAATACACACACATTTTTCGCAGTTGTCACACTAATGGCACCATATTTTTCGCGCGAGTAATTGCTGCCATGATTAATGCTACCCTGTTAAAAATGTAATACAAATTTACTGGATTACTGCAAAATTGCAATTAAAGTTTTAACTTGTTAAATGTATTATTATGATTTATTTCTTGAAATGCGCATATAAAAACGCAAGTTAATTATAGAACGTAAATATTATACTAATAATAAATGTTAACCCTTTCCCCTAAAATGTGGCTATATTATGAACTTGGTAACTCTATTTTGTAAACAAAACAAAAAGTGAATATGGATGCCAATTGAAAAATGAGAATATTTTAAAAATAATTAATTTATACCATTCCCACTATTTAAAGAACCAAAGCCTACGAAAATATAGCAAAAGAGATGAGTATGATGATGGAAGTTTACGCTTCGACATTTTCATGTGTAATCACAAATGCTCATGGCAAGGGATTCGACTAATTCGAACAAATTTTCGTTGGTAATACGTAAATAGCTAGAATAATATTAATACGTTTTGATGGCATGTTATAAACACATTATTTAGCTAACAGCTGGGATGAAGAGTGAGAGTTTATAAGTTCTATTGCCAATATGGAAAATTGTTATACCCTATACCATTATGTGGTTTGGGTATAATGACTTTGTGCTGCTGTTTGTAACAACCAAATATATTTGACCGAGACCCATCTTTTATTATACCGATCGACTCAGAATCACTTTCTGAGTCGATTTAGCGATGCCGTCCGTCCGTCTGTGTATCCATGTAAACCTTGTTATCAAACTACAGGTCGCAAATATGAATATATTTCAATGAATTTTGGTAAATAAGCTTCTACGGGCCATAGGATGAACGCTATTGAAATTGGTGAAATGCGGTCCATGTTCAGACCTAGTCCCCATACAAATGACCCCTATGAAATCGACTTAAATTGCCATAAAATCCAAATTATCATATAAATCTCGGTCAAATTGGGTTTGTGTGTTTATTTCATCCATTTATCAGTTGTCCAAAAATAAACCCCATATGGCAATTTTTTGTCATGGCCCCCATATAAAGCTGCTTCCCGATTTTCACTTAAATCTATCAAAAAACAAAAATAATGCAGAGATGTTTCTCAAATTTGGTTTGTATATATTTTTTCAAAACATAAGTGACCTTACCAAATATGGTCAGTATCGGTCCATTTTTCAACCTAGTCCCCATATAAATATATCATCCGATATGAACTTTTGCATATCTGCAGACAAAAAAATTAATAACAATGCCACTCAAATTTGGTTTATGCTTATTTTCTATATCCACTTAGTTGGACCGGAGAGATAGGGTTTCTAAACCATGGTATAGGGTATCGTATAGTCAGTCTAGACGAATATAATTTTTTACTTGTTTATTTTTTTTTATTCATTAAGTAAATATTTCATTTTCATTTGTTATCATAAGTAAGTTTATTTGAGTCTTTTTTTAATAACATAAAAAAGGCAATTAAATACAAAATTGAAGAAGACTTAAAACTATAATGTATTGTTTTAATGATGTGTATAGTGTATACAGCAACCAGCTTAACAATTAAATGTAATAACAACTGTTACAATCGTGATGACAATTGCTTGCTCCCGGCACAACATTTTGTGAAAATTAAATGAAGGATATTCTTAAAAATAGGCTTAAATCTAAACTCAAAACTTATAACAAAAACATAAATCAAAAACAAAAAAACAAAAAAAAAGTTATCCCCTATGGGTCCCCAAGGTTTTTGAAACAAAGAAAATTGGTACTAAGGAGTTTGAACAATTAACAAGATTTTCTAAATATCCCAATGGAGATAAATATTGAGTGTTGGACCAATTTAAATTAATTTGGTCATCAATAACATGTTTTATTAATATGTTATTGTTAAAATGAAGCTTTTCATTAAACTTCCTCATTAAACCAAAAGCATAAGAAGCTAACGGTGTGAGTTTAGACATGTCATAAATAAATTTGTCTGAATATCGTTTATTGCCCTCTTCAAAATGTTTATTAATACGTAACCGAATAACTTTACGTTCTAGAATTTCAAAGTCTTTCATTACAGTAGGTGAGCAAGCGAACCATATTGGAAAAGCATATACATAATAAAACTGACCTGATGCTTGTTTTATAAATTAAAAGTTTTGTTTCCTCTGGTAAATATTTACTTTTAAGCAATCTTCCAAACGATCCTTTAATGCGATATGCTTTATTAAGCAAAATCCTCGCATGTGTATTGAACTTAACCAATTTGCTAAAATGAACACCTAAATATCTAAGACTACTTACAAAAGGAATTTCATGACCATCAAGAATCAATTTTAGATGCTTACTTTCTGGAACTACAAAAGGTTTGCATTTTCCTGAAGCATTTCTAAGGCACAGTGCTTCACATTTGGAAATATTCATTTTTATACCCCATTCTTTATAGTAATTATTTACTGCATTTAAATGTTGTGATGCACATCTTAAAGTATCAACTGGAGAGACACCACGAGCATAAAGCAATGAATCATCAGCATATAGAATACTTGTAGAACCAGAAATTTCATGCGGAAAGTCAGAAATTAAAATACTATATAAATGGGGAGCCAATATTGACCCTTGCGGCACACCGCAATAAATATTTACATAGGCTGAAAACTCGTTTTGGAGTTGCAAACAAAATTTTCGATTAGTAAAAAAAACTTTGAAATAATTTTATGATGAAAGGCTCAAAACCGATATTGATCATTTTATATAGAACTAGCTGTTTTTACTGGTCTTGCCCGGGATAAAAAGGCCTTTGACTTGAAAAATGGTTCACTATGCTTACCAGGCGTTGAGTACTTAGTCCCCAATGAACAAATTCCACAATAAAATGAACTTTCTCACCAATAATTTGTATGGGCAGTAAATTCATTTTTTATTTCAATTAAAAATTTTTTGATTTTTTAATTTAGAAGTTTTTTATAAGATGCTGCAGCAAAAATGCTTCAAAAATAAGCTGCAAAACCGCTTTAAGTTTTTTTTAAAGTTTATTTATAAACATCAAATATAACGGAATCGTTTGCAAATTAAAGCAATCAGAACTTTTAAAAATTGAATTACTTCATTCAATAAGTGATCATCATTGAGCAAAGTCAAATTCATAGAAGTTTCAAAAAAGTTGAAAAGAAGTTGAAAACCTAATGCGACGTTTAAAATTGTGCCGCAAGGTTTCTTTAAGGAACTGCTTATAGTATATGTGTGACCTATTTTTATCAACGGGTAATTATTTCACATACGTAGATAAAATATATTATAAGACTTTTCACTGAGCTGTGTTCCGCGAGCGAGTCCCGTCAGCTTTCGCGCGTTTGGCAGCCACACCCGTGCTGACGCGCAGTTGTTGTCAACTTATTTTAATCGCCAAAATATATTTTTCAGATCATTCCGATATTATAGCTGAGCTGTGTTTCGAGAGCGCGTCGCGTCTGCGTCCGCGCACCGCACCTCGCGTTTGGCGGCTACACCCGTGCTGCCGCGCAGTTCTCGTTAACTTATTTTAATCGCCAAAATATATTTTTCAGATCATTCCGATATTATAGCTCAGCTAAAATATCGCAATGATTAATTGTCACAATATATTCTTCAGATCATTCCAATATTCTAGCTAAGCTGTGTTCCGCGTGCGCGTAGCTTCCGCGCACCGCACTGATGCTATTGAAAAGAATACTAATTTTAAATGCGTTTATTGTAGGACATATATTGAGAGCAGTAAGCCAATTTTAACTATAATAAATATTTAACAAAATTCATTAAATAAAAATATGTAAAAATTTAAGAATGAATTTGGGGAGTCAGTTAATTTTTTATTTTGTTTAGAAAAAAATGGGGAATTTGTTCATTTCTTTTGGGGACCTTTTTTTAAATTTGGGGAATTTGTTCATCGTGAAGTTATTCCTGTGTAAACCAAATTTCAGAGAAATCCGTTGAAAAATAAAAATTTGTATAGCAACAAATATGTACTAAATTTCGGAGAAAACCGTTGAAGATAAAAATTACTATAACGAAAACAGAAAACAGAAAACAGAAAATGAATTGTATACAAAAAGTAGGCGTGGCCTGTAAGAAGCATATGGTGACCTTCCCTGGAGTATAGAGATCGTGTGTACCAAATTTCAGAGACATCCCTTGAAAAATAAAGATTTCTATAGTGAACAAATATACCAAAAAACAGAATATGAATTATATACAAAAAGTGGGCGTAACAGTAGGCGTGCCCGGTACGAAGGATGTGGCGACCTTCCCTGGAGTAGAGAGATCATGCGTACCAAATTTCAGAGAAATCCGTTGAAAAATAAAAATTGGTATAGCGAACAAATATACCAAAGAACAGAAAATGAATTGTATACAAAAAGTGGGCGTAAAGGTAAGCGTAGCGACCTTCGCTGGAGTAGAGAGATCACGTTTTCCAAATTTCAGAGAATGCCATTGAAAAATAAGTTTGTATAGCAATCAAACAAAGAAACAAATAAAAGGAAAAAATACATTTTATATACATAGAAGTGGGCGCAAAGTAGGCGAGGCCTGTTAGAAGCATATGGTGACCTTCCCTGGAGTATAGAGATAGTGTGCACCAAATTTCAGTGACATCCCTTGAAAAATAAAGATTTCTATAGAAAGTGCGCGTAAAAGTAGGCGTGGCCAGCAATAATCATATGGCGACCTCCCTGGAGTACAGAGATCGTGCGTAGCAAATTTCAGAGAAATCCGTTTAAAAAAAAAATTGTGTAGCGAACAAATGTACCAAAAAAAAAAAACAGAATATGAATTGTATACAAAAAGTGGGCGTAACAGTAGGCGTGACCGATACGAAGGATGTGGCGACCTTCCCTGGAGTAGAGATCATGCGTACCAAATTTCAGAGAAATCCGTTGAAAAATAAAAATTTGTATAGCGAACAAATATACCAAAAAACAGAAAATGAATTGTATAAAAAAAGTGGGCGTAAAAGTAGGCGTGGCCTGTAAAAAGTATATGGCGACCTTTCCTGGGGCACAGATATCGTGTGTACCAAATTTCAGAGAAATCCGTTGAAAAATAAAAATTTGTATAGCGGTCAAACAAACAGAAAATGAATTTTATATACATATGTATGTATATAGATACCATTATGGTAGGCATGATGAGTTTTCCCACATAAGATAACAAAGAAATAGGTCTAATGTTACCTATATCGAAATTGCCGGATGTCTTTTGAATTGGACAAATCTTTGCAACTTTCCAAGCATTTGGGAAGTAAGAATTATTTATACAATTGTTAAAAATAATAGCCAAATATTCAAATGCTTTTTCCGGAAGTTTTCGATGTGTAAACATCTATACGCGCAGGGGCGTAAATTTCTATTACACAATACAATCACAAAAACAGCGTACATGTGAAAGTCACATCTTACGCGTAAGATGTGACCATTAAGACAAATCGGTATGACTTATGATTGTTTGGTGAAAAAATTATTATATGAAATAACCTTCTTGTCGCTGTTATCTGCATTTTATTTATTACCAGATGTTTACACATCTCCCCTGTGATCGGACTCACATGATTTTTTTTAATAATAAAATTTTAAATGTTATCTAATCCTGAAGATTTTTTATTGCTAATTAATTTAGAGTACTCTAATAAACTATAAACTGTAGTTAATTTTTCTTCATTTTGATTGCCGAAGAATGTTGATTAAATATAAACATAAAATTTGGAAGAGCAGAAAGAGTAGTATTTATGGTAGCATTAATTTCAACTATATTCCTATTTGGCAAGGAATCTGCATAAATTGAAGAGAAATGATCTTTAAGATGCAACAACTTTTCGTCAGTATTTGCTATTTTGACACCATTAACCAACAACTCCGAAAAATTAGATTTTTTATTTCCTAATATTTTATAAATTTCCTTATATGCTCTTGGGCCAGGTTTTATTTTATTCAAACGATCACTAAACATTTTCGACTGTTCTATTTGAACTTGTTCCTTTATTATAATTTTAATTAACTGAATTTGTTTAGAAATTAATAAATAATTAGGGTCATAATGGTTCAAAGTTATTTTAAACAATGTTTTCAGCTCTCTTTGCCAAGAGTATTTTAACTTATATTATTTTTTAATATTGTCAGAAACATGAACTCTTTTAGTGTTAATTTCAAATTGAGACGAGTGTGTATTTGAAATTTGTTTAATACAGGAAGAAAATTCATTAACATATATATCAATTTCTGCATTACTTAAATTTTTAAATGAAGTAAACAACCGCGGCTGCCGTAAAAGAAATTCAAAATTTAAAAATTCTAACCGCAATTTCAAAGGAAAATGATCTGAAAAAGTTAGCAAAGAAGTAATATTAAAATTTGGATTGAATACATCAATTAAATTAGTGCTTATTAAGAAATGATCTAAAAATGATAAACGATTTGGAAATGATGGAATTGTATCAGAAATTCTTATAAAATCAGAAGAAAAAAGTTGTAACCAATTCAATAAAGTATTTCCATTAGCATTAATGAAATTATCACCCCAAGAAGTATTTCTAGAACTTAAATCTCCACCTAAAATAACCCCATCATAACCACTACAGTAGTTTTTAATAATAGAAAGGCTGTTTTAGAAAAGAAGAGAACCAAAAATAAACTTTTTCTAATACCATCGATCAAAATAAACATTTCAATAAAAACATTTGGAAATAAAATACCATCAATGTTGACGCGTAAGAAGGAATATGATTGTTTTATGGCAATACCAACACCTAGTAAGCTATTATCTCTAATAAATGTGTAATCTTCTAAAAAAAAAACATTTCTGATTTTGTAAAAATGCTACATCAATGAAATTACTTTTTAAAGTATTCACTAAATCAATTCTTCTACTGGGATTTACAAGAGATCTACATAAAAAGTTAACATGCTTAATGATTTATTTACCATAAACATTTTGAATCTCTTTCAAAAGATTTGAACATTCAGTTTTAGCTTCAGAAATTGTACAATTTTTATAATTATTTATGAAGTGACCAATTCTGTCCTCCAATGTAAGAGTTTCCTCTTTACAAAGAACACTGGCAATTTTTAAAAACTCTTCGATAAGTGGCGATTTTTGTTTTTTGTTTTCATTAATTTTTGGAGAATTATTAAAGCACTGTGCAAAAGTTTTATTATTTGAAATAAAATTTACTGTCCTATTTACATTCTGAGAAGCTAACAAATTCCTTTCTTTAGTAACTTCTGCTAATTTTTATACCCTCCACTCCAGTGTGCAGAGGGTATATATAAGTTTGTCATTCCGTTTGTAATAATTAGAGAAAAAAAATTTGGACCCCATAAAATATATATATTTGTGATCCTTATAACAACCGGAGTTGATATAGCGATGTCCGTCTGTCCGTCTGTCCGTCTGTCCGTCTGTCCGTCTGTCCGTCTGTGGAAATCACGATGACGGCATCAATCGGGCAGCTAGGGTGCTCGTTGGCATAAAAAATGATTCACTAACATCCTGAAAAGTTTGCTATTTAAAATCGTCCAAATCGGTCAATTAGGGCCTGAGATTTGAATGAAGAACTAAAAAAAGTCTTGAAAAAATATAATTTTCTATATTGTTCTTGTCACAATCACGCCCTCAATAGGATAGCTAGGGTGATAATTTTTAGTGAGAATGATTCACCAAATTCATGGGAAGATTTCTACTTCAAAAATCATTAAAATCGGTGGAACAGGTCCAGGTAAATCTATGAAAAATTAAAAAAAAATGAAAAACATGATGTTTCCATATTGTTCCTGTTGTTATTCTAAATGTTGCATTGTTGTCATAGCTGGACTTGTTGTTTTTGTGGTCGTTGTGGTAATAATATAATAAAAACAAACCCTTTGTACATTTTTTTGTGAACTCTGGTAGAAAATTTTAAAAGTTTCCATTGTTTTGGCATCACTAAAAAAATTTGTTAGATCATTTCTGTCATTGCCACGAGCCTGCATGCAGAATTTCAGATCGATTGGCTCACGGGAAAGGGGCTAAAAATCGATCCAAAATTTTGTCGTCAAGCAGACACTACCAGTTAATATAAAGGCAGTAAATAAAGGGAGTAAAAGTTCACCAATAATTTAAAAAACAAATTTTTATGTATTAATTTATTTAAAGAAAAAAATAATTAAATGAAATAGTAATAATAATAAAAAAAAATAATATACAATACAAAAAAAAAGAATATATAAATAAAATAAAATAAAGATAAATGCATTCATAGCATTATAATACATATAAAAGGTCAATGTTTTCTAACCGTAACCGTAATGAGTCAGTTGTTTTTTTTTTACATGAAAATCATTTAAAACAGTTACCGAACGTAACCGGAACGTCCCAATACTTTTATGTGAAAAAAAGGCTGACACGTTACGTAACAGTTACATGTCGCTAACTTGTTCTTTACACAGGCTACTGCTTTTGCAGCCAACTTCAAGTCTATTTATATAGTTTCGTAAGCATAACTGATAAAATTGTTTCTATTATTTTTTGCTGTAAGTAATAAATTATAAATATACTGAATTTGCAAACTAAAATGGATACATATATTGGAGGTGCTTTAATACAAAAGAGTTAACGAAACAAAATCAAAAAAAAAAAAAAACAACTCTACAACATCAACAATGGCAGTCATATGTTCTTCAAATAGAAAAAAAAACTGCAAGTGTGTTTTGTTGGCTACAAAACAAAAATAGTGTTGACAATATAACAAAATATGTAAAAGAAGTTAGTGCTATGAAATATTTTATTTTGTTTAAAAAAAAAATCGCAATATGAAAGGCTATAATTCCATTAATAACACTGTGTGACAAAATTGCAAAAATGAAATACCTTTTTGATATAACCTATATTAGGTTGTAGGTCTTTCCGAGTAGATCATTTCTGCATAATTAGAATTTTCAATACACCCTCAAAATCTGAAGTTATGGTCAAATTTCTGATTTTTAAGGCTTCTTGGACTTAAAACATCGTAACTCACTGAGTTTTTATCCGATTTTAATTTTGTTTACCATGTTGGATAGAGGAAATGTCAAACTTTAAAAAAGTGTATGCATGTTTAATATTTAACGAAGTAACGTAGAAATATTAATGATAATATCCGAAGTTTTACATTATTTTTTTAAATTTTTCAAATTTGATTCAACTTTATTGCAGTAGTTTGTTTGAAAAACAATTTTTCTCATATTTGTTTTTTAAAGAACTTTTGTTTCTGATTAAAATGAGCTTAAAATAATCAAAATTGAGTAAAAATTGAAAAAGTTATATTCGATTCTCCAAACAAAGGAAATTCATTTTTTTTTTATGAAAATCAATGTTGCTGTTGACTACACAAATACAGTGGCGTGCAGAAATGAGTACATAATTCAATTCTTTACTTTTCTGAAGGATAAAATGACCAATAACAAATAAAATACTACCAATTTTTTTTTCTTTTATTCTTTGTTCTATTCTGAATAAAACAACAAAAAATTCAAAACAAAAAGCAACAAATTCTTACAGATAAAAAACAATAACAAAGATAGTTTTGAATTGTTTAGTATTGTAAAAATGGTTTTAAAAATGATTGCTGGATCTTTTTCGTTTGTATGATGAATCAGCGGTTTCTCGTTTTAGCGACCAACAGTAATTAGCCAGCATTCTGACTTGATTTTTACCTACGAATCGATTTTAAATTTTTAATATTTCTTGGTGAAATCGTTCACCCTGTTCGTCGCTGAATTGGCCTAGATTGTCTGGGAAAAAATCCAAGTGGGAGTGCAAAAAATGAATTTTAATTGACATTCTGCAGCCCATATCTCCGTAAGCCTCCAGAAACTCACTAACTACCGTAACGTAGTCGGTACTTCTGTTATTTCCCAAAAAGTTTTCACACAAGGAAATAAAACTCAACCAAGCTCGTTTTTCTTTTTCATTTAATTTGTTAGAAAAGCTTTCATCTAAAAAAATTTTTCGGATTTGTGGTCCAACAAAAATACCTATAAATCAAGAAAATTCTGTTTAAATGTCGTATTTTTTGTGGGTATATAAAAAATTGTTGTACCTTCTTTAATTTTGGCATCACTAAGTTTTGGAAACACTGACTTTAAATATAAAAAAGCCTCGCTATCTTTTTCCAATTTTTTAGCAAATTGTTTCATATAGCCTAATTTAAGGTGTAAAGGTGGCAAAATAACCTTCTCGGCCTGCACTAGAGGAATGTTGACAACATTTTTTTTACTTATTTGGAAAAATTTTCTAGGTGGCCAGTTATTGCAGTCATAAGGGTTTTGCGCGCGACTGTCCCATTCGCAAAGGTAACATGGAAATTTTGTATACCCTCCTTGCATCCCGAATAATATTGTTAGGACTTTTAGATCAGCGACAATTTTCCATTGATGTTTATTGTAATTTATTAAACGTAATATATTTTCCATTGTTTTATATGTTTCCTTCATACCCGTAGCGTATGCTATTGGAACCGAAGGCAATTGATTTTTGTTATGTAATAACACCGCTTTAAGGCCTACATTTTTTTTATGAATTAAAAATTTGTGACACATTCTTTTTTGTTTATATATACTTACTGTTACATGAACCGTCTATGAATAACCGCCATTCTTCTTGTAGATGCGTATGATTAAGAGAAGCAAACAATTCGTCTATATCTGAACAGTATACAAGATTAGAATTTACTTCATCAGCTTTGAAGAGTTCTTCAAATAACATAAAGGGGTTGTCTCTAAAAAATGTTATTTTAAAGTCATTATCTGTCAAATGCCAATTTTTTAATTGGGACCCTAAATCTTCCGTTTGTCTTCGTGATAGCCCCAAGTTACGCACTAAATCTTGAAAATCATTGTTTGATACAAAATGCCGATCCTGAAATGATGTTTCAGCTTCATTTCCCGTGGGACCCCAGTTGTCATCACTTAATTCCGAAGAAACTACTTTTTTAGTACAATTTCTACTTTGACGATCTCTTGGAATGGGCTTAGTTACGGTCAATACATTAGAATACTTTATGTTTTGACGCGTTTTAACGTGATGTCCAACAACGTTTGTTTGACAGAAATAGCAATCCTCTTCTTTATGGTATAGTTGATAATGTCATTGCATTGGAGATAAAAATGGCAAAGTTTCAGTTTTCCATTTGTTGAGTCCCAAAGAGCAATATGGGCAAACATATTCTGGTTCATACCATTTACTTATAGAGTAGGTACGGTTAAAGAATCGGTTAAACTTTTCAACTAGAACTTTATGATTTGCAAATTTAGTGCTCTTATTTTTGTTTAGGAATAAACCGCAAACGTAACAAAACTTATTTCGATTTTCACACATTTTACACAATTTTTGACACTTTAATGAGACTTTAATGAATGTTTAGCATAAGCTTACTGAGTTATGGCGTGACACTTAAATTATTACTAATAACACGTTTTGACACATAAATTTGCATTACTGCCCGTACACAATACTAAACAATTCAAAACTAACGGTATAAACTGGTTTTATCCTGAGTACATACAAAAGTGCAAAATTGAGTTCGTGCGAGTTATCTTTGTTATTGTTTTTTATCTGTATGAATTTGTTGCTTTTTGTTTTGAATTTTTTGTTGTTTTATTCAGAATAGAACAAAGAATAAAAGAAAAAAAAATTGGTTGTATTTTATTTGTACTGTACTGTACTGTACTGTACTGTACTGTATTTGTGTATCCAACAGCAACATTGATTTTCATAAAAAAAAATGAATTTCCTTTGTTTGGAGAATCGAATATAACTTTTTCAATTTTTATTCAATTTTGATTATTTTAAGCTCATTTTAATCAGAAACAAAAGTTCTTTAAAAAACAAATGTGAGAAAAATTGTTTTTCAAACAAACTACTGCAATAAAGTTGAATCAAAGTTGAAAAATTTAAAAAAATAATGTAAAACTTCGGATATTATCATTAATATTTCTACGTTACTTCGTTAAATATTAAACATGCATACACTTTTTTAAAGTTTGACATTTCCTCTATCCAACCTGGTAAACAAAATTAAAATCGGATAAAAACTCAGTGAGTTACGATGTTTTAAGTCCAAGAAGCCTTAAAAATCAGAAATTTGACCATAATTTCAGATTTTGAGGGTGTATTGAAAATTCTAATTATGCAGAAATGATCTACTCGGAAAGACCTACAACCTAATATAGGTTATATCAAAAAGGTATTTTCACTGTCACACAGTGTAATCAAAAGGCGTTAAACTAATTTATTTATTTTTACGTTGTACTAATGCATTTTAAATAAGTAAAAGTAATTGTATATTTAAATAAAAATGCATTTGTATTATATGTTGCTGTCGTATTCAGAAAAATCAAGTAGCTGACTATACGACTACAAATGCTGCTGCCAGCAGTCGTCTATGTGTTTCATTTATGATGTTGCATTTTTTTGCGAGCAATACTTACATATATTCTAAATAAAGAAATAATAGTTCTTTTCATACTGCGAAATCTATACAAATATATGTACAAATACTATATGTCAAATTTCAAATTTGCAATAATTGATACATTTTTGAAAGAAAATTGTATAATATGAAATGTCTTTAATTTATTTCATAGAAAACAATTTTTTGAGGTGCGTGGATTTTCCATATTTACTGTTTTACTATTTGCGTAATGAGGTTAAATGAGTTAAAAAGAATTTAAAATATTTGAAAATATTAGGTGAGGATCCTCAAGATGTAATATACGATCGGTCTAAAACTTTTCACTTAGAGCCACAGTTAAATTCGAAACAACAAAAACCCATATATTTTGTGCATAAAGTTTAACATTAAATGTGCTTTTCTAAAATGTCTATATATTTTTTCTCATTCATTTCTGACCATCTTCAATGTAAATTTACCAAAGTTTTTTTTATTGCAATATGTATATAAAACTTAAAAATTTAATATTTTTTATTGTGTATTAACTTATTATTCTGCGATTTTCATTACATGACAAAATGTTACAAATTGGCACTACTGTTTCAAAAACAGAAAACTTCTAAATCAGTTGAAAACAGTTGATCTGTAAAACTGTGTGTGAAATTGTGTCAAATAAAATTACAAATATTAATAAATATAATAATACATATATATATATATTATTAATTTTGTTAAGAATTAGCACAAAATTGATTTTCCATTTTGCATTTCATTTATAAAGAATTCTGCCATATTTTGTTAAAGGGAAAATCCATTTTTGTTATATTAAAAAAAACAGACTTGCATTTAATTTTTCCGTGACTGCCTCAATAATTGCGTAGATGCCACCACAATATTTTTTCTAATTAAAACAGTTGATCTGTAAAACTGTGTGTGAAATTGTGTCAAATAAAATTACAAATATTAATAAATATAATAATACATATATATATTTTATTAATTTTGTTAAGAATTAGCACAAAATTGATTTTCCATTTTGCATTTCATTTATAAAGAATTCTGCCATATTTTGTTAAAGGGAAAATCCATTTTTGTTATATTAAAAAAAACAGACTTGCATTTAATTTTTCCGTGACTGCCTCAATAATTGCCACCACAATATTTTTTCTAATTAAATATTAACCAATATCTAACTAGAATTATGATTTATTCTGACTAAAAAGTTCCAATTAAAAGTTATTCATCCCAATTATGAATATTCTCAAGGAATTTCTTTCTCACGGAAAATACATTTCTCGAGAAAAAAATTCCTCCAATTATAAATTCCGCGTGAACAAAAAATGATTAACTGGCATCATCGAATTTCGAAGCCACTTGCTTTGCTTATTGACAATTTATTTTCTATTTTTTGTGTGTGTGCAAACGACCCTACAATAAATGTCCCAATAAACATTTTTGTTTGCTATCAACTTGAGGTGCATTTGAGATCAAATACATTTTTCAAATCTCCAACGTTAATTCTCAAATGCCCTCAATAGTTCGAATATAGTCTTCTCAACTTAAAAGGCACATTTTTTATATGGCGATTTTCATAGTTATCAAATTGAGAAATTTGTGATTCTCAACTTGATAGCAAAGAAATATTTCCAATCGGTATCAAATGGAAGGCACGGAATTGCCATATTAAAAAATATTATACTAATTTTAGAAATGAAAACAATGTACTTTTTTTAATGTTTCAATTTAATTTCATTATATATTTAACATTACTATGTACATATTTAACATTAAATGTACATATTATGTACATTTTTTAAAATCTAGAATTAAAAATAAATGAATTAATTAGTTGTACATTTTTTGAAAAATTCGACAAAAAGCAGAAATAATTAAAAATATATCAATGATTTATTTGTACTTTTTTGGCATTTTTTAATTTAATTTATTATTTATGACATATTTAAATAATATCTCAGACTTAACACAAATCGTATTCAAGTTGAAAAAATGTTTGGTCTCAAGTGGAGAAAAGTGTTGGATATCCAATTGAGAGTAAAAATGTTTCTCAAAGATTGGAAAAAATGTTAAGTCTCAACTTGATGTCAAGTTGAAAGCAAACAAGGAGAAAAATTGTTCAACCCAAGTTGAGAATTACATTTGACATCAATTTAAGAACTTAACTTTTCTCCAACATTGGAGAAATAATATTTCAATGCATACTGGGGAATGAACGAAACTAACACATAAACAGTTTTTTCCTATTTGAAAAACATATGACTGTCACTGTTGCTGTTGTAGAGTTGTTATACCCTCCACTCCAGTGTGCAGAGGGTATATATAAGTTTGTCATTCCGTTTGTAATAATTAGAAAAAAAATTTTGGACCCCATAAAATTTATATATTTGTGATCCTTATAACAACCGGAGTTGATATAGCGATGTCCGTCTGTCCGTCTGTGGAAATCACGATGACGGCATCAATCCGGCAGCTAGGGTACTCGTTGATATAAAAATGATTCACTAACATCCTGAGAAGTTTGCTATTTAAAATCGTCCAAATCGGTCGATTAGGGCCCGAGATTTGAATGAAGAACTAAAAAAGTCTTGAAAAAAAAATAATTTTCTATGTTGTTCTTGTCACGATCACGCCCTCAATAGTGCAGCTACAGTGATCATTTTTAGTGAGAATGATTCACCAAATACATGGAAAGATTTCTACTTCAAAAATCATTAAAATCGGTGGAACATGTCCAGGGAAATCTCTGAAAAAGTAAAAAAAAAATGAAAAACATGATATTTCTATATTGTTCTTGTTGTTATTCTAAATGTTGCATTGTTTTCATAGCTGGACTTGTTGTTTTTGTGGTCGTTATCGTAATAATATAACAAAAACAAACCCTTTGTACATTTTTTTATCAACTCTGGTAGAAAAATTTAAAAGTTTCCATTGTTTTGGCATCACTAAAAAAATATGTTAGATCATTTCTGTCATTGCCACAAGCCTGCCTGCAAAATTTCAGATCGATTGGGTCACGGGAAAGTGGTTAAAATCGATCCAAAATTTTTTCGACAAGCAGACACTACGAGTTAATATAAAGGGAGTAAAAATTCACCAACATCTAAAGCAAATAATGCTAAAATACCTAGTTGTTAATAAAAAAAACAATTGGACAATTCACAATGGGTAATGTATCGTTGTATCTCTTGTATCGTGTATCACTTTACAATAGTGTAAAATTGTTGTTGGTAATTTTCACTGAAAAATCTGATACACGATCCAACTTCATTTGCTGTGTTTAGTAAATGTTGTATATTGTATCATAACATATCAGTTCCAAGTGAATGCCAGTTTTTATGAAAAAGAAAAAACTAATACATAGAATATTATCAGCATAAATAATTATAAAATAAAATATGGCAAATAATGCAAATAACGCAAATACATCGATAAGTTTATTTATATAAAAATTAATGTTTATATTTTTAGTATGTATTTTCTCTTTCAGTACCAACCAAAACATTTAACATTTTTTTTTTCATTATAAATTAAAATGCAAGAGGTACGTAACTAAAACTCCAGGGTATATCTCACGACCAAAAAGCAAACACTGACAAGTGTTTTCTCTTATACAAAATAGCAGAAGCGACGAAGCGATCTTTCCTCGTTGGATCGAAAATTACTAAAGAAATATGAAAATACAACTGAGTGTTCACAACAAATGATTGTATTGTGTATTTCAATACAACATACAATATACAACACCTGTTGTGAATTGCCCAAATGTAAATTTAGCAATTTATGTATTAATTTATTTAAAGAGAAAAATACAAAAATAACGTTTGATGTTGTATTTTTTGTGTGTAATATTTAAATATACATACATACACATATTAAATAATACAAATAATGTACATATATTATATATATGTATGTATGTATATTCATAGTAACTGCATGTTAGAAATAAATCGGTTATTTTATTTACATAAAATTCTGCAGTATTTTGTTGTGGGGAAAATACATTTCTTTTGTATAACAGAGTGTCACTTCATTTTGCTCAGCGTGACTATGCCACAGTAGATGCTGCCATAATTTTTGTTTGTTCTAATTAGCTTTGCAATAGTTATTTCTATTTTAACATGAATGTTAATATTTTCAACTAGATATCATACAGAACAATGTTAAGAGTATACACGGGTTGGTCTTTTATTTCATACGTTTTTTTTATTATTCTTTTACAAATATGAACATAAGTTTGGCATATTACCCACCAATCTCACATCACACTGCAAGTTCGAAAAACTCAATACACTCACATTTTTTTTTACTAATACACACACATTTTCCGCAGTGGTCACACTAATGGCACCAAATTTTTCGTGCGAATAGTGGCAGACACTAACGATGATTAATGTTACCCTGTTATAAATTTAATGCAAATTTACTGGATTCTGTAAAATTGTAATTAAAGTTTTAACTTGTTAAATCTATTATAATGATTTATTTTTTGAAATGCGCATACAAAAACGCAAGTTTGTTAATTATAGAGCATAAATATTATTAACTATTATTAAAATAATACTAATAATAATAAATGTAAACATTTTCCCTCAAACATGTGCCTGTATAATAAACTTGGTAACTCTACTTAAAATAAAATAAGAGAGAGAAGTATACAAATTTTTTCAAGTTTACGCTTCGACAACATTTTAAAAATGAGATTGCAGTCAGATGTTTGAGCATAAAATTTAATGGCGATGGATTCGACTAATTCGAACAATTTTTCGTTGATAATACGTACACAACGATTTTACAATTTCAGTGTGATGTGAGATTGGGGGGTTAACTTTTTGTTGTCTTTACAAAATAGAGTTACCGAGTTCGTCAATGAGTTTTTTGCTTACAAAACAGTTCTACATAGTTATATAGAATTATTATTCTGCTTTACCTATAAAATATCTGATTGCGATTACAACTAATTTTTAAAAATTGTTTATAATTAATAAAGCATTATTATTCAATAAATACAAAATTTCACTTTTTAAATTTTCCATTCAAATTTAAGAAAATATCAATTATAATAAAAACTGAAAATAAAATTTCCAATTATAAATTAGAAAATATTAATTGAGTTTCAGAAAATCATATCAAAACGTCGGAAATAATAATTTTAAATTTAGAAATATCTTTACATTTAAAAATGTTTACATTTAAAAAAAATATTGCCATTCAGGATATATTAATAACTTTTCAGTACCGCGATTCAGTAACTTCTTTTAACGATAGTCGAATTGTAAAAAAAAAGAAAATTGCAAAATTATCAGTAAAATTTTGAAACGATATTCGCTATTGTTAAAGTCAGCTGTTGTTGTTATCTAAACGACAACCATTTTTGTGTTGTTTATCCAATCGATAAAAACTTAAATTTTTAGGTTGAAATGTCGTCATACATAAATAAAAATCATGAAATAGTGAAAATATTTTGCTTTAATTAAAAAACTTTTTTATATAAATAAAAAAATTAAATAGCATATTCAATTCATTATTTCATTTTCAAATAAATAAACAGAAATATTAGTAAAAAAAATAAAGATATTAAACATAAACATAAAATCATCCTGTCAAACACGAAGTAATTTGTTTTTTTCTATTCTTTGTGTTTTTCGCTTATTTTGACAGAGATGCCACTCCTTTACAATTTAAATAAATAGAAAAACAGATTTGTCGATATTAATTTAAATTCAATGAATTTAAGAAAACCTCAAATGATATTTAAGAATTGCTAACATAAAAATTGTTACATAAGTAAACGTAATTTTATGAGAATGTTATTTTTTATATATAAATTTTCACAATTTTTTTTGGATGAAAATTTGAAGTTTTTCAGAAAATAAAGATAACATTAAATTATTTTATTTAAAATGTTTGGGACTTTTCGTTTTTTGCGTTTTTCATCCCTAATTTGATTATTTATTATTATAAATTTATTCTCTATGTTTTCAAAATATGGCAATATTTTAAAAAAAAGTTGAGAGAGCTTTTTTTTTTGGTTATTATTTTGTTACTCCATCCGACCTATATGGCCACAATGAAGAAATATTTGGCGAGTTAAAAGAAACTATACAGCCATCTCCAATTAGCACAATTTAATGCATATAGCCACTCTACACAACCATTACCTTTGCAATGGAGGTTAGGGCGAGCTATTTAATTAGCAAAAACTAAATTAAACGAGAAGTTATGTCATATAACCGGAAACGCATGCATATAGGTATATAACCAAAATGCATGCCGATCAGCAACCACGATGACCAAAAAGCAAACACCGAAATAAATCCGAAATAATAGAAAAGAAGAAAACCAGCCCAAAGAATTTGCTGAAATAATTTGGTATTAAGTTTAACAAATTGTTTACTTTTTCATTTACATTTATTATCAAGACTCAAACCGAGGTGGAGGGTATCAAAGATTCGGCACAGCCGAATTTAACACTCTTACTTGTTTTTTATTGCTTAAATAACTTTTAAAAGTAGGACAGCCTCGCCAATTTGCCGGATGTACTAATTTATTGCAATTTACGCAAAATGGTTTAGATTGTTCATTAACAATTAATTTACATTCACCAGGCTTATGAAGTTCTGAACATTTTACGCAAGCATGAGACCTGTTACAATTTCTAGAAGTGTCCCCATTGTTGGCAACGCCAGCACTGAACTTCCTTCGAATTGGCATTAGGGGACTCCCAAGACACAGCCTGACTTAAAATATATTTTATATGTGATAACATAGTTACAGTTTTCCCTGGTAACAAAGTAATTAAAAACAGACCTGTGACCACATTGTTCTTTCTTGAATAAACTGTTTTGAATTTTGAAACGGGATCTACAGTATTCGGTACAAGTCAATCTCATTCTTCATTTCATAAATGAATAGGATTCTATTTGTTTTTCTTTAAGCATCATCATCATTTCCTGGTGAGCACTTGCATCTTTCAAATAAAGTTTACTTTTATATCGAGATTTCTTAACAATTTTAAAAACAACATTTTTGGATTTTAGTTGGTCAACCAACATTTTTATATTTAAATTATAAATAAAAATTGGAGGACAATAAAGTTCAGTTTTGGCTTCATTTTTAACTGTCGATTCATTTTTTTTATTGATTCTCTTACTAGCATCATCTGTTTTCATTTCTAATTCTCTCAAAATAGCAAATCGGTTATTGTTATTAAATTTAAAATTTAGACAGATCCAATTCAGAAGGAGTATTTAAACGTTTCCTTTTTTTCACATTATACAATTTGAAATTGTTCGCGCTTCCATTTTGATCTTCATACTCCATTGAAGAAACCGAATTTGAATCTGTTAGACCAGAATGAAGTTCTTTACTATCCAAAATTTTGATACTTTCTTTACCATTTTTGTTTTGTATATGCTGCTCCAATTGATGGCTATCATTAGATGTTTTAACATTTTTAGACAATGATCATGAAAAAGTAGTTTTGTTAATATTTGGTTGATGTATTAGTTCAGAGATAATTGAATAATCCAACTGCTTATCTGGAGGAACCTTTAAATCACTTAACGGATTGAATTCCAAATCCATAGTCAAAATGGATTAAATTCCAAATCCATAGTCAAAATGGATATAAAACAAAAGTTTTTTTTTTCGTTTTTAAATTAAATTGAAAATTATTGAAAATTATTTTATATTTTTTGATTAAAATTGAACTACTGGATAATAATGTGGATATAAAAAATTCGTAACTAAAGTGTATATTTTTACATGAAGGGTTGCCGTAGATCAAAATTGTGAACCCTCTTGATGTTTTTGTCGAATATATTCCACATCAAAGCATTGATTGGAATGAAAATGTTAACGGCATTTTAAATTTTGCATTGCTTTGCTTATTTCTAATGATTAGAAATACATATATATATATGTATATACAATATATATGTATATAGGTGCCTGTTATGAGCAACTTTCGATTTTCGATTGTGGTCGAATTAACTGATCGAACGAATTTTCATTTGGTATTATGGGGCACATTCGATAAAATAGCGATATTGTGAATTTCACTCAATTGGATTATTCACAATAGTACATATTTGGCTGGCACTATTGTTGTCGTTGATAGGCAAAAAAGAGGCGAATAAACAAAATACTCGTTTGATAATTTCATTAAGTTTATTTGGTTTATTTCTATAAAGAAGTAATGGTACAAAGTTCATCAACAACATATATCAAAGTTTATTTGCATGACTTACCACAGTTTCATCCTCTTTCGCCAAAATTTCAACTATCAATAAATTTACTTTAAAGACCAAACAGAAGTTTGTGCTTCAATATACTTATACATATATACGCACAAGTAACAGCTCTTCGAAGTAAAGGTGCTATTACATGAAGTGTTTTTATACCCTATACCACTATGTGGTTTGGGTATAATGACTTTGTGCTGCTGTTTGTAACAACCAAAAATATTTGACCTAGACCCATCTTTAATTATACCGATCGAATCAGAATCACTTTCTGAGTTGATTTAACAATGTCCGTCCGTCCGTCCGTCTGTGTGTCCATGTAAAGCTTGTAATCAAACTGCAGGTCGCAAATATGAATATATTTTGATGAAATTTGGTATATAAGCTTTTATCGGCCATGGGATGAACGCTATTGAAATTGGTGAGAATCGGTCCATGTTCAGACCTAGCCCCCATACAAATTACCCATATGAAATCGACATAAATTTCCATAACATCCAAATTGTCATATAGATCTTACTCAAATTGGGTTTGTATACGTTCATTACATCCACTAATGAGTAGTCCAAAAATGATCCCTTTGACCCCATATAGAGCTGCTTCCCGATCTTCACTTAAATTTATTAAAAAACAAAAATATTGCACTGATTCTTCTCAAATTTTGTTTGTATATATTTTTGCAAAATACAAGAGACTTTACCAAACATGATCAGCATCGGTCCATTTTTGGACCTAGTCCCTTTATAGATATAGCATCCGATATGAACTTTTTCATATCTGCAGCCAAAAAAATTAATAAAAATCCCACTCAAATTTGGTTTTTGCTTATTTTCAATGTCCAGTTAGTTGGGCCTAAGAGATAGGGTTTCTAAACGAATGGTATAGGGTATCGTATAGTCGGTCTAGACCGACTATAATTTTCTTACTTGTTTACATATGTACTGTCACTTTTTCTATCCATATGAAATTCTTCATGCCTGTCAAAATTGTCTTTTACATACGATTCATAATTTTTGCTATCACACGTGCGTATGTATTTCCGTATGACATAACCTCTAAATGTAAACAACAGCTGATTTAATTTGTGAATTTACAAAAATTTGTTGTTAAAAAAAGGTTATGTATATTTTAATTGTTAATTAATACTAAACAATTTATTTTTATTTCAATATTAATCTTTAAAATGTACTCTGTTTTTCTTTCGCCACAAGCAGTGTTGTATTTTCATTTGTTTGTCATGCAAAAATAGAACCTGTTCTAATTGAAAAATGTACATGTGACTTTCCTGATGTATTGTACATAAACAATGTTTCATATGTATCACACGATGTGTACAACTTTTGTTGTGGGAAAATTTGACAGTACATATGTAAAAAACACATCATGTAATAGCACCTTAAATGTGCTATTACACGAAGTGTTTTTTTACATATGTACTGTCACTTTTTTTATCCATATGAAATTCCTCATGTCCGTCAAAAATTGTATTTTACATACGATTCATAATTTTTGCTATCACACGTGCAATATGTATTTCCGTATGACATAACCTCTAAATGTAAACAACAGCTGATTTAATTTGTGAATTTACAAAAATTTATTGTTAAAAAAAAGGATATACATATATTTTTTAATTGTTAATTAATACTAAACAATTTATTTTTCTTTCAATATTAATCTTTAAAATTGTTTTTCTTTCGCCACAAGCAGTATTGTATTTTCATATGTTTGTCATGCAGAAATAGAACCTGTTCTAATTGAAAAATGTACATGTGACTTTCCTCATGTATTGTAAATAAACAATGTTTCATATGTATCACACGATGTGTACAACTTTTGTTGTGGGAAAATTTGACAGTACATATGTAAAAACACATCATGTAATAGCACATTAAATGATATTTGACGAAAGAACTGCAGCAAGAACAACACAAAGCAACATACATTGATAACTAAAGCTGCGTTCACACTACGTGTTTTTCTTATTTTTTTTAGCACGTGTAATTTGTACACATAGTGTGAACCCTTTCAAACATTGTTTATGTACAACACATTTTGCAAGACATATGTAAATTTTTCAATTAGAGCAGGTTCTATTTTGGCAAGATAAACATATGAAAATACAACACAGTTTGTGGCGAAAGAAAAACAGAGTAAATTATAAAGATTAATATTGAGAGAAAAATAAATTGTTTAATATTAATTAACAATTAAAAAATATATAAAATATGTAACTTTATTTTTAACAATAATTTTTTGTAAATTCACAAATTAAATCAGCTGTTGTTTACATTTAGAGGTTATGTCATACGAAAATACATATGTACGTTTGAACGCAAAAATTATGAATCGTATGTAAAACGGCAATTT
Source organism: Cordilura impudica (assembly GCA_963682025.1). Lineage (NCBI taxonomy): Eukaryota > Metazoa > Arthropoda > Insecta > Diptera > Scathophagidae > Cordilura > Cordilura impudica. The sequence goes on along the minus strand of OY821518.1, from coordinate 149,421,535 downwards.
TGACACACACACGGAATTACGTATGGATCGTAAAACTGAATTTACACATGGAAAATACACATAGTGTAAACACACCTTAACTGAACACATTAATGTACAGTGGGCAACTCAAACAATATTATCAAGCAAATTTTAATAATCGATAAAAAATAAATCGAAGTTTTCTAACAATATAAAACATTTAAATAATTTAAAGGTTACACTGAAATATATTAGCCACGGGCGACATCCCCACCCCCGTGAATCACTCATGATTCACAACATCAAAATCCAAGACGGCTAGCTTGGTCACAGGACGCTTCAACACACCAGTGCTAGTACGGATATCAGCCTGTCGAATTACCTCGTCGGCAACCTTGTAGACCTTTTCAACGCGACCTCTCTTCCACTCTCGGCGGGACACACTGGGATCGCATATTAAAACTAAGTCACCAACAGCTAAAGGCTTTGTGTACTCACACCACTTTGAACGACTCGTTACTTCTGGCAAGTATTCAATAATCTATCTTTTCCAAAAGTGGTCGCGCAGCTGTCGTGAAATGCGCCACTGCTTCCTTAACACAGCAGGTTTCTCAATCGTAGTACCAGCAGGAGTTTGAGCAGTATTTGATGAGCCCAATAAGAAATGATTGGGGGTCAAAGGTTCCTCGTCTTCGTGGCTTACAGGCAAATGAGTCAATGGGCGCGAATTTACAATATTTTCCGCTTCAATAATAATGCTATGAAAGATGTATTCTCTTGGTGCTACTTCCTTCAATGTGACTCCTAGGACCTTTTTGACGCACTGCACCATGCGTTCCCATGCACCTCCAGCGGATGGATTCAATGGACAGTTGAACTGCCAGTCAACTCCTCTTGATGACAGCACATTTTGAATTTGATCCATGTCAAACACTTCATCAAACAGCTTGACCACATGGTCGACTCCAATAAAATTTTTTCCATTGTCGCTTCGAATTCTGATGGGAGTTCCACGACGATTGATGAAATTTCGAATCGCCAAAATGCAAGCGTCGGTAGATAAATCGAATACCACTTCCATATGAATAGCTCTCATCGTTAAGCATGTAAAGAGAGCCACCCATCCTTTTTCACGACATCGACCAACGGTTATATTTACCGGGCCAAAATAGTCGTGACCGGTGTACGTTAATGGTCTCACATAGGGTGTGACTCTATCTTCGGGCAACGATGCCATCAATTTTTGGGTTGGCAAAGCACGAAGAATCTTACATAATGTACAATTTGATATGCACTTATTCATCAGCTTACGAAGACGTGGTATCCAAAATCTTTTCCTAATTTCACCAATTGTGGCCTCAAAATTTTGATGTTTCATTTCCTTGTGTATATGGGACACAATAAGGGCTGATAATGGATGACTTGGCGATAAAATTATGGGATGGCGACTCTCAAGAGGCAGCCAAGAAGCGGCAGCAATTCGCCCGTATACACGAAGCAATTTACTTTCATCGAAATAGGGCGATAATGTGTATAAATCACTACATATAGCCAATGTGACACCAATATTTTTTGCCTCGATTTCATCAGGGTAACTATCTTCTTGTGCAAAGCGGCATAGAATGGTTTCCGCATCTTCCAACTCACGTACAGTCAAACATTTTGAAGTTTGTGAGGACCAAAGTCGACCCTCGTTTTGGCCCACACCAACACACATCACTACACATCCCCGGTTCGTACTATTCCATAACATACAATTTCATATCCCCCATTTATTTAAATATTTTCGAAAATACCAATATTAATAATAGTAATATTGTTTCACTAGTTATATATATATTTTTTATATTTTTTTGAAGTTCATCAGTACATTTGAATTAAAAAACTTTCATTTGAATTATATTCCATTACTACCATGTAGGGTATTATGGCAGTAACATTCATTTAATTTGAATTATGATAATTAGAAATATATTAATTAAATATAATTAACATAAAATATATTGTATTCAGGTTAGCTTAAGTTGAACTAAAATCTATCCTTTTATATTAATATTCGTCTATTTTATATCATTAACATTGATACCTTAGTTATTACTCTTGTATTATGTAGAATTATTGAATTATAATTATTTAATATTATTAAACCGCCCGTTCTTGTATTTGCCACTACAACGACACTATTGGAAATTTAAATATTTAACGGGTAAAACAATGTATATGTTGATGAACAACAGCTACCCATTTGTTTTCTATGTCATCGAACAACAGCCCCAAACCACACGTCAGCAGTATTCTGATTGACTGATGGCCAAGCGTCACTTAGCTGGCGTCAGTTTTTGTTCGTTGTGGTGGTATATAAAAGAACGGCAAGACACAAAAATTGATCAGTTGGCTGACAACTGCAGAGTAGTAAGTTTGCCTGGACTGAATACTTTAAGAGTTTACCTGCAAATATTAATGCATAGTGGCTGTTGGTCGTATGTATTAACAATTGATGGTACATAATACGAGTGACTATTAGTCAGTCGGATTGTGTGAAGAGATAAATTGGGAAAGTTCTAACCGTGACAATACCAATCGGCTGCTGGCCTTGGTATCGGTTTGGGTAAGAGCTAGAGGACAGGAGGTCTATGTGTAGAGCGAGAAAGACGCTGGTCACTCGTGCTACTACAGAAACCCATTGTCGGAAAGAGTTATTTTTTGTGACTCAACGAGTTATGACTGTCCAACGTAAAGTCAAAAAACCAATTAAATTTTGTTGTACTATACGGTCGAACCTCAATAAATACATAAAACGTATTATAACGTTTGAGAAAAAAAAATTATCAAGTGTTGCCTATTAATTTCTGTGAACGAACCTATTGGATTTCCCACTGAGTATACCCCGGAATAAGTGGAAAAACACGTCGTTACAAGTTGAATTCTGTTTATGACATCTTTTTACAAATCGCTGGACCCATGCCATCGTTCCTTTTAGCTTGAGAAAAGATGAAAAACGGTTAAATTGAATTATATTTTTTTTACCAACCAGTAATATGAATTTAGGGCGAAGTTCTTCTTCAGGCGGCTGATCATGATGTGCAGAAATATTCTCAGGCCAGTCCTCTTCTGATGTGTACAAAAATTGTGGCCCCTGGAACCAACGCGCATCTCCCGTAAAATCAACTGAATTTTTGATCCGGGTTGTTTCATCTGCAACATTGAAAAAATTTCCGAGATTCGATGAGCGACGAACGGTTTATATCTTCGGCTCTCTGAATTAATCCAGCTAACGACAGTCTTAGAATCACTCCAATAAATTCGGGTAATTTCAAGGCAATGCTCTCTCTTTCAATAGTACACATAAGTCGTGTACCCAAAACAGCTGCTTGGAGTTCAAGCCTTGGTATGGTCATGAGTTTAAGTGGGACACATTTTGTTTTGGCGGCAATAAACGAAACTCTGACAGAACCATCATCACAAACATAACGACAATATGCTACGGCGCCAAAGGCGTCGCTGGCGTCAACAAATACATGTAGGTCCAATGAGCAAGTCAATTTATCGGTGAAGTAATATCGGGGTACGCTAACTTGAACAACATTTTTTAGATCGCCTCGTCAACTATTCCACGTTTCATGTAGGGCAGCAGGCAGCTCTTCGTCCCAACGAACATCATGTCTCCACACCTCTCGCAGCAATAGTTTGGCAGAAATCATATAGTTGCACAAAAATCCGATTGGGTCAAAAACAGACATTACTACACTCAAAAGCTCGCGTTTCGTGGGATACCTTGAACCTGCAATTACTTCGGCTTTAACACGATGGAATTTCAACTCGAACTTGAAAGCGTCTTCACCAGGATGCCAATACATGCCAAGTATTTTTTCAGTGCTCTGTAACTCCGTTGGACCCTTTGAGAAACTAACTTGATTTTCTACGTTTCCTTCAAGAGCAATTACAACATCATTGGAATTCGATGAAAAGTTGCGGATCTCATAACCGACATAAGCATGAATCTCGCGGACCTGTTTGGAATGGCCTTCGACACAGAATCGAAACTGTCGACGAAGTCGTCCACGTAATGATGATACAAAATCGATTTAACAGCTCTTGGGTAACGAAATCCGAGTGCGTTGATATCTTTGACGTATTGAGCAATACAGGACGAACAAGCTGCACCAAATGTCATAACGAGCATTTCATAAACTTCGGGCGGTTGCTCTTCATTTTCCCTCCAAAGAAATCTTTGGGAACATCGATCTTGAGGAGCCACTAAAATTTGGTGAAACATATCTTTTATGTCACAACAGACTGCCACTACTCCAACACGAAAATTAAACAATACTGCAGGCAATGATTTGTATTGTTGTAGGCCCTTGAGCAGCTTTGCGTTCAAAGAAACTCCTTCTACAGTGGCGGCAGCAGCGAACACCAACCGAATCTTTCCTGGTTTATTTGGGTTGTACACTCCAAAATGGGGAAGAAACCAAGTTCTCGAAAAACATTTTTACATTCTTTAGGCGATAATTTATGTACGTACCCTTTAAATAGTCAATCATAATTACCTTATAGGCGACACTAAATTCGGGATTTTTTTTCATCTTCCTCTCAATCCCGCGAAGTCGATTAAAGGCCATGGAATAACTGTCCGGCAACACTACATCATCATTACACCACAGTAGTCTGGATTGGTATCTTCCAGCAACCTTTATAGTAGAGTACTTTAGCAATTGTCGAGCACGTAAATCGTCCTTTGACTCAACGACAGGGAGAGCCTTGACACCGAAATTTTCAGTCTCGAAGCAGCTTGCCACTAAATCGTACGCTCTGGCTGAGCAAGCAACAAACAGGTTTGAGGAATAGACTGTTCCCCACTCACCTGCCCAAAAACGATCCATCCAAGAGCGGTGTTGGCGGCAAATGGACCACCTTCATTTAATGGCACGATTTCATCTGGTAAACCAAGGTGACAGTGATTCAAACCAATGAGTAATTTTGGCGCCACATTGCTGTAGGACTGGATTGGCACTCCATAATCCTTATTCGGATCCACTTTGAAGCTTTGCATTTTCATGTGTTGACTTTCCACCATACCAGCTCAAATTTAAACTACTTTCGCGTCCACGTAATCCAAGCTGCCTCACAAGAACACTGTCAATCATAGTGACGGAGGAGCATTCATCCAAAAGAGCATACGTCTCAAGAGCACAATTTGGACCATACAGCTTCACTGGAACCACTCTAAATAACAAATCACCCTTTTCGCGAATTCTTGAAACACAATTTAACACTGGTTCTGCACTCTTATTCTCCTCGGCGAAATTTATTTTTTCATGAAGCAGTTTATTGTGTTTTCTTTGGCAGCCATCAGTAGAGCTATATTTGCGGCGGCGGCAATCTCTGGTTGAATGACCACCACTCCATTTGTTGGGTACACTCAGAGTAATAAACTTACGGCACTCAATAATTTTATGCTGTCCTTGGCACCGTGGACACTGCTGACTGCAGAATACAGAACAACTTTCTTTTTTTGTTCACTTGATCGACCGGTAGAAACACATTGAATGCTTCGTAATCAATTCGCAACATTGCTTACCCATCTGCTGAAGTCCAAAACTGAAGGCCACCGTTGCAAACTCGATGCATATTGGGCCCATTCCATCCGCTTGCTCATAGGTAACTTCTGAATCAATTCATCCATAAGTGTAGGGTTGGATAAGTGTTGTTACCCATTTGCAGTTTGTAAAAAGGATGCAAGATTTTGAATTTTTACTGCAAACGGAATCAGCTTCTCAACGGCGTTTTCATTCATAGGTGGAATTTCCCGAACTTGTTGTAACTGGCATCGAATGAGCAATTCGGGTCAGTCATAATGGAATTTTAGCTGCTCCATCACAGAGCTTACATTGTCAGGGTGTATAAGAAGCGATTTAACACATTCTTTGGCTTCTCCCTTGAGTGCTTTCTGCAGGCGCAAACAATTTTCAAAATTTCCATAGCGATATGCGGCAGTAGAGTGCTCAAAGGCGGTTGAGAACATCGGCCAGTCTTCGGGCGTACCATTAAATTCAGGCAAATCATAAATTTTCTTCGGAATTTGCACTGAGTATGACGGTGGCACGCTTGACGACTGCGAAGTTGGCCGTGCCGCGACTTGTGGCTGCGGGAAGAGGCGAGGCGGTTGGTTGTTAAGCAGCAAGCAGCGGTACACTATATGACAAGTGAGCAGCTGCTGGTGGCTGGACATTTGCCGGAAGTATAGGTGCAGCGCGTGGCGACTGCGATGTCGGCATAGGCTGTTCGGCATTTCGCGGTAAGACCTCTTCTCGCTGCATAAGTAGGAATAAGTAGGCTGACTAAGCGGCGACGGAGCTGAAGTCTGGCCTATGCAGTTTGTTGCCGGCAGAAAAATTGTAGGGGTTTTATTATTTTCACACATACCTGTTTCCATTGGCGTAAGTACTAAATTTTTGTTTATTGAAGGCACGGCGGAATTTATTACCTTAAGGGCTTCCAGCAAATTGTTTTTGTAGACTCTCAACTTGTCTACGAAGACTATTAATTTCATCTTTGGTATCGGCGGCACTGGCAGGTGTCGGTCATAAAATTTTAATGGTATTTGGCTGGATATTTTCAGTTGTCCTTACTTGTGAAAGTACACTTGTTTTAATGGCGACCGCAGAAGATGTTGATGTTGCAGCGATTGTTGTAGGGAGGGTAGGAGCTGTCGGCGTTCCAGTTGTGGTAGTTTCCATATTAATTAAATCAAAAATTCCGTCGGACTTGGAACCGGTCACACTCACACTGGACGACTCTGTCTGTAGGCGCGGACTTCTTCTCGGTGGCGTTCTATTTAACATAACAATCGTATAAACAGCACAAGTTCACACAAATATTGAAATGCAAGTTAAATGCCCAATTTCGCACAATGTGTGAAATAAAAATTGTTGTCGTTGATAGGCAAAAAAAGAGGCGAATAAACACAATAATCGTTTGATAATTTCATTAAGTTTATTTGGTTTATTTCTATAAAGAAGTAATGGTACAAAGTTCGTCAACAACAAATATCAAAGTTAATTTATTTGCATGACTTACCACAGTTTCATCCTCTTTCGCCAAAATTTCAACTATCAATAAATTTACTTTAAAGACCAGACAGAAGTTTGTGTTTCAATATACTTATAAATATATACGCACAAGTAACGGCTCTTCGAAGTAAGTTCGAATTCACACAAGGCAACTTTTGTTGCGAGAGGGGAAAGAAGAGTGGTATTTGGTACGGAGTTGCTTGTACTCGGCAACTCGTTTTGTTGTGCAATTCGTAATTATAAACACGTAGTTAGCTGCAGCTCATTATTTGACATTTCTTTTTATTCTTTGCTTCGCTGTGAAAAATTATTATTATTTCATTTATTTTATTATTTTTTATTATTTCATTTTTTCTTTGACTTCCATTTTTTCACACAAATAGATTTTTCACTTTGGACCAATAATAAATTCTTTTTACACAAGCTAATAAAGTGAACTGTCAAAACTGTTGAAAGTAAAAGAAAACGAAAAGTTGCGGCAATAAATTTCTCTGTGTAAACATTAAGGCAACTTTAAAATAGAATTGAAAAAAAGTTGCGCAACAAAAATTGCCTTGTGTAAAAAGAATTTATTATTGGTCCAAAGTGAAAAATCTATTTGTGTGAAAAAATAGAAGTCAAAGAAAAAATTAAATAATAAAAAAATAATCAAATAGTCAAATAATAAGCTGCAGCTAACTTCGTGTTTATAATTACAAACTGCAAACCAAAAAACGAGTTGCCGAGTACAAGCAACTCCGTACCAAATACCGCTCTTCTTTCCCCTCTCTCCTACAAACTCAAGAATTGCACAACAAAAGTTGCCTTGTGTGAATTCGGACTAACTGAACACATATATGTAAAGTGGGCTACTCAAACAATATTATCAAGCAAATTTTAATAATCGATAAAAAAAAATAAATCGAAGTTTTCTAACAATATAAAACATTTAAATAATTTAAAGGTTATACTGAAATATATTAGCCACGGGCGAGAACTATAAATAAAAACATTGTGTATAAATTTATTAATTCTATGACCGTCTGATGAAGATGAATGCTTCGCCATGAGAGATGCTTCCAACATTTTGGAAATGGATTCCACTACGTGAGTATGCAAAGTTTGAACAAGGGTACCATTTGTTTACAGATTTATAGCAAATTTTCGACTGCAAGGAGGCGTTTATGGAAATGCTGTCTACTACAGATGAACTGTTGCGGCAATGCACGCAAAGCAGATCAATCTCATGAATTTAAAATATTTTGCAACTTATATTATTATTATTATTATTATTATTATTATTATTATTATTATTATTATTATTATTATTATTATTATTATTATTATTATTATTATTATTATTATTATTATTATTATTATTATTATTATTATTATTATTATTATTATTATTATTATTATTATTATTATTATTATTATTATTATTATTATTATTATTATTATTATTATTATTATTATTATTATTATTATTATTATTATTATTATTATTATTATTATTATTATTATTATTATTATTATTATTATTATTATTATTATTATTATTATTATTATTATTATTATTATTATTATTATTATTATTATTATTATTATTATTATTATTATTATTATTATTATTATTATTATTATTATTATTATTATTATTATTATTATTATTATTATTATTATTATTATTATTATTATTATTATTATTATTATTATTATTATTATTATTATTATTATTATTATTATTATTATTATTATTATTATTATTATTATTATTATTATTATTATTATTATTATTATTATTATTATTATTATTATTATTATTATTATTATTATTATTATTATTATTATTATTATTATTATTATTATTATTATTATTATTATTATTATTATTATTATTATTATTATTATTATTATTATTATTATTATTATTATTATTATTATTATTATTATTATTATTATTATTATTATTATTATTATTATTATTATTATTATTATTATTATTATTATTATTATTATTATTATTATTATTATTATTATTATTATTATTATTATTATTATTATTATTATTATTATTATTATTATTATTATTATTATTATTATTATTATTATTATTATTATTATTATTATTATTATTATTATTATTATTATTATTATTATTATTATTATTATTATTATTATTATTATTATTATTATTATTATTATTATTATTATTATTATTATTATTATTATTATTATTATTATTATTATTATTATTATTATTATTATTATTATTATTATTATTATTATTATTATTATTATTATTATTATTATTATTATTATTATTATTATTATTATTATTATTATTATTATTATTATTATTATTATTATTATTATTATTATTATTATTATTATTATTATTATTATTATTATTATTATTATTATTATTATTATTATTATTATTATTATTATTATTATTATTATTATTATTATTATTATTATTATTATTATTATTATTATTATTATTATTATTATTATTATTATTATTATTATTATTATTATTATTATTATTATTATTATTATTATTATTATTATTATTATTATTATTATTATTATTATTATTATTATTATTATTATTATTATTATTATTATTATTATTATTATTATTATTATTATTATTATTATTATTATTATTATTATTATTATTATTATTATTATTATTATTATTATTATTATTATTATTATTATTATTATTATTATTATTATTATTATTATTATTATTATTATTATTATTATTATTATTATTATTATTATTATTATTATTATTATTATTATTATTATTATTATTATTATTATTATTATTATTATTATTATTATTATTATTATTATTATTATTATTATTATTATTATTATTATTATTATTATTATTATTATTATTATTATTATTATTATTATTATTATTATTATTATTATTATTATTATTATTATTATTATTATTATTATTATTATTATTATTATTATTATTATTATTATTATTATTATTATTATTATTATTATTATTATTATTATTATTATTATTATTATTATTATTATTATTATTATTATTATTATTATTATTATTATTATTATTATTATTATTATTATTATTATTATTATTATTATTATTATTATTATTATTATTATTATTATTATTATTATTATTATTATTATTATTATTATTATTATTATTATTATTATTATTATTATTATTATTATTATTATTATTATTATTATTATTATTATTATTATTATTATTATTATTATTATTATTATTATTATTATTATTATTATTATTATTATTATTATTATTATTATTATTATTATTATTATTATTATTATTATTATTATTATTATTATTATTATTATTATTATTATTATTATTATTATTATTATTATTATTATTATTATTATTATTATTATTATTATTATTATTATTATTATTATTATTATTATTATTATTATTATTATTATTATTATTATTATTATTATTATTATTATTATTATTATTATTATTATTATTATTATTATTATTATTATTATTATTATTATTATTATTATTATTATTATTATTATTATTATTATTATTATTATTATTATTATTATTATTATTATTATTATTATTATTATTATTATTATTATTATTATTATTATTATTATTATTATTATTATTATTATTATTATTATTATTATTATTATTATTATTATTATTATTATTATTATTATTATTATTATTATTATTATTATTATTATTATTATTATTATTATTATTATTATTATTATTATTATTATTATTATTATTATTATTATTATTATTATTATTATTATTATTATTATTATTATTATTATTATTATTATTATTATTATTATTATTATTATTATTATTATTATTATTATTATTATTATTATTATTATTATTATTATTATTATTATTATTATTATTATTATTATTATTATTATTATTATTATTATTATTATTATTATTATTATTATTATTATTATTATTATTATTATTATTATTATTATTATTATTATTATTATTATTATTATTATTATTATTATTATTATTATTATTATTATTATTATTATTATTATTATTATTATTATTATTATTATTATTATTATTATTATTATTATTATTATTATTATTATTATTATTATTATTATTATTATTATTATTATTATTATTATTATTATTATTATTATTATTATTATTATTATTATTATTATTATTATTATTATTATTATTATTATTATTATTATTATTATTATTATTATTATTATTATTATTATTATTATTATTATTATTATTATTATTATTATTATTATTATTATTATTATTATTATTATTATTATTATTATTATTATTATTATTATTATTATTATTATTATTATTATTATTATTATTATTATTATTATTATTATTATTATTATTATTATTATTATTATTATTATTATTATTATTATTATTATTATTATTATTATTATTATTATTATTATTATTATTATTATTATTATTATTATTATTATTATTATTATTATTATTATTATTATTATTATTATTATTATTATTATTATTATTATTATTATTATTATTATTATTATTATTATTATTATTATTATTATTATTATTATTATTATTATTATTATTATTATTATTATTATTATTATTATTATTATTATTATTATTATTATTATTATTATTATTATTATTATTATTATTATTATTATTATTATTATTATTATTATTATTATTATTATTATTATTATTATTATTATTATTATTATTATTATTATTATTATTATTATTATTATTATTATTATTATTATTATTATTATTATTATTATTATTATTATTATTATTATTATTATTATTATTATTATTATTATTATTATTATTATTATTATTATTATTATTATTATTATTATTATTATTATTATTATTATTATTATTATTATTATTATTATTATTATTATTATTATTATTATTATTATTATTATTATTATTATTATTATTATTATTATTATTATTATTATTATTATTATTATTATTATTATTATTATTATTATTATTATTATTATTATTATTATTATTATTATTATTATTATTATTATTATTATTATTATTATTATTATTATTATTATTATTATTATTATTATTATTATTATTATTATTATTATTATTATTATTATTATTATTATTATTATTATTATTATTATTATTATTATTATTATTATTATTATTATTATTATTATTATTATTATTATTATTATTATTATTATTATTATTATTATTATTATTATTATTATTATTATTATTATTATTATTATTATTATTATTATTATTATTATTATTATTATTATTATTATTATTATTATTATTATTATTATTATTATTATTATTATTATTATTATTATTATTATTATTATTATTATTATTATTATTATTATTATTATTATTATTATTATTATTATTATTATTATTATTATTATTATTATTATTATTATTATTATTATTATTATTATTATTATTATTATTATTATTATTATTATTATTATTATTATTATTATTATTATTATTATTATTATTATTATTATTATTATTATTATTATTATTATTATTATTATTATTATTATTATTATTATTATTATTATTATTATTATTATTATTATTATTATTATTATTATTATTATTATTATTATTATTATTATTATTATTATTATTATTATTATTATTATTATTATTATTATTATTATTATTATTATTATTATTATTATTATTATTATTATTATTATTATTATTATTATTATTATTATTATTATTATTATTATTATTATTATTATTATTATTATTATTATTATTATTATTATTATTATTATTATTATTATTATTATTATTATTATTATTATTATTATTATTATTATTATTATTATTATTATTATTATTATTATTATTATTATTATTATTATTATTATTATTATTATTATTATTATTATTATTATTATTATTATTATTATTATTATTATTATTATTATTATTATTATTATTATTATTATTATTATTATTATTATTATTATTATTATTATTATTATTATTATTATTATTATTATTATTATTATTATTATTATTATTATTATTATTATTATTATTATTATTATTATTATTATTATTATTATTATTATTATTATTATTATTATTATTAGAAATAAATCCATCCCTGCATAGGTCCGCATATGCTAGAGATTACTCATCCCTGGTACGAACCACGGGATAAGCTCTGTTGCAGCATAAGCTGTATGAACTATGGTTTTGGAATAATTTATTATTATAGTAGTATTTAAATACTTTTAAATAACATTTCATATTAATTAACAAATATTATCATATATTCTGATTAAAAGTTAACATTTTTAATAAAATTTACAGTTTTCTTTCTAAAAAGATTTATATTAATTTCGTTCTTGACATCATTCGGCATCATGTTGTAAAGATTTAATCCTTTGTAAAATAAAGATTTTTGTATTGCTGTTGTATCTGCTCTCTGTGGTCCAAAGTCTAAGGCATTCCTAAGGTTATAGGGTTGAACATCTCCAACATATCTAATTTGTTCGATCAAGTAATCTGGTGCTCTTTCCATCTTCATTTTTTGGATGAAGAATATTGTATTAAGTTGCAACCTTTGTTGGATGTTTAGCCATTTCAGTGCGTCTAACATATATCTTATTGAAGTAAACCGATTGCATTTTAAAATTGAGCGCATAGCCTTATTTTGTAGTTTTTGCAGCCTCGTTATTTGTTGGTCTGAACAGCATGTAAATAATATGGTTGACCCATACTCAAAATGACATATTTCCTCCGTTGCTGCTTCTGTGAAAATCAAAGTATCGTCCGCATATAGTACAGCTTCGCATTTCTCTAATGTATTTTCAATATCGTTTATATATATAACAAATAGTAGAGCTCCTAAAATTGAGCCTTGTGGTACTCCAAAATCATTTTCTATTGCATTGGATATTTCATTATTAACATTTGTTAATTGTCTACGATTTGTTAAATATGACTGAAACCATTTAAGCTCTGTATCTTCAATACCATATTTAGCTAATTTCTTCAATAGGATGTCCCTATCTATCGTTTCAAAAGCTCTTTTAAAATCAAGGAAAATCGCTAATATTTTATTGTTTTTCTTTTTGCATTTCCATCTGTTTATGACATAATTTACTGCAGTTTCACATGAAAAATTTCTTCTAAAGCCTGATTGATATTTTGATAATAACCTGTGTTGTTCCATGTATTCTTCTTGATTTTTTACTATTTTTTCAATGACTTTTTCACATGTTTTTAAGGTGTTAATTGGTCGATATTCTTCTCATTTTAATGTATTTTTTACTTTTTCAATGGGAAAAATCATCGATTCTTTCCAATTATTTGGGAATACACCAGTCGCTAGTGATTTATTTATAATATATAATATAATATTGCCTGTTTTGTCCCAATTATCTAGGATTATGTCACTTGATAGTTTGTTATAATCAGGTTTTTTGTTAATGCTTTTAAAAATAAACTTTAGTTCTTGTAACTGTATTGCACGGAATTTAAATTTAAAGTTTATCACAGGTATTTGATTATCATACTGCACATTTTCAATGGAATATCTGATTTCTTTAATACTATTTACAAAATAATCATTAAAATTTTTGGCTATTTAAAAATTGTCTTTATATTCTATTTGTTTATATATCACAGTTTTTATCACAGATTTGGGTTTTTTTAGGACTAGTTCTTTAATTTTACTCCACATTTCTTTTTGATTATTTGCACTATTTATTTTATTATTAATATATTTATTTTTTTTATGTTCAGTTTTTGCTTTATAGATATTTCTAATTATTTTATAACTATTCCAAGCGTCAATTATATTTTCAATAATTTTACCAACTGCCATCCAGCATCGAAAGCAAAATTATGTTCGATTTAAAATTCGTTCTACAACGAAATTTTCGACCGTGCTGCCAGCTCATAATACGAATTTGACATTCGATAGTCGATGTTCGACAGCCAGCGAAGATCGAATGCAACTCATAATAAGGGCCATAGTCTACCTCTTAAATAAGCAAAGCAATACAAAATTTAAAATGCCGTAAACTTTTTTTTTTTGTTTAAAAACTTTAAACAATGTATTTTTAAATGTAAATTTACAATTCAAAAGTACTATTTTACAGACCATGGACCATGCTGAGCAGAATACATATCAGTCAAACAATGACAAACATTAATATATTACTTCTCTACTTTTGCATTAAGCAAAATTTTACTTTATTGAAAACATACGAATGGCAACTAATTTTAACATTTTTGTGATGTGTAGCAGTTATCCATGAAAAAAAAGTATAGCAAAGGTTATGAACGCTTAAAATAAAATCTTTTCTTTTCTTACGACACTTTAACATACATGTCCTTTTAAACAGTTCGAATTTAATTCTCTTTACGAACGGTCGTGTAAATAATTAAAGCGCTTAGAGTACAACTATTTAAAATTAATAACAAGTGTATATTTTTGTTTTTGCAATTGCCTATTCTTGATCTCATTTGAACTCACGTAGTAGTCAATTCAGCTTAAAACAGGAATAAAAAATCTAGCGATGGCCCGAGAGGCCAAATCTTCATCAAAAAGAAAGCTCCTTGCCAACAAGATGACAAAACCCGAACATCGCGTCAACTTCAAGCAACAGATTTAGCCTGCTTGCTGGCCTTAATGATATGGACGTAACTCCTGTATCAAATATTAACGCGGTTAAACAACACAAACCTCCACCTATTGTTGTTGAAGCTAACGCCTCATTTACAGAAATACAAAAACTACTTGGTAAAGATTGTATTTTCAAACGTACTTCAATTGGTACTAAAATTTTTGCTCCAAGTAAAGAAATGTACGAATGCTACAAGCAAATTCTTAATGAGAGTAAGTTGGAGTTTCACTCTTATGGCTCCAAAGATAATAGGTTATACACCACTTTTTTATAGGGTTTACCCCGCATAAAAACTGAGGACATCACCGCAGAGCTAAAAAACTACAACCTGTCCCCTTCTTCCGTAGCTGAAATAGTCACCAAATTCAGTTCGAACAACAATGCAGTTTACAAAGTTCAATTTGTACGTACAAATTTTAACCCAACTGCCTTAAGAAACGTAAGAACAATTTCAAATATTATAATTTCCTGGAAAAAATACAAATCTAGATCCAGAAATAAACCAACTCAATGCTGGAACTGCTTAATGTATGGCCATGGCGGTGAACATTGCCATCGAAGTGCTGCGTGTATGATAACACAAATGAAAAAAGACCAGCTGTTTTTACATGCTTTAATTGCAAAAAGCAAGGAAAAGAGAGAACTGATCAGTCTGCAAACGATATCAACTGTCCGTTACGTTCTCTCTATTTGGAAACTAGAACAAGAGTTAAGGCCCAAATAGACTACACAAAATGCTTGCGCAACATCGTGTTAATCAAATTGATTTAATTTTTTGGAATTTTGCGAAACAGTTTTGTGTAGTGTGTAGGCAATTTCCATACAAAATTTCCATTTTTTAAAACATCTCGCGTTGTCAACACAGGTGGAAGAAAAAAAGGAATAAAATAAATGACAATAGGAAGAAGTTTGCGAAGGGTACGTTTAGCAAAATGTTTGAAGAAAAAAATTAAAATTAATAAGATTAAAATAAATACATAAAAAACCAAACTAAAATTATCTGCTTGTGCTTATGAATTTTGTGTAGTGTATGTCGAAAAAAGGTGTTGCGCAAACACGATGTCGCGCAAGCATTTTGTGTAGTCTATTTGGGCCTTTACTTCTAAAAGTCCGAATAAAAGCAGACAACAACAAAATAACTCATTTCAATTTAATGTGGGAGATTTCCTTAATTTAAGAAACAACGACACAAATTGTAACAATAACATCAATAATAACAGCAAAGCTACATATGCTAACCAGCTGAAAACAAACAACGATTTATTTAGCATTGATGAGCTTTTTGATATTTTCACTACAGCTATGGATGATTTGCATAGGTGCACTTCAAAAGTACAACAAATCAAAGTTGTAATGTCAATGGTAAAATACGCCCATGGATTATACTAATAATTTAAACGAATTCAAAATGCTTCACTTGAATGCTAATGGCATTTCAAACTTTTCTAAATTAAAACAATATGAGATACTAATTGAACGAGAAAATATTAAAATATCGTCTTTGAATGAAACATTTTTTTCAGAAAATCATAGATCCTATTTTAAAAAATATTATTTATATAGAAGTGACAGAACAGATGCAAGAGGAGGAGGAGTAGCTCTGTTAATTCATAAATCTGTCGCTCATAAAAACCTCTTTATATCAAACACCTCAACAATCGAAAACATCTCAATTGAAGTTATTATAAATAATGGACCTATTGTTGTATCTTCGTTATATTCACCAAGATATACCCGTAACTTCTGTGCTGATATCTTGAACCTAACACCTTCCACCAAAGAATATATAGTTTTTGGTGACCGAAATGCCAAACATTGTTCTTGGAATTGCCAGCAATCAAGCAATTTTTTCATTCACTATCCTAATAGTCCAACCCTATTCCCCCATCAACACAATCGCGAAGCATCCACAGTCGATATTATTTTAATTCCGCTTTAAATATAGACGTAAAAACAATGGATTACGAAATACCATCAGACCATCGCCCCATTATATGTACACTTAAAAGATCAATGGCCTTGCAGGTTGACCTCAATTATGATTATATTGCAACCAACTGGAACATTTTTATGGATTTTTTAGACAATAAAATCACGTTATATTCGGATATATACAATACCAAGGTAGTTAGTTATTGATAAGGAAATCCAAAAATTTATAAATGTAGTTTTCGAAGCAAGGGATGTGTCCACATCTAAAATAACTCAACAAAATAATTACACATTACCACAAAGTACTGTGAAATATATTAAACTAAGAAGAAGCTTTAAAAGAAAAAGCCAACGATCTTCAAATATAGCCGAGCAAACTTTTTATAATCAATGTACTAAGTTTCTAAGTAACATGATTGATAAAAGTATTAATTCGGAGCGCAATAAGAAATGATGTCAATTATTATCCAATTTAAAACCAGGTGATAAATCATTCTGGAAAATAAGCAGGAACTTGCGAGGAAAGGGAAAAAATCAAATCTCTCACTTTAAAATTGGAAATACAAAAATATCATCTGATAAGGGCAAGGCTGAAATCCTGGCAAATACACTTGTCAAAGCAAATAACCTCACTTCGAACTACAACCACTCAGCGGATACATTAATAAATACAACAGTAAATAATTTTAAAAACGAAAATCCTAGGTCTGAATCAGCTATTTATACATCTCTTGAAGAAGTAATGAATATTGTCTCATCAATAAAACCCTCAAAATCCCCAGGTTTTGACAATGTTCCGAACCTGCTCTTAAAGAAACTACCACTCAAAGCTCTAAAATTACTGGTTATAATATTTAACAGCTGCATCAAACTCAACTATTTCCCAAACCATTTCAAAAATGCTAAGGTTATAGCCATAAACAAACCTAGTAAGCCAAAAAATAGCCCAAACAGCTACAAACCTATTAGTCTATTAAGTAACTTAGGTAAAATATTTGAAAAAATACTACATTCTCGTCTTAGTGAATTTGTAACGACCAATTCTATTGTTGCCAAAGAACAATTTGGATTTAAAAAAGGGCATAGCACTACGCACCAAATAAACAGAATTAAAATTAAATAAAAACAATAAACGTTCAACGGGTGTAATATTGTTAGATATTGAAAAAGCGTTTGACACCGTTTGGCATAATAGCCTAGTATTTAAACTTCTTGATGCAAATATACCAAAATATTTATGCAAACTTATTTCAGATTTCATTCACGGCAGAAACTTTAAAGTTGCGATTAATAATGAAACATCATCTCCAAAAACCATTACCACAGGGTTACCTCAAGGATCTGTCTTGTCGCCATTGCTTTACTCGATATATACATCCGATTTTAAAGTCCCGAAATATATGAAAATTGCTTATTACGCATATAATACTGCGTTAATTTCTTCAAACAAACTTACAAGCGCACTCCTGAAGAAAATGGAAAAGGGACTTGTAAATTGCAGTATATATTTTCACAAATGGAAAATCAAAATTAATCCAACCAAGACCCAAGCAATAATTTTTCCATTCAACAAATCTCCCAAAAGGCTGCCAAGACGTCATCTTCTTATTGGAAATAATACCATAAATGTACTTAAACATGTCAAATATCTCGGAGTTGTCTTGGACAAAAAGCTTACATTTAAACAACATATTATGGCTACGTGTCAAAAAGCTATAAAATCATTTAAAGCATTATGGCCACTACTAAATAGAAGGTCATTTCTAAACCCCAAAAACAAAAATCTACTCTTCAAAAGTTTTATAAGGCCGATATTAACATACGCGTGTCCTATTTGGAGTGACGCTGCCAACTGCCACCTAAAACGCTTACAAATTATACAAAACAAATGTCTTAAAATGATAAATAAAAAACCCTGGAGGTATCCTACAAATCTTCTTCATGAAGAAACAGGTTATGAAAAAATTATCGATTTCATAACAAGGATTAATAACAATTACTTTGCCAAAATTGAAAATTCCTCATACCACTGATAAGAGAATGAGAAAGAGAACTGAAAAGAAATCACCAAATTGAAAATTATGTGCTTATAGAGGTCTATTATTTCTAATAAACCTCCTATAAGCACATAAATATTTTTCAGATAGTATTTGAATTTATTAAATCATATAAAGGTTTTTTTCCTCCCATTTTCCTTTAAAAATCATTAAAAATAATATAAAAACTATTTAATATCTTTAGATCCTATGTATTATTTGTTGCAATATCTATATGTAAAGATAAGATCTCATATGTAAATATCAAAATTTGTTAAAATATGTAAATAAAGGAAGAATATTTAATTAAAAAAATTGATGTCCTTTTAAAAAGACGAGTGAGTGATATAGAACATTTTAAAATTTCACACTCACCATTCTCATAATCGTTTAACACACTGGGACGACAACATTTCTTTTGTTTGCTAATATCTACATCTTCGTTACCCAGTTTTTGTCTTTTAGCTAACGGGGTATCCTCATCTATAGCTGATGCTCCAGCTTCACTCATATTCATAATATCTGAAATACTTTTATCCAAATCACTTTTTAGCTTATTATCATCATTATCGTCACATGCATCTGACACATTTCCAGCACCTTCAAGTTTTTCATCTAAATTATCGACCGCTTTTAATGCGAACCCAGTGTAACTATGCAGAATGTGATGTTGCTGCATGCAAGAACCACAAATCATTTCACTACAAGCATCCACCAGTTTCGCAGCATTTGGCGGAGCATCCAAATGTTGCAAATGAAACCAATCTTCACATATGACACACTGCAACATGACCTCTTCACTGGTACGTTCTGGATCTGGATAGGGCCGATGACAGATACAATACAGTCCCTGGAAGTTTTGGTTATACAAATTATCACTGTTTGATGATAATGGTTGTTTGAGACCAGTGTTCAAGCAGCACTGATTCGTACCCGTCCTTTCGGTTGGACAATCACAACAGAAATTTCGTTTTGTGTATAGTTCTACCAATTCATGATTCTCATGACATTGATATGTACAGGCTAAACAGATGCCGGCACTTTTATCCAAATCATTGCGAGACTCTGGGCAACAAGTCAGACAAGAATACAAAGCTTGGCGTTTAACAACACCTTGTGTGTAAGTGCACATTTTTTCATCAGAAGCTCCGAGGACCGCAGCATATTCCTCCTCTAGCTCCTTTTCCTCTTCAAGAACATCCAACATAGTTACACTTGATTCCTCTAAAGAATTTGCCGAAGCGACATCATTGTTTTCATCAATTTTCTCCATTGTATGCTTGCAATCTTTTTACAAATAAATAGGTTTCTTTTTCGTTTAAAACTGATATCAATTGACTTAATTACGCTTCAGTTTTTTTTTTTCATACAATTCAATTTTCTCTACACAAAACCAAACAAAAATTTTGCAAAAACAAAATACGACGCAAGCATATTCCAAAAAAAAAAATCAGCTAAGCGCGCAAAAGCACTCACAGGGTTGGATACAATAAATTTAAAAATTATTGAAACAGTTACACAAAATTTTAATTTAAGGACTTTAACAACTCGTTTTTAATTTAACTTTAATATATATATGTTACAAGGAAAATTTGTTGCAAACTTGGATTTAGAACATATAAATAAACTATTAGAATTACAAATCCTACTTTCTAAATGCAACATTTAAGGGCACTATACACTTGTCAAATGCTTGACATCAAGCTCGTGTACGTGTGCTGTACGTTAGCATATGCATTTGCATGACGGCCTGTCCAGCATTAATTTTTCATTATGCTGAGTACACACCACAGCCTGATTGGACACACGATAGAACATTAAGAGAAACATGCGAAAAAACATGTTTCCATTTTTTAAAGTGGCTGATACACGACATGAAACTCGCGTCAATATTTTTGGTTGTGTGCGTGTTTTTATTTCACGTACACGTTTTGTGTGATATTGACGAAAGTCAAAATCGTTTTGATTTTCGTCAATATATTGAAGCAGTTTGACGTCGTCTTCATCAAAATTCGTTAATGTTCATTTTGTGTTGCAGGGCGTGATATGCACATCGCACGGAAAAATGGAGGAGCAGAATTTTATTTTAGACCTGCTAGAAGTGTATCGTTCTTTACCGGCGTTGTGAGATATAAAGTGTAAGGAATATCCTAACAAACATGTGAAAAATGAGCAATACGAAATTTTGCTGCAGAAATTTTTTTTATTATTAATTTTTTTTTTTTTATTATTCATTACTTTTTCTCTTTCTTGCGCTCAGAATAATTTGCGTGTCGACACTTCGAAGACCGATTAAAAATGAACATTGAAGAGAATTTGAATTTGAGAATATTGAAAGAGGTAATAGACGCTACCTCTTTCAATATTTTTCACACACACAACCAAAAATATTGACGCTAGTTTGATGCCATATATCAGCCACTTAATACAGACGATGGAACCAATAACGAAACATCAGTTCTGTGTGTTTATTGAATACCCTACAAGAACAGTGACGGTCATTTGAACAGTGATATGACCGTCACTACTGACTGAAGTGTCGGTCATCGCGTAGAACAAAGTTTCTATCATTTTATTAAGGCAAATATGCCAAAACTGACCGAAACTTTTGTGTACATGTGATTTTGCATCTTACTCTAACCTATGAAAGTATGTAAACCATATAATATATATCTGAACTGCTCACTCTACCGCTGTTTAGTAGTCAAGGATGATGGATATATCCGTCATAGTTAACCGGTTACACCTGATGGATATATACATCATCATTGACCGGACGCTTGATTATAATGAAACACGACTTATTTTTTTTTTATTTATTTATTTATTGTATTAAAAAATTAAATTAAAATCAAATTCAAAATTAAAAATAAACATTAAATATTAATAACACAACAATTTCACTAATTCCGAAACGTGGTGATAACTTTGAGACAATGTTGAAACAGGACAATGGGCTTAAAACAGATATTTAAACAACTTTGCTGACTTTTCACTCGAAACATCCCTAAACTCAATAGAAATTTCCGGTAATGGGCCTTAGTGCAATCAGTAGTTTCTTAAAGAAAACAATTTATTATAACACATATATATCAACAATTTATATTAAAGTTTACCTTTTGAGTGTTGTGAATTAACAATTTCGGTCAAAGCTGATATAATTCATTTGGAAAATTGATGAGTAAATTATGTATCCATTCAAATACTGCCTTTGTTTGTACAGAACGGTGTGTGAGATATTGTGATAATACCTCCATAAATCAATTTGTTCAATATTCTGAGATCTTTGTTCTTTTGAAGAAACTATTTTCATTTCATATTATCAACATCACATGTACACAAATATTAAAACAAACTCCCATATCCATGTTATGGCAACAGACTGAAAGATAGATATAAGGATTAGTATAAAATGCTACAAGGAAGATTTACTTTGTTTCTAGCTACAATTTTTAATAAAATGTCAGTGCATTACCTTAATAAGTTCATTTGGTGATTGCGCATGTATTAACAATATATTTATAGTGTCTTCCATGCGCACTTAACTGGAATCATTACGAATCGATTTAATAAACTGTGTCAGCCTTGTTTCACACAATTATATTTCTTGTGTATTATCTTCCAACATCATAAAAAGTCCATCAATATCAAATAGATAACCATATTATTTTCTGGTACAGCATTCACAATCGAAATCCAGGATATAAAATATTGTCGCACAATATAATTCTTTACACAAATGCGTAACGGTAAAGAGGTATAAAAGTTATAGATTGAAAGTTTGTGAAGATTCTACAGCAATATCTTTAAGTTAACGATCCAACAGGAATAGGCCACAAGCGAGCAAAAAATAAATTGTGGAAGGGTATAATGGAGGGACGTGCCACCACAATTGAGAATGGCAATAACGAATTCACTGACATATTTTGAAGAATCCTAAAGAAACAACAAAAATTAACTTGATCTTTTAATTTAATTAATTACTTACCTTTCCTAAACCTTAACAAAAACAACTCTACAACAGCAACAATGACAGTCATATGTTTTTAAATAAAAAAAAACTGCAAGTGTGTTAGTACAAAAATTGTTTATGGGTTAGTTTCAGTCATTCATTTCTTGTAGGGTAGTACTAAACAAATATACGCGGAAGAAAATACATTTTATATTCAGCTATATTTTTAAAAATTTATAAAATATATTAATTTACAAATTTTTATATTAATTTATAGAATTCCTAAAATTTTCATTATTACTATTCATTATTATTTATTTCAATTTTTTTCAATTATATATTCTTCCTTTATTTAGATATTTTAACAAATTTGATATTTACATATGAGATCTTATCTTTACATATAGATATTGCAACAAATAATATATAGGATCTAAAGATATTAAATAGTTTTTATTTTATTTTTTAATGATTTTTAAAGGAAAATGGGAGGAAAAAACCTTTATATGATTTAATAAATTCAAATACTATCTGAAAATATTTATATGCTTATAGAAGGTTTATTAGAAATAATAGACCTCTATAAGCATATAATTTTCAATTTGGTGATTTCTTTTTAATTTTACGTTATTTCTCTACATTCTCTTATCAGTGGGTAAGAGGAATTTTCAATTTTGGCAAAGTAATTATTGTTAATCCTTGTTATGAAATCGAAAATTTTTTCATAACCTGTTTCTTCATGAAGAAGATTTGTAGGATACCTCCAGGGCTTTTTATTTATCATTTTAAGACATTTGTTTTGTATAATTTGTAAGCGTTTTAGGTGGCAGTTGGCAGCGTCACTCCAAATAGGACACGCGTATGTTAATATCGGCCTTATAACACTTTTGAAGAGTAGATTTTTGTTTTTGGGGTTTAGAAATGACCTTCTATTTAGTAGTGGCCATAATGCTTTAAATGATTTTATAGCTTTTTGGCACGTAGCCATAATATGTTGTTTAAAAGTAAGCTTTTTGTCCAAGACAACTCCGAGATATTTGACATGATTAAGTACATTTATGGTATTATTTCTTTTGGGAGATTTGTTGAACGGAAAAATAATTGCTTGGGTCTTGTTTGGATTAATTTTGATTTTCCATTTGTGAAAATATTTACTGCAATTAACAAGTCCCTTTTCCATTTTCTTCAGGAGTGCACTTGTAAGTTTGTTTGAAGAAATTAACGCAGTATCATCTGCGTAGTAAGCAACTTTCATATATTTCGGAACTTTGAAATCGGATGTATATATCGAGTAAAGCAATGGCGACAAGACTGATCCTTGAGGTAACCCTGTGGTAATGGTTTTTGGAGATGATGTTTCATTATTAATCGCAACTTTAAAGCTTCTGCCGTTAATGAAATCTGAAATAAGTTTGCATAAATATTTTGGTATATTTGCATCAAGAAGTTTAAATACTAGGCCATTATGCCAAACGGTGTCAAACGCTTTTTCGATATCCAACAATATTAGACCCGTTGAACGTTTATTGTTTTTATTGCTGATTATTTGATTTTTAATTCTGTTTATTTGGTGAGTAGTGCTATGCCCTTTTTTAAATCCAAATTGTTCTTTAGCAACAATAGAATTGGTCGTTACAAATTCACTAAGACGAGAATGTAGTATTTTTTCAAATATTTTACCTAAGTTACTTAATAAACTAATAGGTCTGTAGCTGTTTGGGTTATATTTTGGCTTGCTAGGTTTGTTAATAGCTATAACCTTAGCATTTTTGAAATGGTTAGGGAAATAGTTGAGTTTGATGCAGCTGTTAAATATTATAACCAGTAATTTTAGAGCTTTGAGTGGTAGTTTCTTTAAGAGCAGGTTGGGAACATTGTCAAAACCAGGAGATTTTGAGGGTTTTATTGATGAGACAATATTCATTACTTCTTCTAGAGATGTATAAATTGCTGACTCAGAACTGGGATTTTCCTTCTCAAAATTATTTACTGTTGTATTTATTACTATATCCGCTGAGTGGTTGTAAATCGAAGTGAGGTTATTTGCTTTGACAAATGTATTTGCCAGGACTTCAGCCTTGTCCTTATCAGACGTTATCCTTGTATTTCCAACCTCAAGGTGAGAGATTTGATTTTTTCCTTTTCCTCGCAAGTTCCTGCTTATTCTCCAAAATGATTTATCACCTGGTTTTAAATTGGATAATAATTGAGACCATTTCTTATTGCGCTCCGAATTAATACTTTTATCAATCATGTTACTTAGAAACTTAGTACATTGATTATAAAAAGTTTGCTCGGCTATATTTGAAGATCGTTGGCTTTTTCTTTTAAAGCTTCGTCTTAGTTTAATATATTTCACAGTACTTTCTGGTAATGTGAAATTATTTTGTTGAGTTATTTTAGGTGTAGACGCATCCCTTGCTTCAAAAACTACATTTATAAATTTTTGTATTTCCTGATCAATTACTGCTTTGGTATTGTATATATCCGAATTTAACGTGATTTTATTTTCTAAAAAATTCATATAAATGTTCCAGTTGGTTGCACTATAATCATAATAGTTGAGGTCAACCTGCGAGGCCACTGATCTTTTAAGTGTACACATAATGGGGCGATGGTCTGATGGTATTTCGTAATCCATTGTCTTTACGTCTATATTTAAAGCGGTATTGCTTAAAATAATATCGACTGTAGATGCTTCGCGATTGTGTTGATGGGGGAATAGGGTTGGACTATTAGGATAGTGTATAAAAAAATTGCTTGATTGCTGTAGATTGTTCAGTGCGATTCCTGCAGTATTATTTGAACGGCAATTCCAAGAGCAATGTTTGGCATTTAGGTCACCAAAAACTATGTATTCTTTGGTGGGAGGTGTTAGGTTCAAGATATCAGCACAGAAGTTATGGGTATATCTTGGTGAATATAACGAAGATACAACAATAGGTCTATTATTTATAATAACTTCAATTGAGATGTTTTCGATTGATGAAGTGTTTGATATAAAGAGGTTTTTGTGAGCGACAGATTTATGAATTAACAGAGCTACTCCTCCTCCTCTTGCATCTGTTCTGTCACTTCTATATAAATAATAATTTTTAAAATAGGGTCTATGATTTTCTGAAAAAAATGTTTCATTCAAAGACGCTATTTTAATATTTTCTCTTTCAATTAGTATTTCAAATTGTTTTAATTTAGAAAAGTTTGAAATGCCATTAGCATTCAAGTGAAGCATTTTGAATTCGTTTATAATATTAGTATAATCCATGGGCGTAGTTTACCATTGACATTACAACTTTGATTTGTTGTACTTTTGAAGTGCACCTATGCAAATCATCCATAGCTGTAGTGAAAATATCAAAAAGCTCATCAATGCTAAATAAATCGTTGTTTGATTTCAGCTGATTAGCATATGTAGCTTTGCTGTTATTATTGATGTTATTGTTACAATTTGTATTGTTGTTTCTTAAGTTAGGAAAATCTCCCACATTAAATTGAAATGAGTTATTTTGTTGTTGTCTGCTTTTATTCGGACTTTTAGAAGTAACTCTTGTTCTAGTTTCCAAATAGAGAGAACGTAACGGACAGTTGATATCGTTTGCAGAGTGATCAGTTCTTTCTTTTCCTTGTTGTTTGCAATTAAAGCATGTAAAAACAGCTGGTCTTTTTTCATTTGTGTTAAACGGACACACACTTGTATGATGTTGTTCTGCACATATCATACACGCAGCACTTCGATGGCAATGTTCGCCGCCGTGGCCATACATCAAGCAGTTCCAGCATTGAGTTGGTTTGTTCTTGGATTTCGATTTATATTTTTTCCAAGAAATTATAATATTAGAAATTGTTCGTACATTTTTTAAAGCAGTTGGATTAAAATTTTTACGAACAAATTGAACTTTATAAACTGCATTATTGTTTGAACTGAATTTGGTGGTTATTTCAGTTACGGAAGAGGGGGATAGGTTGTAGTTTTTTAGCTCCTTGGAGATTTCCTCAGAGCTTATGCGGGGTAAACCGTGTAAAAAGGTGGTGTATAACCTATTTTCTTTGGAGCCATAGGAATGAAACTCCATCTTATTCTCTTTAAGTATTTGCTTGTAGCATTCGTACATTTTATTACTAGGAGCAAAAATTTTGGTACCAATTGAAGTACGTTTGAAAATGCAATCCTTACCAAGCAGCTTTTGTATTTCTGAAAATGAAGCGTTAGCTTCTACAACAATGGGTGGAGGTTTGTGTTCCTTAACATCGTTAATATTTGATACGGGAGTTACGTCCATATCATTGAGGCCAGCAAGCAGGCTAAATCTGTTGCTTGAAGTTGACGCCATGTTCGGGTTAACAAAACCCGGAGGAAGTTTTGTCATCTTCTTATTCACAAGCTTTCTTTTTGATGAAGATTTGGCCCCTCGGGCCATCGCAAAATTTTTATTCCTGTTTTAAAGCTGGATTGTCTACCACGTGAGTTCAAATGAGATCAAGAATAGGCAATTGCAAAAACAAAAATAAACACTTGTTTTTAATTTTAAATAGTTGTACTCTAAGCGCTTTGATTTTTTACACAACCGTTCGTAAAGAGAGTTAGATTCGAACTGTCATTATTATTTATAAAATTCTTCAAATTTTCATTATGTTACATTTTCGTCTCTCTTTTATTTTCTTTACTCCGATATACAAAACAACAAACAGAACGACTGCTCTCAATGATATAAGAGAGCAAAAATAGTAAACATTGATATAGACCACAGCCTAACGGTGATATAGACGATGGAACATTGAGTTTGAAAACATAAAATATCAAAATAATTTGATAATTGAGGAACCAAAATGAAACATGGATTTTGACATGGAACATTGCTACACACGATAGAACATTGAGTGGAACATGCTATTGTTTCATTCTCGTTTTTCTCGCACTCGCAACTCGCAGTTACGTGTTTAGGGCTTAAGGCCACTATACACTTATCAACCGCTTGGCATCAAGCATCGTGTACGTGTGCTTGACGTTAAGGCGGTTGGCAACGTACAAATAAAGCCATCAAACACAAGGTTGTGTGCACAGCGTAAACAGTGGCGACAGCTCGAAAAATACAACACTGTATTTTTGTTTTAACAATCAAATCAGGGTTGCATTTTGTAAAGAAATCGGAAGCAACAGCTATATTAAAAAGTATATGCTATCACCTTTATACACGTTGTATACATTGTTTTTATTTATTTGTGATTATTACTGTCAAAAATTCTAATTTGGGAAGAAATTTTTTGAAAATTCCACAGCACAGTTTATCACAAATAAAATTTTTGAAATAAATATAAAAAATAAATAATAATGGCATTAAAGTAAGTAACAGAATATGCATTATAGTTTCAAAAGAAAATGTGTAAATACTAGTGTACAGAAAAAAGCTAAGCAACAGGTACACCAATGGTTTGCCCAACAAATCTAGGTGTGACAAATGTCCACCATGAAAACTTAAGTGTTAGAGGAACCTCCTGAGGTGGACAAATAGAGCGATGTAAGGATTCTGCAGAGTTAGAACATATCAGAGGAATTACAGAAATAAAGAAAAGCGCACCAATTTTCATGGCCAATTCAAATTTCAGACAAGTTAATGCTGAATTAAAGAATGTATTGGTCGGTACGGTTGGAGAAGCTCTTTTAACAAGAGAAAATATATTAACCGAAGACAAGTTACAGTTAACACCCACTACAATTTTAATGTATTCGCTTTGTGGTTAGGGTATAATGACTTAGTGCTGATGTTTGTAACCATCTTTAATTATACCGATTGGCTCAATCACTTTGTGAGTTGATTTAGCAATGTCCGCCCGTCCGTCTCTGTGTCCATGTAAACCTTGTAATCAAACTACAGCTCGCAAATATGAATATATTTTGATGCAATCTAGTATATAAGCGTCTATCGGCCATAGGATGAACGCTATTTAAATTGGTGAAAATCTGTCCATGTTCAAATTTGATTTATGCTTATTTTCTATATCCAATTAGTTGGGCCTTAGAGATAGGGCCTGTGAACGCATGGCTTAACTATATGCTTCTAAGTGGGTATTTATACATTTTTCTCCTAAAAATTATAATGCATATAAGTAGATACGAACATGAATTAGTAAAAAATTAAACAATGTTATTTATATATATATATTTTTTTTAATATAGTGTGTGTTTAATGGGTTGTGATCTTGGGGAGGCAAGACTCCATACGTTACCGAGGAATCCGAACCGGTATGTCTATATTTATATATTATTTGTATATTCTAAATTTGTTATTTTTTCTATATTAAATTGATATTCAGATCTTGTTCTTACATATTTATAACAAATAAACATCTTTTACAAAAGTCAATATAGTGTTTTTTATTAAAATCCAATGGTTTTTTTAATAACTTTTACAATTAGGTGGTCGATTTACAACAAAGTTGCTAGCTTTACAAAGTTACACAACAAATTTACCTTTATATGTATATCCTAACAAACTTTGTAC
Source organism: Cordilura impudica (assembly GCA_963682025.1). Classification (NCBI taxonomy): domain Eukaryota; kingdom Metazoa; phylum Arthropoda; class Insecta; order Diptera; family Scathophagidae; genus Cordilura; species Cordilura impudica. Next base: position 149,391,336 of record OY821518.1, on the reverse strand, counting down.
ATCAAATGCTGTAAACTATAATCTGACTGTAAACTATATCCAGCAAAATACATTCAGATTTAAAACCAGATAGTTTTCTTATGGTCGTCTTAAAATAATATATTTTGGTATTGCGAGTAATATAGCCACTGATTCAACGAGTATACACTCGCAGAAATGTCTCCTCAACCGCCGATGCTACTGCTGGAACTGCTCCGAGTGCCATTGGCGTTGTTGTGTGGTGTGTTGTGGGTCGGAAGGGCTATATGCGCTGTTAGATTGTCCAGATTTGTGATTACTACAAATTTGCGGTTGCTGTCTAATCTGGGTTGTGAAGACCCGTTCTACCCACTGATTTAAAGGTACTGATAGGGCTGTGCCAGCACAAGCTTTTACTGCCTCTGGACACAAACGTTTAGGCACATCCCGCAAGTCTTTTTGATCTATTACTTTATCCGAAAAACTGCCTCCAATAGCAGCTTTGCTTATTGTACTCAACAATTTTTCCTGTTGCTATAAGTACACAAATTTAAAAAAATAACAATCAATACTAAATATCTTAAACAATGATTATCATATCATGCACAGAAGAGGCAGAAAAATATTTTGTAGCAAAGAAAACTGGAAGAGTTTGGCTTAAAACTTTAATTATATAATCGTCACTGTAAGGTTTAAAAACAAATGCAGTGCATATATGAATATCAGTGATTTCAAAATGTTTATATATATTATTAACTTACATTGTTTTTCTGCTTTTGGTTCTTGCCGTTGTTACAACAAATCCTTTTCTATGCCACTGAAATTTTCTGCTACCTTTTCAGCTTTAAGTTGGGCTTTCTTAGCTACTTCTGCTTGTAGTCCATCTACTAATTTTTGTAAGTCATTTGTTGTTTTGTCTGTTTTACATTTTACTTAAGTTGTTTTTCTTTATACTTCAATCCCATTTCCAAATACTCAATCAATGTTTGTAGTTCTTGGTGGTTTTGTATTTGTTGTTCGTAATTGTTAATTTTTGGAACTCACATTTTTAAGGGTTTACTAGCCTTTATAAAATTAAATCTGTTCAACAGGCTGTTGTTTAGAAGCGTTCTTAATTGTAGATATGTATCTGTTGTTATATTTGAGATTTTGTCTTCAGTTGCGGCTAATTTTTATTCCTTTTCAGTTGGATGTCTACTTATAGGAGTAAAGAAAGTGCCAATTAATGTTTTATTTATAAAGCCAATGGTATAGTGCCCAAAGCATTGAATAATACCGGACAAATTTCGATTTAGGACTACTCACGCGCGAGTCATAATCCAAAGCATTAATACCACAATTCAACTTGCGAAAAGTTTCGTGACTCGCCACCAGCAACTGGACCAATAGTTAGCTCAACTATAGTAATTTTTGATTCCTTCCTTTCGGCCCTGGGTTGAGCAGTGGTGAATGTAACTGGCAAATTTACCAGCATTTATACTAACTTTACTGGTATTATAACAATCACAAGCTTTGGGTTTTAATATGCATCTTTTATAATTTTTATTTCTGAAAAGGAAATACCACAGATTACTAAATTAAATGTTAATTTGTCAAAAATACAATTTTATGAATTTTTTTTCAATGTTTATACTCACTAAATTTCCATTGTTTTTATTTTTTATGCTGTCAGTGGTTGAAAACATGTTCTATAGCTGTTCACTTGCACACATTATATTTTGTATATTCTATTTTTTTAATCTCTTTCGCACTTCTTTACCAAAACAAAATGGAGAAAAAGGTAAACAAAGCCATACGGTTCGAGATTGCTTTTTTGACAGCTGTCAAGCTGTCACAACTGGTATAAACTGTGACCACCATAATGCTGGATGGGGATTTGATAAGTGTATACTAAGTGGGATATACACGGTCAAAATGCATGTCAAGCATTGTATGTGTCACACCGATAATGATTAAAGCAAAATCAAAAATTTTAGATTTTTTGTTCGCTTGACGTGTGATTTTGATGTGTGTATATCGTTGATCGTGCTGCATGGTCTCACTTTTGATGTGACTTCGAAGCGAATGGATGTAAAAATGTCGAAAGAAAAGAAAAACGTGTTAGAATTGATAGAATTGTTTACAGCAGAAAATCAAATACCAAACGAATGATTGAAGAGCTATGCAGTATTGTGTAATAGGGCCCATACCCGACACAAGCATGATTGACAATCAAGCGATTGATCAATCAGATTGACCGTGTATGGCCTTGATGTGTGATTGTACAATCAGATTGTGGCTGATTGAGAAAATTCGGAATCATTTCGATATTTTTGTGATCGATCAATCATGATTGTGTCGTGCATTATGGTATTTTCCCATTAAAGTGGTTTTTTTTTTTGAAGAAGCAACATCGCGCGTGTTCAAACATTTGGTGACCTCCAGTATCATGAATAATAAGGAGAAGAGTTTTTGGGGACAATTCCTTGATTTATATAAATCAATGCCGTGTCTTTGGAAAATTAAAAGTTCCGAGTACTGTAATCGTGACTTAAGAAATCAATGCCATGAAAAATTGGTAGACAAATTGAAAGAAATTGATGGAGATGCCAATAAAGATAAAGTAATAAAAAAAATCAACATTTTCCGGACAAATTTTAAGCGAGACATAAATAAAATAAAAAAAAAAGTCAAAAATCTGGTGCGGGAGCAGATGATATATTTGTCTTCGTTGTGGTACTTCGAAAAACTAACATTTTTGGAAGATCAAGAATGTTCCAGAGAAGGTAAATGTAGCATGGACGCTCAAAGCTCAAATGTAAGAATGTGTAAAAGTTCATTATACCAGTACATACATTTAATATTGTATTATATTATTTTTGTACAAACAGAGCGAATACTGAGATGAAACATTTGTGGAAACTCCTCCAAAAAAACGAAAAGTCACAGCCGAAGACAACTTATTAAAGATGGCTTGCAACAAATTGAAAAATGGTAATGATAGCAATTCTGTTTTAGCAAAAGGATGTGAAACAGTATGCAGAACTGTCGAAAAGTTAACAAATTTTTACAAGAACAATATTTGCGGACGTACTTTTTCACGGCTGCCTGGGTAAGCTAAGCGAAAAAAGTGTTGAAGAAATACAAATTATTTTTCGATTTTTAACTGTTATTATTTATTAATGTTTAATGTGCTCTAGCTTGTGTTCTTGTTTAGTGTTGATTTATTTTAAGATTTTAAGTTAATCTTATTGTTATGATATTTTAATGAGTGTGGCCAATTTAATGTTTGTACTCACATGCAATTATCTACTTCAGTTTACAAAATATTAAGTCAGTAACATTTATCTTAGGGAACACTTTTCATGAACAGTTTGCTTTATTAATTTTATTTAGAACAATTAACTTGTTTAACCAGTACCAATTACTCTTATTAATTTACTTAAAACACTTAGTAACTTATTATAAAATAATACAAATTTTTTGGAACATTTTGTAAGCTATTATAATCCGAATTTTACTTTAATGATTTTGCTTTTAAAACAAAATCTTTACCCGACTATGTGGGCTGCAGTTCTCACATCCAACTTAAAAACTAAAAAACTATTTTATTTTTTTTTATTTTATAAAAGCCAAATACTCCTCAGCAGCAGAGAAACACAAAAATTGCCAAAACAAGTGAAACCTAAAAACCATCAAAAATGCTGAAGAATCAAAAGATAAAAAACAGTCAAGTGCATTTGTTTCACAATCATAAATTGTGGAAGTTTCAAGTGCACTGACTGGAGGACTGTTTACGCTGCAGAATTAGGGGACAAGACAATTAAATAAAATGCAGCGGTTTGAGGAAATGTTTTGTGAAACTGATACCCAAAACAAATAAAAGTGTGAATGGCCGTAATTGGTGCCAGAAAAATAATAAATAAAAAATGCCTGGGAATGCAATATGATATTGCGACATAAAAATAAATGTAAAACAATGCAATGTGACATAGCAACATACTCGTGCCCGTTTAGAGTAATTTGATGAGGGCAAAAACATTTATAAAAATAAATGACAAACTAAGGTGTTTGTCAAGTTGGGTGGCAAAATATTTATTTACCAAAAAATTGATGACGTCACATTGTGTGACTGTGAATATGAGGATAATTGGTAAACTAATTCGTTCACCATATTGGCGGACTGTTCTGATTGGCGGACTGGTTCGGTCGCCATATTTGCGGACATATTTATTCACCATATTGGCGGACAGATTTGTTCGCCATATTAGCGGACTGATAAGGTGGCATGGAAGTGTGTCATGCCTTAACTTACACAACGTATTAAAAAAACGTTTTGTGTCAATCACATACCTCCTACTTATCGCGTACATCAACGCCCAAACTCTTCCCAATCCTACTCTTCCACATCCCAGCATATTGAACAACTTTATTTTCACAATCATTATTTTCACCTACGCCTGAGCAGGCACAAAAAATGTTCGAACCAATTTTTCTAAATTCAATTAATACTAGCCATCATATATTAGCAGCCGATGAAACAGAATCAAAGCAATCTCCAATTGCACAATTTGTTTCAAAGTTTTTTGGATGAATGAATAGTGAACATCGAAAAAAAATTTATTTTTAACGATTGATACAATCGAAAATACGGTTGTTCACTTTCTTTTATTTTTATATTTTGGAACAATTTTTAACAATTCAAAGTTGTGTTTTAACAATTGAATAGTATCCTAAAAATCCCAATTTTTGTCATTTGGTAAAATGTATTTTTAAAATAAAAATTAAACTTAATAAAAATGAAACTTAAGAATCATTTCTATCAAAATAAATTTTAAGATTATTAAACAAAAAATAAGATATTTCAATAAATTTTCTAATATTGTATTATTTAAATATAATAACAAATAAAATAGAACAACATACAATTTATATTTACAAAATTTTAGTGGCATTTTTGCTTATAGATTTTAGTGAAGATCGGGAAGCACTATATGGGGGCTATAACTAATTTTTGGACTACTGATTACTGGATGTAATAAACATACACAAACCCAATTTGACCGAAATAATATGGCAATTTAAGTCGATCTCATAGGGGTCATTTGGGGACTAGGTCTGACCATGTACCAATTTTAACCAATTTCAATAGCGTTCATCCTATGGCCGACAGAAGCTAATATATAAAATTTCATGAAAATATGATGTATATTCATATTTGTGACCTATAGTTTGATTACAAGGTTTACATGGACACGCAGACGGACGGACGGTCATCCCTAAATTGACTCAAAAAGTGATTCTCAGTCGATCGATAATAATAAATGATGGGTCTAGGTCAAATATATTCGATAGTTACAAACATCAGCACAGACTCATTATACTCTAACCACATACTGGTATAGGCTATAAAAGTTCATGATTTAAAATACCACATGGAATACGAGGATTTTGAACAAGATATGAATCAACAAAAATTTTAACTATTGGTAGCAAATAGCCCTAGCCATCTTGTAGAGAGTGTATGTCGAGTTCCTTAACAACAAATTATATTGCACAATTGGTTACAAGTTGTTTTGTTTTGTTTATGAATGAATAAATAAATCATTAAAAATATATTTGAAAAAGTCACCAAATGTTTTTTATTGAGCATCGAATAAAATTATTTTTATAGAAATTAAATATCAGTGTTTTCTTCGACCTTTTTGTTATTAATAATTGATTGATTGTTACTCAAATAATATTCCTGAAAATGTTATCCAGTGGATAGCGAAATATCGAATAAATAAAAAACAACAAAAAATTCAAAAAATATTTTTATACAAATTTATATAATTTCATTGTTAGTGGTTACAATTGTATTTTGCCATGGTACAGTTCCTACAGTGTTAAAATAATCACTAAATTTGTCTCTGACATCTTTTGCGTGTGTGCTTGCATTTCTTATCGTAGTCGGAGGTAAACTATCTAGATCTCTATCATCAGAGTTCGTTGCAGTAGGTTCCAACTCATTTGTCAATCTGTTTCTGTTAGCTATATCTTTTTTCGTCGTAAAAAGTTGTGTAGATAACAAGTTGATACGATTTTGTTGTCACTTTCTCTGGTGAAAGATTAATGGTTTTCAATAGGACCCTGAACCTTGATGCCAAAATTCCAAAAGCGTTTTCAACTATTCTTCTGGCGCGCGATAGGCGATAGTTGAATATTATTTCTTCTTTTTTCATAGTCGTATGACTATATGGCTTCAATAAATTTTCTATCAAAAGAAAAGCATCGTCACCTACAAATACATATGGCATGTTTGGACTAAAACCTGCCAATGGTTCCGGATCTGGAATATGTAAGTCACATTTCTTCATCTTTTCGAAAACTGCCAAATCACCAAAAAGCCCTGCATGCGATAGCCGTCAGGAACTTCATGTCCTCAAAGCTATTTCCACTAGCTAAAAACCCCAAACTGTCTGCTAATCGATGATACGCTGAAATTGGTTCCCTCATCATTGTACGTTTCTTAATGCTTAATGGCGTAACTATGCTTAATAATTGATAAAATCTATCTTTATCCATTCTTAAAAAATTATTTAAATCATCTTCGGCACTGATTGTCAACTCTTTCAGAAGTTTAGTGTGACCTAGGTCCTCTTTGTATTTGAACAATTTCAATTTTTCAATTATTTGAACAATTTCTTCATCACAACACGTTTTTCAGCACTTTTCCGTTTTCTTTTAAGAATTAAAAAATAATTAGAAAAATAATGCTAGCACATACAATGTCACTATCCATGTCGATGTTTTCAACACACTAGTTGGAAAGAAATGATGATTGAGACAAGCATGCTGGTGTCGTGTGTGCTTCGAGCATGATTGGTCAATCACTCGATTGTCAATCATGCTTGTGTCGTGTATGCGCCCTATAATGCTATGTTCACACGGACAGCAAGATTCGCTGTTCGCTCCCTCATTCACGGTTCGCGCCCGAATCATGATTGAATCTACATGATTCGCCATACAAAATTTTGAGAGCGAATTTTGAACATAGTTGTGAACCTTAGGTGTCACTAGTGACTGTCTTCACTGGTTACAGGGTGGGCTAGGCGATTTCTTGTGACCGATGTTTTGTTCTATGCTTGTTTTGTCTATTCGATGTTTTGTTAAATGAAAAATTCTTTTTCTTTTAAAGTTTTTAATTTTATGAATCATCTACACATATCATTTAATATTTTTCAAGCATCGCCCTGTGGTTATACTCAAATACAGCTGTGAAAATAATAAAAAAAAAAGTTACTTAAAAAAAAGTTCTTGACGTCGACGAAGCATATAATTTCATATAAACTAAATTAATTTTAAATAAGAAATAAAACCAAAATGAACGCGCCGCCAACATTTGAATCATTTTTATTATATGAGGGTGAAAAAAAGTTTGTATAATTTGACAAAAAGTAGGCGAGATAAACATCTTTAATTTATTTGTTTAGAATCATCAAAGAATTGGACACAAAAGTAACAAATGCCGCCATATTTACAGTGAATAAAGAAGATCACACTTTGGGAAATATGATTAGAAAGTCAGTTAAATGAAAGTTATCCAATCAGTAATATCAAGTTCTAAATTCTTATTTTCAGTCAATTGTTAAAGGATCCAAATGTTTTGTTTGCCGGCTACAAAGTCCCACATCCATTGGAACATAAATTTGTTATACGTATACAAACAACCGCCGATTATTCCCCACATGAAGCATTTATGAATGCCATTACAGATCTACTGTCTGAATTATCCTTGTTCGAAGAAAGATTTAAGGTATGATACAGGGAGCTAAATAATTCTGGCAACAAATTTTATAATTTTTCTATATACTTTCAGGAAGCTATAAAAGAAAAGAAGGAAGGTGGTGATTGATTATAAAAATATTCAGATTTTAAGTTGACATGTGTATATAAGTTTCTGCAAAATAAAGTAAATTACAATATAATTTATATTTGGTTTTAAACTATTCTCTAAGACAAGTGTTATACATATATAATAGTGATCAGTTCGAATCTAACTTTACGAACGGTAGTGTAAAAAATTAAAGCGCTTAGAGTACAACTATTTAAAATTAAAAACAAGTATATTTTTGTTTTTGTAATTGCCTATTCTTGATCTCATTTGAACTCACGTGGTAGACAATCCAGCTTAAACAGGAATAAAAAATTTAGCGATGGCCCGAGGGGCCAAATCTTCATCTAAAAGAAAGCTTGTGAACAAGTTGACAAAACTTTCTCCGGGTTTTGTTAACCCGAACATTGCGTCAACTTCAAGCAACAGATTTAACCTGCTTGCTGGCCTCAATGATATGGACGTAACTCCCGCATCAAATATTAACGATGTTGAGGAACACAAACCTCCACCCATTGTTGTAGAAGCTAACGCTTCATTTACAGAAATACAAAAGCTGCTTGGCAAGGATTGTATTTGCAAACGTACATCAATTGGTACCAAAATTTTTGCTCCAAGTAATAAAATGTACGAATGCTACAAACAAATACTTAAAGAGAATAAGATGGAGTTTCATTCTTATGGCTCCAAAGAAAATAGGTTATACACCACCTTTTTACACGGTTTACACCGCATAAGCTCTGAGGAAATCTCCAAGGAGTTAAAAAACTACAACCCTTCTTCCGTAACTGAAATAGTCACCAAATTCAGTTCAAACAATAATGCAGTTTATAAAGTTCAATTTGTTCGTAAAAATTTTAATCCAACTGCCTTAAAACATGTACGAACAATTTCCAATATTATAATTTCTTGGAAAAATACAAATCGAAATCCAGGAGCAGACTAACTCAATGCTGGAACTGCTTAATATATGGCCATGGCGGTGAACATTGCAGAACAACATCATACAAGTGTGTGTCCTTTTAACACAAATGAAAAAAGACCAGCTGTTTTTACATGCTTTAATTGGAAAAAACATGGAAAAGGGAGAACTGATCACTCTGCAAACGACATCAACTGTCCGTTACGTTCTCTCTATTTGGAAACTAGAACAAGAGTAACTTCCAAAACTCATAACAACAGCAGGCAACAACAAAATTTTTCATTTCAATCAAAGGTTGATTTGGGAAATCAGCTAGTGCCGACTACACCTTTATGCGATTGTAAGCGCTTCAAAGTTAACACCTTCCACCAAAGAATATATAGTTTTTGGTGACCTAAATGCCAAACATTGTTCTTTGAATTGCCGTTCAAATAATACGGCAGGAATCGCACTGAACAATCTACAGCAATCAAGCAATTTTTTTATACACTATCCTAATAGTCCAACACTATTCCCCATCAACACAATCGCGAAGCATCCACAGTCGATATTATTTTAAGCAACTCTGCTTTAAATATAGACGTAAAAACTGTGGATTACGAAATACCATCAGACCATCGCCCCATTATATGTACACTTAAAGGATCAATGGCCTTGCAGGTTGACCTCAATTATTATGATTATAGTGCAACCAACTGGAACATTTATACGAATTTTTTAGACAATAAAATCACGTTATATTCCGATATCTCTTAAATATATTTACGCTGATCCCTGACTCATTGACTGATTTTTAAAGGCTGATGAAGAAGAAGTTTGACCAAACTGAATTTTCTTTTAAATTCTTAAAAAAGACTAAGATGTTTGTTTTTAGATAATTTAGTTTATTAAAATTAATAACAATTCACTGATAAAAATGCTTAGCTATAAAAATTCATATTTAATTACCATAAACTAGGGATAAAAGAAAACATCTTAGCACCCTCAATGATTTCAAAATGATTAACGGCCCGAATAAAAAGTTTTTATAACATTGATGTCATTAGAAATTGATATCATTAAAAATTTATATGATTAAATAATTTCCAAACAAATATTTGTATTATAATTCGCCAAAGTCAATTTTTTTATGGCTTGATGCCGAAGATTCGCCAAATTTAAAAAGTTCGGCCAAGCTGAATTTCCTATTAAATTCATAAATTCATTTGTTTTTTTTAGAAAATTTAGTTTATTAAAATACATATGTAGATAAAAAATAAATAACAATTCACTGATAAAAATGCTAAGCTATAAAAACAAAGAAATAAATTCATATTTCATTACCATATACTAAGGATTAATCGGTGGAACACAAAATTTTACCAAATATTTTGTTTATATAATGAATTCAAAAAAATAATGCTATCCACTGTTTTGGGTTCTAACCGATTTCTTTTTTCCGTTATAATATTTCCAGCTAAGGAGAAAACGCGTTCGGACGCTGCGCTACTAGCAGGAATAGACAATGTTGTCCTCGCTAATTTTGATAATTTGGGATATTTGATGGAGTTGTTTTTCCACCATAGCATTACGTCGAAATCCTCTGTAAACCGTACTTTTTCGTCACAATAACGGTCTACTTCATGCCTTCCTGTTTCAAGTGCAGCCACTGATGCATTTGTTAGACTGGGAAAAAAGAAACTTAATTTTAAAGTATCTGGCTCCGGGGTAGATAAAGACGAGCTGCTTGCCAATATTATTGGGGAAAGTGGTTGCAGTACTTGTGGTGAAAGAGGACTCATTGGCGACCCAGATGTTTCTGGGGATCCACACACTTCAGTATGATTTTCTGTTAGTTTTCCAATGCAAAATTCTTTTATATCGTTTATTTCATTTGACTGCAAATATATTGCAGGAGGATATAAGAACAATGCAGCTTTATGCAAAATAGTTAAATTTGAACTCCATTTCTCCAAATGCGACAAAATATTCATATTTAGAGCCGCAATATCAGCTACTTCATTATTTTGAATAACGCAAATCATTTTAATTCTATTAATGGAAGGAATAACGAAACATAATGTAGGAGACACACTGGCTTGAAGTTTTTTGAAAATGATTTCGAAGTCGTTGCAAATCTCAACTAAACTCTGGAGGACGGACATATTGAAGTTTAACATACTCCGTCTTTGAACATTATCAGCAAAAACTTCATTAACCTTTGTGTAATTGTCAAAAATTGACTTAAACATTGCGAAGTTCGAATTCCACCTTGTCGGACAATGGCTTTTTAAAGTTGTTTCCAGCATATGCTGTTTATTAGCCTTTTTTAAAGTACTTGACAATTTTTTTACAAGCTTTTGTAATTCCTTTTAATTCGATTGTAGATTCGAAAGCATCATTTAGGACATTAGAAAAAAGATGGGCCGAACAGTTTAATCTTGTAAAATCTTTCAGTGCACTTACAATATTACTTCCGCGATCAGTAACGAACACCACATGTGATATATCAGTCACACCGAATTCATCAAAAAGGCTGCTTAGTTTTTCTTTTATATTGACTGCTGTATTAGACATAAAATCCATGGATTTTATTCCTAAGGTAATGTCTACAATTTCGAAATTCACTTGGAAGTGTAAAGTGGCACACAAGAAATTTCTTTTAATAAAATCGTCGGTCCACATATCAATAGCAACCGCAACCTCACCATTATCAATGATGTTCTGTATGTGCGGTTTAATTTCTTGTTTTTCTCTGCGGCCATCAATTGACTTTTTCGTGATAATGTCCTTGCACTGGGAATAAATTTGTCCAAATCAACATTTTCACCGTACTTACCACCAATTTGTATAAGTTAAGGTACGGAAGTGCAATCATGCCAAATTCCTGACAAAATTAAAATATTTGCAAAATGAGCGCTACACGCGCAACAAAAAACATTAAAATTAAAATTATAAATTCATAGCAGACGCTATCTGCACGCGCAATAAAAAAATTATAAGTTAAAATATTTAACTTGCCCCAGACGCTACCTTCCATTTTTGCTTTTACCTTTCCGTTCACATGAAATGTGAATCCATTTTGCTGATAAGCAAAATTGTCTTTACTAAAAATTTTCATGAAGTTGTAGACCTCTTTATTTTGTTAATGTTAGTCAGTTAAATTTCGACATCCAACTCGCATAGCGAGGTTTTATCAATAGAATAATTTTGTATAATTAAATTTAAGAGACTATGCAAATAAATACTGAATTAATTAATCTAACAAATAAAATATAAAAGATTAATCTTGTCGGAATTGGGTAAGAACTAATTGGCGCCCAACAACAACAAAATAATAACAGTCACCATACAGTGAAAAAATAGCAATCACCATACAGTGAAATAAATAACAGTCACCATACAGTGAAAAAAAAATAATAACAGTTACCATACAGTGAAAAAAAGCAGTCACCATACAGTGAAATAAATAACAGTCACCATACAATGACCAAATAAAAAAATAAAAAAAACTAGTCATTAAAGTCAAAGTCATTAAAACAAACCACAACAAAAACTACAAACTAAAAATTAAGGCAAAACTAAGTCAAACAAAAAATTAAAAAAAAGAGACAAAAGCCATAACACAGTGCTAAAAAAAACTCAAATTAAAATAAAAATTAAACAAAGAAAGTCACAAGACTGTGAAAAAACCCAAAAGTTTAAAAAGCAAGCTGAAATAAAGACGAGGTAAATCCCAACTGCCAAAGGAAGGAGCCTAATTTACTTCTATCCTACAAGTCATATTACTGCAGCTGAGGAACAACATGAGGAATTATTTGTAAGCATTAGAATTAAGAACTTGTGTTATTTTATTATATTTCCTACCATTTTGTTTAAAATTAAAAAAAAAAAAATTAGCGCCTATAATATGGTTCTTAATTTTGGGGCCATTGTAGCTAGACTAGATTTCACTTATATGGACAAGAAGTCCATACACTCAGGCAGGGTCAGAAAACAATTATTCAATTCTACGATGAAGTAGAACGGAAACTAACAGCTATTATTAATAGTTATAATGTCAAATGAAGGCGATAGTGCTTTAATTAGGTCTTTTAATCAAAAATACAGAGACGACGCACTACGAGTTTTTGTCTCTGGACTTAGGAAACCGTTATGCGACTGCGTTGGCTCTAGCCCAAGAGCTGGAAACTAATCAAAACCGGTACCACTTCGCAGCCATTTATAATCATGGGCTTAATAAAACTCTACAAAACCCTCTGGCCCAACCACCCCCAAGACAAAATGCTAGGCAAAATTTTTTAATCAGCAACCGGCCAACTCACAAGCCGCTCTAGGCTACTCTGGGCAACAAAATGTGCAAAATTTCCAAAATCGTCCTCGGCAACCTTTCAATCAGTCGCAACGTCATTCTAATTTCCAATTTCATCCAAACTTTCGCAGTTTCGGACAAAGTTCAGCCCAAGACACAATCCAACAGGGTTTTAACCCTACGCAAATTTCGCAACCAATCGATACCGATGTAAGCATGCGAACGGTGCAAAGCAACAATTTTCGAGGATTTCAAACTCAGAAAAGGGACATTGCGTCAGATAAACAAATACCTAGAAAAATTCAAAGAATTAACCATCTCGGACATGAAGTCCCACAAAATGAATTGTTCGAAGAAGCTTCCAATTATCAAGGAAACCCAGATGTCCAATCTTATCAGGATTTGGCAGAAAATCAGTCACATACTGACCCAGTTTTTGAAGATGAAGTTAATTTTTTAGGGGTGGATCAGTACTCCCCTATATCGGAAGAATGATATGTGGCAAAAACATAAAACTCCTAATTGACACTGGCGCTTCGAAAAGCTATATCAAAAACTTACCCGGACTGAAAAACATAGTAAAATTAGAGAATCCTTTCCTTGTAAAATCTATTCATGGAGCCGACATAATAACCAAAAAAACAAAAGTAAACGTCTTTAATAAAACAGAAACCTTTTTTATTCTTCAGAATTTATCTCTTTTTGATGGCATCATTGGATTTAGTTTCATAAAGTGTAGAAAGGGGTTATCGACACTAAAAACGACATTATCCACTTTGACGGTGGTCAAGAAAGGTTAAATTACCTCGCGCTAGATATGGTTAATAAGTGATGTTGGCATTCCAAAAAGCGTTGAACAGGTCTTTTGCAAAAAAAAAATCAATAAAAACTCGGTCGTTTTTGCAAACCCAAATGAAGCTTTACCGTACAACACTAAAATTTCAGCTTCAATTAGCACTATAGACCAGGAGCCAATATATTCCAGGTATCAATCCTACCCCATCTCAATGATAGAGTTTGTGAATAAGGAGGTGAAAGAACTTTTAAAGGACGGCATAATAAGGCCGTCTCGATCACCCTACAATAGCCCAGCTTGGGTTGTTGATAAAAAAGGTTTGGACGAACATGGCAAACCCAATAGACGTCTAGTATTTGACATTACGAAGCTTAACTCTAAAACTATTCCAGACAAGTACCCGATACCTGACCCGTCTATTATCCTTTCAAATCTCGGAAAGTCTAAGTATTTCACAACTTTAGATTTAAAAAGTGGGTTTCACCAAATTAATTTGGTTGAGCGTGATCGCGAAAAAACCGCTTTTAGCGTAAATAATGGGAAATATGAGTTCTGCCGTTTGCCATTCGGGCTTAAAAATGCGCCCAGTATTTTCCAGAGAGCTATTGACGATGTTTTGCATGAAGAAATAGGGAAATCCTGTCACGTTTACATTGATGATATCATAATATTTTCTGACTCTGAGCAGAAACATATTGATGATATCGATAGAATACTCAAGAAACTCTACCACGCTAACATGAGGGTGTCATTAGAAAAATCAAAGTTTTTCAAAACATCTCTAGAGTACTTAGGGTTCATTGTATCCACCGAAGGAATAAAGACCTGTCCAAAAAAAGTCGAAGCTATCGTAAAATATGAAGTCCCTAATACGCTGAGAAGCCTAAGGTCATTTTTAGGTTTGTCAGGGTATTACAGGAGATTTGTCAAAAACTGCAGCGATCACGAAACCACTTACTAAATATCTACGAGGCGAAAATGGGCATGTTGGTACTAAACATTCAAAGCACATCAAGATAGACTTAGATGAGGAAGCCATATCGGAGCGGTTCTTTCACAGAATGGACGTCCTATCACAATGATATCTCAAACATTGTCCACTACCGAAGAAAACTATGCCACAAATGAGCGTGAACTTCTCGCTATTGTGTGGGCTTTAAAAAGTCTTAGGCATTATCTATATGGGGCCAACTACCTTAACATATTTACGTCCACCAACCCCTCACATTTTCAATCTCTGACAGAAATCCAAACTCAAAATTGAAACGGTGGAGAGCCTTCATCGAGGAGTATTCTCCAACCTTTTTTTTTATAAACCTGGCAAGGACAATGTAGTCGCCGACGTTTTGTCCAGGCAATTTGTCCATGTTATGAAAGATTCTGCATCTACAACTTCACTCGAAGCATGCGGAAGCGCAATTTCGCTTACTGAAATTATACCCGCTGTTGAAAATCCGATTAACTGTTTCAGAAACCAAATTATTTTAACCGAAGGTGCTGAATGTAGAAAAAAAAACGAAGATTATTTTCAAAAATAACTTCGATATTGAAATTTACACAACCCCACCAATGCACAGCTCTTCCAACGGCCAAGTTGAAAGGTTCCACGGAACACTAACTGAAATCGCTAGATGTCTTAAATTAGAATGTGCTTTCGAAGACACGATAGAATTAGTCCTAATGGCCACCACGAAATATAATAGGTCAATTCACTCAACCACCGAACTTAGACCAATCGATATATTCCAATCAATATCGGATAAGTTAAGAGAAAAAATTCAACGCAAAATACTGGCAAAGCAAAAGGCTGATCTTAGTTATCACAATAAAAAAACCATAGTTAAGAGAAAAAATTGAACGCAAAATACTGGCAAAGCAAAAGGCTGATCTTAATTATCACAATAAAAAAACCATAGTTAAAACACACAGCCCCGGACAGAAGGTTTATGTTAAAGTAAATAAACGTCTCGGGAATAAATTTAGTAAAACATTTGTCGAAAAAATAGTACAGCAGGTTCTAGGGACAACCGTAAAGATTGATAATAAAATAGTGCACAAGGATAACATTCGCTTCCTTATTACAGCACCCTAATACTTACAACAATTATATCCACCAACTATGCTGCCATCCTGGATTATTCTACCTCACGCTATATCCCGATAGCAGATGGAAATGTAGCGATCTTTGACGCTTATGAAGTTCTGGCCCATGTAACAGACCTATTAAATTTTACAACCATAGCAGATGAGACTAGAAACCTAACAGACCTATTACCAAAGTCACACATGCGGAAACTACTAGAATCAGATGTTGACCAAATACAAAAAGCAATAGAATCCTTGCGCATGCACCACAGACATGCACGTAGCATTAATATTATTGGGACTGCCTTGAAATACGTAGCTGGCACGCCGGATCACGATGATATCGCTGAGTTGTATGACAAACAAAATGAATTAATAACAGCAAGTAACACACAATTAATTATAAACACTGAAATACAATCTAGAATAAATAACTTAACTAACATTGTCAATAAACTTGTAAAAACCGTGAAAACCTCGGAAATAGACTCAGGATACCTCTATAGTCTGCTAAGCGAAAGAAATAGGGAAGTGCTTAGGGAACTAGATAATATAGCTCTGTCCATAACTCTGCGAAGGATGCAAATGATTAATCCCGTTTTGCTAGACAGCTCCGAAATAGATTTTATTTTAAAATCCAAAGTAGATTCCAGTATAAGTGTAAGCGAAATAATTGTGAATTCAAAATTAAAAGTCCTACAGAATGAGAACATTATCACATTTTTAATAAAATTTCCTAAAATTGTAAAATTTTGTTATAAAAAACTAATATTTCCTGTTGTTCACCATAACATTACTTATCATTCGAGACAAATGATGTAGCAAAATGTGGCTACAAATACATTATGTTGAAAAATTGTAAAAAGAGATCTATAACTTCATTTTGTGAAATGTTGGGCCACAAAAACAATTCGTGCCTCAACAATTTATTAAACAATAACACAGCCGTTTGCGCCACTAGTTCCGCGCACAATATGCCACCCTTTATGGAAATTGACGATGGAATCGTCATCATAAACAACCAGCCAAAGTTGTTTCCGAAAATCTAACAAAACATCTTCAAAAAGGTACATATCTCATAACTTTTGACAGTACTTTAACTGTTAATTCTACAGAGTTTAAAAATTTTCGAAAAATCGCTTTTAAAAGCCCTGAAATCCCAATAGCGCATTACAGTATGATCATAACTGATCATACCACTATATTATCACTCCAGTACCTTCACGATTTAAATATTAAAAATCTGGACCATATTTCTCACCTTCACTTGAAAGTAAGAGGAACATTGTACGCCTCTGCCTCTCTTTTTCTCCTAATCCTTATAACTTGTATTGCATACGTTTTTGCCAAAAGACAACGCAAAGTAAAAATTAACAATATCCTTCAAAATTACGATCAGACGAGGACGTCCGATGCTTAAAGGGGGGAACAGTTAAGGTACGGAAGTGCAATCATGCCAAATTCCTGGCAAAATTAAAATATTTGCAAAATCAGCACTACACGCGCAACAAAAAACCTTAAAATTAAAATTATAAATTCATAGCAGACGCTATCTTGCATTTTGTTTAACATTCCGTTCACATGAAATGTGAACCCCAAAATATTTCTCTAAAAATGAGCGCTGCACGCGCAATAAAAAATTATAATTAAAATATTTAACTTGCCCCAGACGCTACCTTGCATTTTTGCTTTTACCTTTCCGTTCACATGAAATGTGAATCCATTTTGCTGATAAGCAAAATTGTCTTTACTAAAAATTTTCATGAAGTTGTAGACCTCTTTATTTTGTTAATGTTGGTCAGTTCAATTTCGGCATCCAACTCGCATAGCGAGGTTTTATCAATAGAATAATTTTGTATAATTGAATTTAAGAAACTATGCAAATAAATACTGAATTAATTAATCTAAAAAATAAAATATAAAAGATTAATCGTGTCGGAATTGGGTAAGAAATAATTTATACACTTTGCAATCATTTTACGGAACCCGGAGCCTTCAACACTACTGAAAGGACGACAGTCTTCTATTGTAAACTCCATAAATGCTTCAAAGCAAGTGTTTTTATCTTCGGTATTTACTTGAATCGGTGTATTGTCATGTGGCCGTGAATGAACGCACTTATGTTTTATTAATTTGACGTTTGCTTCTTTGTATATTTCAAAATCTTCTCGGCAATATACTCTGTCGTGTAGAATAGACCCATCCTCCTTTTCGATTTCAAGAAAACAAGTCCATATAACACTCTTTCCTGTTTTTGTCAATAACTTGAACTCGCCTTCATTTATTTTCTTTAAAATTTCATCGATATTCTCCATTTTATATAATTGAAAACATTTGTGTATCGTACACTCCCAAATTTGAAATGCGTATGAAAGCGACAATTATCTAATTTACTATTGTCAAATTCGGGAGTTTCCCGTTTTTTCTTAGTTTGTGTTATTTTTCTCAATAAATTTTTTTTATGCCATTTCATACCCATTTTTGTACAAGTAGCTAAGTATAACACGCATCGATACAATATGTTGTATTAATTCACACATGTCATTTAAGTACTTAGAGTACTCTAGCTACATTTCCATACCTATGCATACTTCATACTTGAAAGTATGTGTATGACATGCACCCAGGTATTTATATACACATAATCTGAAATATTTATACAAGAATGTACTTTAAGTTATTTAAGTTGGTTGTGTAGAGCAGTGAAGGCCGTGCCAAACACACTGGTGCTCGGCTTCTTATATGTATACAGCCGAACGAAAACAAAAATACTCACCAAAGACTAAAAGTAAACAACAATTTCATTAACCCAGCCATCTCACATCACACTGCAAGTTCGAAAAACTCAATACACTCACATTTTTTTTTACTAATACACACACATTTTCCGCAGTGGTCACACTAATGACACCAAATTTTTCGTGCGAGTAGTGGCAGACACTAACGATGATTAATGTTACCCTGTTATAAATTTAATGCAAATTTACTGGATTCTGTAAAATTGTAATTAAAGTTTTTTGAAATGCACATACAAAAACGCAAGTTTGTTAATTATAGAGCATAAATATTATTAACTATTATTAAAATAATACTAATAATAATAAATGTAAACATTTTCCCTCAAACATGTGCCTGTATAATAAACTCGGTAACTCTACTTAAAATAAAGTAAGAGAGAGAAGTATACAAATTTTTTCAAGTTTACGCTTCGACATTTTAAAAATGAGATTGCAGTCAGATGTGTGAGCATAAAATTTAATGGCGATGGATTCGACTAATTCGAACAATTTTTCGTTGATAATACGTACACAACGATTTTACAATTTCAGTGTGATGTGAGATTGGGGGGTAAGTCTTATGAAAGCTTTTGAACAAAGCAGGTTTATGTCGCATTGCCTTTTGAAATTCATATATATTTTTTTTTTAATAGGTACACAGAGAATATTTGTTTAAAAGAAATCAAAAATGTTGAGAAAATTTCGAAGACTTGATAAACTATAAATTAAACATTTTCTATAAATAACATACGTCGCCTCCATTTGACAACATTATAGCTGTCTTTTATGCATTTTTTTTTAATTTTAAAAAATATCCAGTTACTGGTAATTTTTTTAGTTTTTGGTAACATACCACTTAATAACATTTGAAATTTCTTATCTTTTTAAGTTTTGCTATTTTGTGTTTTTTTTTTTGTTTTTTAAAGAAATGAATTAATTATTATTACTTATTTGATTTAAGGTGCTATTACACGAAGTGTTTTTTACATATGTACTGTCACTTTTTTTATCCATATGAAATTCTTCATGTCTGTCAAAATTGTCTTTTACATACGATTCATAATTTTTGCTATCACACGTGCGTATGTATTTCCGTATGACATAACCTCTAAATGTAAACAACATCTGATTTAATTTGTGAATTTACAAAAATTTGTTGTTAAAAAAAAGGTTATGTATTTTTTAATTGTTAATTAATACTAAACAATTTATTTTTCTTTCAATATTAATCTCTAAAATTTACTCTGTATTTCTTTCGCCACAAGCAGTGTTGTATTTGAATTTGTTTGTCATGCAAAAATAGAACCTTTAAGGTGCTATTACATGATGTGTTTTTTACATATGTACTGTCAAATTTTCCCACAACAAAAGTTGTACACATCGTGTGATACATATGAAACATTGTTTATGTACAATACATGAGGAAAGTCACATGTACATTTTTCAATTAGAACAGGTTCTATTTTTGCATGACAAACAAATGAAAATACAACACTGCTTGTGGTGAAAGAAAAACAGAGTAAATTTTAAAGATTAATATTGAAAGAAAAATAAATTGTTTACTATTAATTAACAATTAAAAAATATATAACCTTTTTTTAACAACAAATTTTTGTAAATTCACAAATTAAATCAGCTGTTGTTTACATTTAGAGGTTATGTCGTACGGAAATATATACGCACGTGTGATAGCAAAAATTATGAATCGTATGTAAAAGACAATTTTGACAGACATGAAGAATTTCATATGGATAAAAAAAGTGACAGTACATATGTAAAAAACACTTCGTGTAATAGCACCTTTAATAAACTTCAAACTTATGGATAAAAGAGATTAAATGTTCTTTACATTTTGTTCTACATTTTCAGAATGTAAGATTTAAAATTTTAAAACAACAAAATATATATAAAATTTTACCATATTCTTCGTGAACTCAACTATTTGCCCTTTTATGCATTCATATAAATATTCATACAAATTCTACACAAACCCATATAATATCGGCGTTGTGTTACGTCCATGGATTTCGATCAGTGTAGTACAACTAATACATGCTCATAAACACTATTACTAACTCAATTCTCTCGATGGCCACCACTGGTGTAGAGACATGTTCGGTATAGGTATGAAGTATTACCCATAACTGTAGCATCGCACTTGTATGTAATACAGTATTTTAGTTGTTGCAAGCATGGGTATATACAATAACGAAAAACATGGGTAAATATTTAAGTTACTTTGAGTACTTATTGTCATTCTCTGGTGTCTACACCTAAAATAACTCAACAAATTACACATTACCAAAAAGTACTGTGAAATATATAAAACTAAGAAGAAGCTTTAAAAGAAAAAGCCAAAGATCTTCAAATATAGCCGAGCAAACTTTTTATAATCAATGTACTAAGTTTCTAAGTAACATGATTGATAAAAGTATTAATTCGGAACGCAATAAGAAATGGTGTCAATTATTATCCAATTTAAAACCAGGTGATAAATCATTTTGGAGAATAAGCAGGAAATAGATTTTATTTTAAAATCCAAAGTAGATTCCAGTATACGTGTAAGCGAAATAATTGTGAATTCAAAATTAAAAGTCCTACAGAATGAGAACATTATCACATTTTTAATAAAATTTCCTAAAATTGTAAAATTTTGTTATAAAAAACTAATATTTCCTGTTGTTCACCATAACATTACTTATCATTCGAGACAAATGATGTAGCAAAATGTGGCTACAAATACATTATGTTGAAAAATTGTAAAAAGAGATCTATAACTTCATTTTGTGAAATGTTGGGCCACAAAAACAATTCGTGCCTCAACAATTTATTAAACAATAACACAGCCGTTTGCGCCACTAGTTCCGCGCACAATATGCCACCCTTTATGGAAATTGACGAT
The DNA here is from genome assembly GCA_963682025.1 of Cordilura impudica. NCBI lineage: Eukaryota > Metazoa > Arthropoda > Insecta > Diptera > Scathophagidae > Cordilura > Cordilura impudica. The sequence continues at coordinate 149,369,750 of OY821518.1, read as the reverse complement.
GGAATCGTCATCATAAACAACCAGCCAAAGTTGTTTCCGAAAATCTAACAAAACATCTTCAAAAAGGTACATATCTCATAACTTTTGACAGTACTTTAACTGTTAATTCTACAGAGTTTAAAAATTTTCGAAAAATCGCTTTTAAAAGCCCTGAAATCCCAATAGCGCATTACAGTATGATCATAACTGATCATACCACTATATTATCACTCCAGTACCTTCACGATTTAAATATTAAAAATCTGGACCATATTTCTCACCTTCACTTGAAAGTAAGAGGAACATTATACGCCTCTGCCTCTTTTTTTCTCCTAATCCTTATAATTTGTATTGCATACGTTTTTGCCAAAAGACAACGCAAAGTAAAAATTAACAATATCCTTCAAAATTACGATCAGACGAGGACGTCCGATGCTTAAAGGGGGGAACAGTTAAGGTACGGAAGTGCAATCATGCCAAATTCCTGGCAAAATTAAAATATTTGCAAAATGAGCACTACACGCGCAACAAAAAACATTAAAATTAAAATTATAAATTCATAGCAGACGCTATCTTGCATTTTGTTTAACATTCCGTTCACATGAAATGTGAACCCCAAAATATTTCTCTAAAAATGAGCGCTGCACGCGCAATAAAAAATTATAATTAAAATATTTAACTTGCCCCAGACGCTACCTTGCATTTTTGCTTTTACCTTTCCGTTCACATGAAATGTGAATCCATTTTGCTGATAAGCAAAATTGTCTTTACTAAAAATTTTCATGAAGTTGTAGACCTCTTTATTTTGTTAATGTTGGTCAGTTCAATTTCGGCATCCAACTCGCATAGCGAGGTTTTTTCAATAGAATAATTTTGTATAATTGAATTTAAGAAACTATGCAAATAAATACTGAATTAATTAATCTAAAAAATAAAATATAAAAGATTAATCGTGTCGGAAGTGGGTAAGAAATAATTTATACACTTTGCAATTATTTTACGGAACCCGGAGCCTTCAACACTACTGAAAGGACGACAGTCTTCTATTGTAAAATCCATAAATGCTTCAAATCAAGTGTTTCTATCTTCGGTATTTACTTGAATCGGTATATTGTCATGTGGCCGTGAATGAACGCACTTATGTTTTATTAAATTTGACCTTTGCTTCTTTGTATATTTCAAAATCTTCCGGCACACTCGGCAATATACTCTGTCGTGTAGAATAGACCCATCCTCCTTTTCGATTTCAAGAAAACAAGTCCATATAACACTCTTTCCTGTTTTTGTCAATAACTTGAACTCGCCTTCATTTATTTTCTTTAAAATTTCATCGATATTCTCCATTTTATATAATTGAAAACATTTGTGTATCGTACACTCCCAAATTTGAAATGCGTATGAAAGCGACAATTATCTAATTTACTATTGTCAAATTCGTGAGTTTCCCGTTTTTTTCTTATTTTGTGTTATTTTTCTCAATAAATTTTTTTTATGCCATTTCATACCCATTTTTGTACAAGTAGCTAAGTATAACACGCATCGATACAATATGTTGTATTAATTCACACATGTCATTTAAGTACTTAGAGTACTCTAGCTACATTTCCATACCTATGCATACTTCATACTTGAAAGTATGTGTATGACATGCACCCAAGTATTTATTAAAGGCCTGCACAACGCCATTTGATTTTCAAAGCCAGCTTGAAATCTACTGTCTCATAAGAACCAATGCCTGCAAAACACAACGCCAAGTGTATTCGCTCAAAGAAAGTAATCAAAGCGAGTTAATTGCAAAGCCATGACTTGTATGACTTGTATGTATGTTATAGTATTTATGTATGGATGTATGTAGTTTTTATATTATGAGCAGTAATGCCGCGTGTCGTGTTTTTTTCGCCCAAAATTTCCTCAAAAAACCCCCAAAGTCAGAAAAATTTTATTTTCATGATTGATTATAATTATAATCATGATTTTGAACGCGTTGTTGTTTGATCGAACATTCTAACTCTACATGTTTGAATAAACAAACGTTGGCGTATGACATTGCTTTATATTGCTTTATTGTATGGGTCAATGCTTCAGTTAGATTAGTCAAAGTCGTTTATTGTTATTACGTTAATACATATATGAATATGTATTTACTATAATAAAAAAAAAATTATAACTATATGTATTTACTTTAATAAAAAAAAAATTATAATAAAAAAATTTTGGCAATGTAGAAAATGCGTGAGTTTTTTTTTCAAAATTGGTCTAAAAACGAGTTTTATTATCAGTACATTATTTCCCATCTTATAATTCATAAAAAAGTTATAACCCTAATACACATTACACATTTATGAAATGTGTTTCCACAAAATCTAATATTGTAAGTCCCCTTTTTAATGTTATGAAATTATTTTGCATTGCTGATGTGCAAAGGTATGAATTAGCTAGTTTCGTTTTTGTTTTGAATGAGATTAGTCGAACTTAACGCACGCAAAATGGAAGAAAGTATAGATTCTATTAAAAACAATTTAATGAGCGGAACATACAAAATAACTCTAAAGAGGGGCGCAAGCAAAGTTTGGGAGGTATTTGGAAGAATTGAAAAAGAAGAAGGCGTGGAAATAGAAAATAAAGTGGCTTGCAGAACTTGTTTTTCTGTTATGAAATTTGACCCCAGAACAACATCAAATTTAGTGAAACATAAATGTTATCGAATCACAAAAGAAATTGATGGGAAGGTTGAAGTTAATAATGAAACAAAAAAGGAGGGCTTGAAACTTATCTGTCAATGGTTTACTGCAAATTGTCGGCCATTTAAATTAATAGAGGACAGTGGATTGAAAGACTTTGCCATGTTCATGGTTCGTATTGGAGTCAAATACGGTGAAAATGTTGATATTGATAAATTACTTCCTCACTCAACAACAGTATCGCGGAATATCGATACCTTATTCGAAACAACATTTTCCAAAGTCAAACATGAAATAAGTGTGAACTGCAAAAATGGATATGGATTAACTTCGGATATATGGACGGATGACTATTTACGCCAAAGTTATCTTTCCCTCACTATCCACTATAATAAAAACGGCCAATTGACTTCGAAACTGTTAGGATTAATATCAATGGATGGTGTAAGAAATACAGGTATGAAGTTAATTCGAATGAACTTAAAGCTTTTCGAGTGTTCATTTCATTAATTGTTTAACATTTACAGGTGAAATCATTAGAAACAAAATTGAAGTATTGCTTGAAGAATACAATTGCAAACTTGATGATGCAATTATGGTAACTGACAGAGGTTCCAATATGAAAAAAGCCTTCGGTGACTTTCAGCAAATATACTGCGTCAATCATCTGTTGAATAACGTAGTGGAGAAAGCAGTGCAAGAGGTACAGGAAGTAGCAGAACTCTGTCGTTTGTGCTCAGAACTGGTAAAATTTTTCAAAAAATCAGGCCAAAATTGCAACCTGAACTCTACTTTAAAAAGTTTTTGTCCAACACGTTGGAATACAATATATTATCTTCTGGTATCCATAGAAAAAAACTGGGTTCAAATTGGCAACATTTTGCAAGAAAAGCAACATCTTCAAAAAATTGATAAAATTAATATCCATTACATAAGATGTGTTGTAAATATATTGAAACCATTTGAGGAAGCATCTCAAAAATTAGAAGGAGAGAAATATCCCACAATTCACCTAGTATATGCACACATACGTGGATTAGAAAATACATGCACACCTCACAATGATTACATCGATGTAATGAAAAGATTTAAGGAAGCATTAGGCGGACAAATACAATCTGTTGTGACACCGAACTTGTTCTTAACGCATAAAATTGCATTGTTTCTCTTTCCACCTGGGAACAAGTTGCTTCATTTCAGTGAATATGAAAAAGACATTGTAAAAACGGAATGTGCTAATCAAGTTAAATTATATTGCGATAATGTCGGAGAACAAGAAAACGTAGCACCTAATTTAGATGAAAGTAACTGTGTAGAATCGTCTTTTTTTTGCGATAGTATTGCGCAGTGTTCAAATAACAGCGTGGAAGACAACATCGCAAATGAAATTCTTACCTACGGGAATTTACGTATACCTTTTGAAAAAAATTTGGATCCATTAAGGTGGTGGCATTTGCATGAACCAACATTCCCTTTATTATATAAACTAGCTTGCAAAATATTGTCAACACCTGCAAGCAGTGCTGCATCTGAAAGAGTTTTCTCGGTAGCTAGGCATATTTTATCTGAAAAAAGGACCAACATTTCATATAACTCGGATACATTCAACCAAATTATATATCTTCACTTCAACGTTGCAAACTTCGACGCTGAATACACATCGATTTTGGATAGAAGTATGTAATTATAATACATAATTTATTATCTTAAGGTTAAGTTTATTTTTTTCATTACCTGTATATACTGAAGTCTTAATTTTTTAAACAATAAAATTTCTTGCTTTCCTATACGTAAAACACATAAACTTTTACTCAGTTACAAAAAAAAAATTAGATATTTGCAAAAAAGGCTAAAAACTTATAGCCCTAATAAACATTCTACATATTATGTATGTAGTATAGGCCTGCCAAATTCAAATTGCCTTTCTAAGAAAAATCTGGATTGATTAAACCTTATAAATGTGTAATAAATTCGGTTTAAAATGCATTAATTTAAAATTATTCAAGTAAACTAAAAAAACATAACAAAACATTTTTAATTCAGTCTTTTCATACAAATAAAAAATATTACCTTATTTGCAATTTTACCAGCCTGTCTGGCAACCCTAATGCAGTACGATGTGGCGATGACAATGAGTTTTTCTCTGATGTGTGTTTTCTCAAATTCTCTCAAATTCTCTTTCATTCTCTCTCACATTCTCACACTGTCGACACTAAAGCATAGACAGTAACTGCATTTGCTGCTAAACTGGAATGGATCAACAGGCTTTGTTTGCTCATTTGGCGTTGACAGCGTTGGCGTTGAAAAAACTACTGTGACTTGAAATCCAATTTTTATGGCTTTGTGCAGGCCTTTAGTATTTATATACACATAATCTGAAATATTTATACAAGAATGTACTTTAAGTTATTTAAGTTGGTTGTGTAGAGCAGTGAAGGCCGTGCCAAACACACTGGTGCTCGGCTTCTTATATGTATACAGCCGAACGAAAACAAAAATACTCACCCAAGAGTAAAAGTAAACAACAATTTCATTAACCCAGCCATCTCACATCACACTGCAAGTTCGAAAAACTCAATACACTCACATTTTTTTACTAATACACACACATTTTCCGCAGTGGTTACACTAATGACACCAAATTTTTCGTGGGAGTAGTGGCAGACACTAACGATGATTAATGTTACCCTGTTATAAATTTAATGCAAATTTACTGGATTCTGTAAAATTGTAATTAAAGTTTTAACTTGTTAAATCTATTATAATGATTTATTTTTTGAAATGCACATATAAAAACGCAAGTTTGTTAATTATAGAGCATAAATATTATTAACTATTATTAAAATAATACTAATAATAATAAATGTAAACATTTTCCCTCAAACATGTGCCTGTATAATAAACTCGGTAACTCTACTTAAAATAAAATAAGAGAGAGAAGTATTCAAATTTTTTCAAGTTTACGCTTCGACAACATTTTAAAAATGAGATTGCAGTCAGATGTGTGAGCATAAAATTTAATGGCGATGGATTCGACTAATTCGAACAATTTGTCGTTGATAATACGTACACAACGATTTTACAATTTCAGTGTGATGTGAGATTGGGGGGTAAGTCTTATGAAAGCTTTTGAACAAAGCAGGTTTATGTCGCATTGCCTTTTGAAATTCATATATATTTTTTTTTAATAGGTACACAGAGAATATTTGTTTAAAAGAAATCAAAAATGTTGAGAAAATTTCGAAGACTTGATAAACTATAAATTAAACATTTTCTATAAATAACATACGTCGCCTCCATTTGACAACATTATAGCTGTCTTTTATGCATTTTTTTTTAATTTTAAAAAATATCCAGTTACTGGTAATTTTTTTAGTTTTTGGTAACATACCACTTAATAACATTTGAAATTTCTTATCTTTTTAAGTTTTGCTATTTTGTGTTTTTTTTTTTGTTTTTTAAAGAAATGAATTAATTATTATTACTTATTTGATTTAAGGTGCTATTACACGAAGTGTTTTTTACATATGTACTGTCACTTTTTTTATCCATATGAAATTCTTCATGTCTGTCAAAATTGTCTTTTACATACGATTCATAATTTTTGCTATCACACGTGCGTATGTATTTCCGTATGACATAACCTCTAAATGTAAACAACATCTGATTTAATTTGTGAATTTACAAAAATTTGTTGTTAAAAAAAAGGTTATGTATTTTTTAATTGTTAATTAATACTAAACAATTTATTTTTCTTTCAATATTAATCTCTAAAATTTACTCTGTATTTCTTTCGCCACAAGCATAGAACCTTTAAGGTGCTATTACATGATGTGTTTTTTACATATGTACTGTCAAATTTTCCCACAACAAAAGTTGTACACATCGTGTGATACATATGAAACATTGTTTATGTACAATACATGAGGAAAGTCACATGTACATTTTTCAATTAGAACAGGTTCTATTTTTGCATGACAAACAAATGAAAATACAACACTGCTTGTGGTGAAAGAAAAACAGAGTAAATTTTAAAGATTAATATTGAAAGAAAAATAAATTGTTTACTATTAATTAACAATTAAAAAATATATAACCTTTTTTTGACAACAAATTTTTGTAAATTCACAAATTAAATCAGCTGTTGTTTACATTTAGAGGTTATGTCGTACGGAAATATATACGCACGTGTGATAGCAAAAATTATGAATCGTATGTAAAAGACAATTTTGACAGACATGAAGAATTTCATATGGATAAAAAAAAGTGACAGTACATATGTAAAAAACACTTCGTGTAATAGCACCTTTAATAAACTTCAAACTTATGGATAAAAGAGATTAAATGTTCTTTACATTTTGTTCTACATTTTCAGAATGTAAGATTTAAAATTTTAAAACAACAAAATATATATAAAATTTTACCATATTCTTCGTGAACTCAACTAACGGGTGATTTTTTTGAGGTTAGGATTTTCATGCATTAGTATTTGACAGATCACGTGGGATTTCAGACATGGTGTCAAAGAGAAAGATGCTCAGTATGCTTTGACATTTCATCATGAATAGACTTACTAACGAGCAACGCTTGCAAATCATTGAATTTTATTACCAAAATCAGTGTTCGGTTCGAAATGTGTTTCGCGCTTTACGTCCGATTTATGGTCTACATAATCGACCAAGTGAGCAAACAATTAATGCGATTGTGACCAAGTTTCGCACTCAGTTTACTTTATTGGACATTAAACCAACCACACGAATGCGTACAGTGCGTACAGAAGAGAATATTGCGTCTGTTTCTGAGAGTGTTACTGAAGACCGTGAAATGTCGATTCGTCGCCGTTCGCAGCAATTGGGTTTGTGTTATTCGACCACATGGAAGATTTTACGCAAAGATCTTGGTGTAAAACCGTATAAAATACAGCTCGTGCAAGAACTGAAGCCGAACGATCTGCCACAACGTCTAATTTTCAGTGAATGGGCCCTAGAAAAGTTGGCAGAAAATCCGCTTTTTTATCGACAAATTTTGTTCAGCGATGAGGCTCATTTCTGGTTGAATGGCTTCGTAAATAAGCAAAATTGCCGTATTTGGAGTGAAGAGCAACCAGAAGCCGTTCAAGAACTGCCCATGCATCCCGAAAAATGCACTGTTTGGTGTGGTTTGTACGCTGGTGGAATCATTGGACCGTATTTTTTCAAAGATGCTGTTGGACGCAACGTTACGGTGAATGGCGATCGCTATCGTTCGATGCTAACAAACTTTTTGTTGCCAAAAATGGAAGAACTGAACTTGGTTGACATGTGGTTTCAACAAGATGGCGCTACATGCCACACAGCTCGCGATTCTATGGCCATTTTGAGGGAAAACTTCGGAGAACAATTCATCTCAAGAAATGGACCGGTAAGTTGGCCACCAAGATCATGCGATTTGACGCCTTTAGACTATTTTTTGTGGGGCTACGTCAAGTCTAAAGTCTACAGAAATAAGCCAGCAACTATTCCAGCTTTGGAAGACAACATTTCCGAAGAAATTCGGGCTATTCCGGCCGAAATGCTCGAAAAAGTTGCCCAAAATTGGACTTTCCGAATGGACCACCTAAGACGCAGCCGCGGTCAACATTTAAATGAAATTATCTTCAAAAAGTAAATGTCATGGACCAATCTAACGTTTCAAATAAAGAACCGATGAGATTTTGCAAATTTTATGCGTTTTTTTTTTAAAAAAAGTTATCAAGCTCTTAAAAAATCACCCGTTATTTGCCCTTTTATGCATTCATATAAATATTCATACAAATTCTACACAAACCCATATAATATCGGCGTTGTGTTACGTCCATGGATTTCGATCAGTGTAGTACAACTAATACATGCTCATAAACACTATTACTAACTCAATTCTCTCGATGGCCACCACTGGTGTAGAGACATGTTCGGTATAGGTATGAAGTATTACCCATAACTGTAGCATCGCACTTGTATGTAATACAGTATTTTAGTTGTTGCAAGCATGGGTATATACAATAACGAAAAACATGGGTAAATATTTAAGTTACTTTGAGTACTTATTGTCATTCTCTGGTGTCTACACCTAAAATAACTCAACAAATTACACATTACCAAAAAGTACTGTGAAATATATAAAACTAAGAAGAAGCTTTAAAAGAAAAAGCCAAAGATCTTCAAATATAGCCGAGCAAACTTTTTATAATCAATGTACTAAGTTTCTAAGTAACATGATTGATAAAAGTATTAATTCGGAACGCAATAAGAAATGGTGTCAATTATTATCCAATTTAAAACCAGGTGATAAATCATTTTGGAGAATAAGCAGGAAATAGATTTTATTTTAAAATCCAAAGTAGATTCCAGTATACGTGTAAGCGAAATAATTGTGAATTCAAAATTAAAAGTCCTACAGAATGAGAACATTATCACATTTTTAATAAAATTTCCTAAAATTGTAAAATTTTGTTATAAAAAACTAATATTTCCTATTGTTCACCATAACATTACTTATCATTCGAGACAAATGATGTAGCAAAATGTGGCTACAAATACATTATGTTGAAAAATTGTAAAAAGAGATCTATAACTTCATTTTGTGAAATGTTGGGCCACAAAAACAATTCGTGCCTCAACAATTTATTAAACAATAACACAGCCGTTTGCGCCACTAGTTCCGCGCACAATATGCCACCCTTTATGGAAATTGACGATGGAATCGTCATCATAAACAACCAGCCAAAGTTGTTTCCGAAAATCTAACAAAACATCTTCAAAAAGGTACATATCTCATAACTTTTGACAGTACTTTAACTGTTAATTCTACAGAGTTTAAAAATTTTCGAAAAATCGCTTTTAAAAGCCCTGAAATCCCAATAGCGCATTACAGTATGATCATAACTGATCATACCACTATATTATCACTCCAGTACCTTCACGATTTAAATATTAAAAATCTGGACCATATTTCTCACCTTCACTTGAAAGTAAGAGGAACATTATACGCCTCTGCCTCTTTTTTTCTCCTAATCCTTATAATTTGTATTGCATACGTTTTTGCCAAAAGACAACGCAAAGTAAAAATTAACAATATCCTTCAAAATTACGATCAGACGAGGACGTCCGATGCTTAAAGGGGGGAACAGTTAAGGTACGGAAGTGCAATCATGCCAAATTCCTGGCAAAATTAAAATATTTGCAAAATGAGCACTACACGCGCAACAAAAAACATTAAAATTAAAATTATAAATTCATAGCAGACGCTATCTTGCATTTTGTTTAACATTCCGTTCACATGAAATGTGAACCCCAAAATATTTCTCTAAAAATGAGCGCTGCACGCGCAATAAAAAATTATAATTAAAATATTTAACTTGCCCCAGACGCTACCTTGCATTTTTGCTTTTACCTTTCCGTTCACATGAAATGTGAATCCATTTTGCTGATAAGCAAAATTGTCTTTACTAAAAATTTTCATGAAGTTGTAGACCTCTTTATTTTGTTAATGTTGGTCAGTTCAATTTCGGCATCCAACTCGCATAGCGAGGTTTTTTCAATAGAATAATTTTGTATAATTGAATTTAAGAAACTATGCAAATAAATACTGAATTAATTAATCTAAAAAATAAAATATAAAAGATTAATCGTGTCGGAAGTGGGTAAGAAATAATTTATACACTTTGCAATTATTTTACGGAACCCGGAGCCTTCAACACTACTGAAAGGACGACAGTCTTCTATTGTAAAATCCATAAATGCTTCAAATCAAGTGTTTCTATCTTCGGTATTTACTTGAATCGGTATATTGTCATGTGGCCGTGAATGAACGCACTTATGTTTTATTAAATTTGACCTTTGCTTCTTTGTATATTTCAAAATCTTCCGGCACACTCGGCAATATACTCTGTCGTGTAGAATAGACCCATCCTCCTTTTCGATTTCAAGAAAACAAGTCCATATAACACTCTTTCCTGTTTTTGTCAATAACTTGAACTCGCCTTCATTTATTTTCTTTAAAATTTCATCGATATTCTCCATTTTATATAATTGAAAACATTTGTGTATCGTACACTCCCAAATTTGAAATGCGTATGAAAGTGACAATTATCTAATTTACTATTGTCAAATTCGTGAGTTTCCCGTTTTTTTCTTATTTTGTGTTATTTTTCTCAATAAATTTTTTTTATGCCATTTCATACCCATTTTTGTACAAGTAGCTAAGTATAACACGCATCGATACAATATGTTGTATTAATTCACACATGTCATTTAAGTACTTAGAGTACTCTAGCTACATTTCCATACCTATGCATACTTCATACTTGAAAGTATGTGTATGACATGCACCCAAGTATTTATATACACATAATCTGAAATATTTATACAAGAATGTACTTTAAGTTATTTAAGTTGGTTGTGTAGAGCAGTGAAGGCCGTGCCAAACACACTGGTGCTCGGCTTCTTATATGTATACAGCCGAACGAAAACAAAAATACTCACCCAAGAGTAAAAGTAAACAACAATTTCATTAACCCAGCCATCTCACATCACACTGCAAGTTCGAAAAACTCAATACACTCACATTTTTTTACTAATACACACACATTTTCCGCAGTGGTTACACTAATGACACCAAATTTTTCGTGGGAGTAGTGGCAGACACTAACGATGATTAATGTTACCCTGTTATAAATTTAATGCAAATTTACTGGATTCTGTAAAATTGTAATTAAAGTTTTAACTTGTTAAATCTATTATAATGATTTATTTTTTGAAATGCACATATAAAAACGCAAGTTTGTTAATTATAGAGCATAAATATTATTAACTATTATTAAAATAATACTAATAATAATAAATGTAAACATTTTCCCTCAAACATGTGCCTGTATAATAAACTCGGTAACTCTACTTAAAATAAAATAAGAGAGAGAAGTATTCAAATTTTTTCAAGTTTACGCTTCGACAACATTTTAAAAATGAGATTGCAGTCAGATGTGTGAGCATAAAATTTAATGGCGATGGATTCGACTAATTCGAACAATTTTTCGTTGATAATACGTACACAACGATTTTACAATTTCAGTGTGATGTGAGATTGGGGGGTAAGTCTTATGAAAGCTTTTGAACAAAGCAGGTTTATGTCGCATTGCCTTTTGAAATTCATATATATTTTTTTTTTAATAGGTACACAGAGAATATTTGTTTAAAAGAAATCAAAAATGTTGAGAAAATTTCGAAGACTTGATAAACTATAAATTAAACATTTTCTATAAATAACATACGTCGCCTCCATTTGACAACATTATAGCTGTCTTTTATGCATTTTTTTTTAATTTTAAAAAATATCCAGTTACTGGTAATTTTTTTAGTTTTTGGTAACATACCACTTAATAACATTTGAAATTTCTTATCTTTTTAAGTTTTGCTATTTTGTGTTTTTTTTTTTGTTTTTTAAAGAAATGAATTAATTATTATTACTTATTTGATTTAAGGTGCTATTACACGAAGTGTTTTTTACATATGTACTGTCACTTTTTTTATCCATATGAAATTCTTCATGTCTGTCAAAATTGTCTTTTACATACGATTCATAATTTTTGCTATCACACGTGCGTATGTATTTCCGTATGACATAACCTCTAAATGTAAACAACATCTGATTTAATTTGTGAATTTACAAAAATTTGTTGTTAAAAAAAAGGTTATGTATTTTTTAATTGTTAATTAATACTAAACAATTTATTTTTCTTTCAATATTAATCTCTAAAATTTACTCTGTATTTCTTTCGCCACAAGCAGTGTTGTATTTGAATTTGTTTGTCATGCAAAAATAGAACTTGTTCTAATTGAAAAATGTCCATGTGACTTTCCTCATGTATTGTACATAAACAATGTTTCATATGTATCACACGATGTGTACAACTTTTGTTGTGGGAAAATTTGACAGTACATATGTAAACAAGTAAGAGAATTATAGTCGGTCTAGACCGACTATACGATACCCTATACCATGCGTTTAGAAACCCTATCTCTTAGGCCCAACTAACTGGACATTGAAAATAAGCAAAAACCAAATTTGAGTGGGATATTTATTAATTTTTTTGGCTGCAGATATGAAAAAGTTCATATCGGATGCTATATCTATAAAGGGACTAGGTCTAAAAATGGACCGATCCTGATCATGTTTGGTAAAGTCTCTTGTATTTTGCAAAAATATGTACAAACAAAATTTGAGAAGAATCAGTGCAATATTTTTGTTTTTTAATAGATTTAAGTGAAGATCGGGAAGCAGTTCTATATGGGGTCAAAGGGATCATTTTTGGACTACTCATTAGTGGATGTAATGAATGCATATAAACCCAATTTGAGTAAGATCTATATGACAATTTGGATCTTATGGCAATTTATGTCGATTTCATATGGGTAATTTGTATGGGGGCTAGGTCTGAACATGGACCGATTCTCACCAATTTCAATAGCGTTCATCCCATGGCCGATAAAAGCTTATATACCAAATTTCATCAAAATATATTCATATTTGCGACCTGCAGTTTGATTACAAGCTTTACATGGACACACAGACGGACGGACGGACGGACGGACGGACGGACGGACGGACGGACGGACGGACATTGTTAAATCAACTCAGAAAGTGATTCTGATTCGATCGGTATAATTAAAGATGGGTCTAGGTCAAATATTTTTGGTTGTTACAAACAGCAGCACAAAGTCATTATACCCAAACCACATAGTGGTATAGGGTATAAAAACACATCATGTAATAGCACCTTTAATAAACTTCAAACTTATGGATAAAAGAGTTTAAATGTTCTTTACATTTTGTTCTATATTTTCAGAATGTAAGATTTAAAATTTTAAAACAACAAAATATATATAAAATTTTACCATATTCTTCGTGAACTCAACTATTTGCCCTTTTATGCATTCATATAAACATTCATACAAAATCTACACAAACCCATATAATATCGGCGTTGTGTTACGTCCATGGATTTCGATCAGTGTAGTACAACTAATACATGCTCATAAACACTATTACTAACTCAATTCTCTCGATGGCCACCACTGGTGTAGAGACATGTTCGGTATAGGTATGAAGTATTACCCATAACTGTAGCATCGCACTTGTATGTAATACAGTATTTTAGTTGTTGCAAGCATGGGTATACACAATAACGAAAAACATGGGTAAATACTTAAGTTACTTTTTTTTTTGAGTACTTATTGTCATTCTCTGGTGTCTACACCTAAAATAACTCAACAAATTACACATTACCAGAAAGTACTGTGAAATATACAAAACTAAGAAGAAGCTTTAAAAGAAAAAGCCAAAGATCTTCAAATATAGCCGAGCAAACTTTTTATAATCAATGTACTAAGTTTCTAAGTAACATGATTGATAAAAGTATTAATTCGGAACGCAATAAGGAATGGTGTCAATTATTATCCAATTTAAAACCAGGTGATAAATCATTTTGGAGAATAAGCAGGAACTTGCGAGGAAAAGGAAAAATCAAATCTCTCACCTTGAGGTTGGAAATACAAGGATAACATCTGATAAGGACAAGGCTGAAGTCCTGGCAAATACATTTGTCAAAGCAAATAACCTCACTTCGAATTAGAACCACTCAGCGGATATAGTAATAAATACAACAGTAAATACTTTTAAGAAGGAAAATCCCAGTTCTGAGTCAGCAATTTATACATCTCTTGAAGAAGTAATAAATATTGTCTCATCAATAAAACCCTCAAAATCCCCTGGTTTTGACAATGTTCCGAACCTGGTCTTAAAGAAACTACCACTCAAAGCTCTAAAATTACTGGTTATAATATTTAACAGCTGCATCAAACTCAACTATTTCGCAACCCATTTCAAAAATGCTAAGGTTATAGCTATTAACAAACCTAGCAAACCTAAAAATAACCCAAACAGCTACAGACCTATCAGCCTATTAAGTAACTTTGGTAAAATATTTGAAAAAATTCTACATTCTCGTCTTAGTGAATTTGTAACGACCAATCCTATTGTTGCTAAAGAACAATTTGGATTTAAAAAAGGACATAGCACTACTCACCAAATAAAAAGAATTAAAAATCAAATAATCACCAATACAAACACTAAACGTTCAACGGGTGTAATGCAGGCCATAGACGTTGCGTCGATTGGTACAACTTGGTTAGTAATCAAGTTGGGTGTTTTGCACACAAACGATACAACCTCATTGTACAACTTTATTTTGAAAAAAGTCATGTTGAGTTAACATGGTATCGAATATGTGCGCCTGAACCACGTTTGCCGACGGCAAATAAAACTCATGCACAATGTTTTTCATAATTTGTGTTTTTATTTTTAAAAAATATAAATTATATTTTTAAATTAATTTTCTTAAAATATCCTTTAAAAAGTTGTCTTTTTCAAAAGTTTTTGTTTTATGTTTAAGATTTAAATTTAAAAATATACATTAGAACACAAAGATATTTATAAATAATTAATTGAATCGATATTTTTGTTCGAAGTAAATATCAGAGATGAAAATTAAATCATTAAAGATTAATAACAAGTAAGAGTGTTAAATTCGGCTGTGCCGAATCTTTGATACCCTCCACCTCGGTTTGAGTCTTGATAATAAATGTAAATGAAAAAGTAAACAATTTGTTAAACTTAATACCAAATTATTTCAGCAAATTCTTTGGGTTGGTTTTCTTCTTTTCTATTATTTCGGATTTATTTCGGTGTTTGCTTTTTGGTCATCGTGGTTGCTGATCGGCATGCATTTTGGTTATATACCTATATGCATGCGTTTCCGGTTATATGACATAACTTCTCGTTTAATTTAGTTTTTGCTAATTAAATAGCTCGCCCTAACCTCCATTGCAAAGGTAATGGTTGTGTAGAGTGGCTATATGCATTAAATTGTGCTAATTGGAGATGGCTGTATAGTTTCTTTTAACTCGCCAAATATTTCTTCATTGTGGCCATATAGGTCGGATGGAGTAACAAAATAATAACCAAAAAAAAAAGCTCTCTCAACTTTTTTTTAAAATATTGCCATATTTTGAAAACATAGAGAATAAATTTATAATAATAAATAATCAAATTAGGGATGAAAAACGCAAAAAACGAAAAGTCCCAAACATTTTAAATAAAATAATTTAATGTTATCTTTATTTTCTGAAAAACTTCAAATTTTCATCCAAAAAAAATTGTGAAAATTTATATATAAAAAATAACATTCTCATAAAATTACGTTTACTTATGTAACAATTTTTATGTTAGCAATTCTTAAATATCATTTGAGGTTTTCTTAAATTCATTGAATTTAAATTAATATCGACAAATCTGTTTTTCTATTTATTTAAATTGTAAAGGAGTGGCATCTCTGTCAAAATAAGCGAAAAACACAAAGAATAGAAAAAAACAAATTACTTCGTGTTTGGCAGGATGATTTTATGTTTATGTTTAATATCTTTATTTTTTTTTACTAATATTTCTGTTTATTTATTTGAAAATGAAATAATGAATTGAATATGCTATTTAATTTTTTTATTTATATAAAAAAGTTTTTTAATTAAAGCAAAATATTTTCACTATTTCATGATTTTTATTTATGTATGACGACATTTCAACCTAAAAATTTAAGTTTTTATCGATTGGATAAACAACACAAAAATGGTTGTCGTTTAGATAACAACAACAGCTGACTTTAACAATAGCGAATATCGTTTCAAAATTTTACTGATAATTTTGCAATTTTCTTTTTTTTTACAATTCGACTATCGTTAAAAGAAGTTACTGAATCGCGGTACTGAAAAGTTATTAATATATCCTGAATGGCAATATTTTTTTTAAATGTAAACATTTTTAAATGTAAAGATATTTCTAAATTTAAAATTATTATTTCCGACGTTTTGATATGATTTTCTGAAACTCAATTAATATTTTCTAATTTATAATTGGAAATTTTATTTTCAGTTTTTATTATAATTGATATTTTCTTAAATTTGAATGGAAAATTTAAAAAGTGAAATTTTGTATTTATGTGAATAATAATGCTTTATTAATTATAAACAATTTTTAAAAATTAGTTGTAATCGCAATCAGATATTTTATAGGTAAAGCAGAATAATAATTCTATATAACTATGTAGAACTGTTTTGTAAGCAAAAAACTCATTGACGAACTCGGTAACTCTATTTTGTAAAGACAACAAAAAGTTAACCCCCCAATCTCACATCACACTGAAATTGTAAAATCGTTGTGTACGTATTATCAACGAAAAATTGTTCGAATTAGTCGAATCCATCGCCATTAAATTTTATGCTCAAACATCTGACTGCAATCTCATTTTTAAAATGTTGTCGAAGCGTAAACTTGAAAAAATTTGTATACTTCTCTCTCTTATTTTATTTTAAGTAGAGTTACCAAGTTTATTATACAGGCACATGTTTGAGGGAAAATGTTTACATTTATTATTATTAGTATTATTTTAATAATAGTTAATAATATTTATGCTCTATAATTAACAAACTTGCGTTTTTGTATGCGCATTTCAAAAAATAAATCATAATAGATTTAACAAGTTAAAACTTTAATTACAATTTTACAGAATCCAGTAAATTTGCATTAAATTTATAACAGGGTAACATTAATCATCGTTAGTGTCTGCCACTATTCGCACGAAAAATTTGGTGCCATTAGTGTGACCACTGCGGAAAATGTGTGTGTATTAGTAAAAAAAAATGTGAGTGTATTGAGTTATTCGAACTTGCAGTGTGATGTGAGATTGGTGGGTAATATGCCAAACTTATGTTCATATTTGTAAAAGAATAATAAAAAAAACGTATGAAATAAAAGACCAACCCGTGTATACTCTTAACATTGTTCTGTATGATATCTAGTTGAAAATATTAACATTCATGTTAAAATAGAAATAACTATTGCAAAGCTAATTAGAACAAACAAAAATTATGGCAGCATCTACTGTGGCATAGTCACGCTGAGCAAAATGAAGTGACACTCTGTTATACAAAAGAAATGTATTTTCCCCACAACAAAATACTGCAGAATTTTATGTAAATAAAATAACCGATTTATTTCTAACATGCAGTTACTATGAATATACATACATACATATATATAATATATGTACATTATTTGTATTATTTAATATGTGTATGTATGTATATTTAAATATTACACACAAAAAATACAACATCAAACGTTATTTTTGTATTTTTCTCTTTAAATAAATTAATACATAAATTGCTAAATTTACATTTGGGCAATTCACAACAGGTGTTGTATATTGTATGTTGTATTGAAATACACAATACAATCATTTGTTGTGAACACTCAGTTGTATTTTCATATTTCTTTAGTAATTTTCGATCCAACGAGGAAAGATCGCTTCGTCGCTTCTGCTATTTTGTATAAGAGAAAACACTTGTCAGTGTTTGCTTTTTGGTCGTGAGATATACCCTGGAGTTTTAGTTACGTACCCTCTTGCATTTTAATTTATAATGAAAAAAAAAAATGTTAAATGTTTTGGTTGGTACTGAAAGAGAAAATACATACTAAAAATATAAACATTAATTTTTATATAAATAAACTTATCGATGTATTTGCGTTATTTGCATTATTTGCCATATTTTATTTTATAATTATTTATGCTGATAATATTCTATGTATTAGTTTTTTCTTTTTCATAAAAACTGGCATTCACTTGGAACTGATATGTTATGATACAATATACAACATTTACTAAACACAGCAAATGAAGTTGGATCGTGTATCAGATTTTTCAGTGAAAATTACCAACAACAATTTTACACTATTGTAAAGTGATACACGATACAAGAGATACAACGATACATTACCCATTGTGAATTGTCCAATTGTTTTTTTTATTAACAACTAGGTATTTTAGCATTATTTGCTTTAGATGTTGGTGAATTTTTACTCCCTTTATATTAACTCGTAGTGTCTGCTTGTCGAAAAAATTTTGGATCGATTTTAACCACTTTCCCGTGACCCAATCGATCTGAAATTTTGCAGGCAGGCTTGTGGCAATGACAGAAATGATCTAACATATTTTTTTAGTGATGCCAAAACAATGGAAACTTTTAAATTTTTCTACCAGAGTTGATAAAAAAATGTACAAAGGGTTTGTTTTTGTTATATTATTACGATAACGACCACAAAAACAACAAGTCCAGCTATGAAAACAATGCAACATTTAGAATAACAACAAGAACAATATAGAAATATCATGTTTTTCATTTTTTTTTACTTTTTCAGAGATTTCCCTGGACATGTTCCACCGATTTTAATGATTTTTGAAGTAGAAATCTTTCCATGTATTTGGTGAATCATTCTCACTAAAAATGATCACTGTAGCTGCACTATTGAGGGCGTGATCGTGACAAGAACAACATAGAAAATTATTTTTTTTTCAAGACTTTTTTAGTTCTTCATTCAAATCTCGGGCCCTAATCGACCGATTTGGACGATTTTAAATAGCAAACTTCTCAGGATGTTAGTGAATCATTTTTATATCAACGAGTACCCTAGCTGCCGGATTGATGCCGTCATCGTGATTTCCACAGACGGACAGACGGACATCGCTATATCAACTCCGGTTGTTATAAGGATCACAAATATATAAATTTTATGGGGTCCAAAATTTTTTTTCTAATTATTACAAACGGAATGACAAACTTATATATACCCTCTGCACACTGGAGTGGAGGGTATAACAACTCTACAACAGCAACAGTGACAGTCATATGTTTTTCAAATAGGAAAAAACTGTTTATGTGTTAGTTTCGTTCATTCCCCAGTATGCATTGAAATATTATTTCTCCAATGTTGGAGAAAAGTTAAGTTCTTAAATTGATGTCAAATGTAATTCTCAACTTGGGTTGAACAATTTTTCTCCTTGTTTGCTTTCAACTTGACATCAAGTTGAGACTTAACATTTTTTCCAATCTTTGAGAAACATTTTTACTCTCAATTGGATATCCAACACTTTTCTCCACTTGAGACCAAACATTTTTTCAACTTGAATACGATTTGTGTTAAGTCTGAGATATTATTTAAATATGTCATAAATAATAAATTAAATTAAAAAATGCCAAAAAAGTACAAATAAATCATTGATATATTTTTAATTATTTCTGCTTTTTGTCGAATTTTTCAAAAAATGTACAACTAATTAATTCATTTATTTTTAATTCTAGATTTTAAAAAATGTACATAATATGTACATTTAATGTTAAATATGTACATAGTAATGTTAAATATATAATGAAATTAAATTGAAACATTAAAAAAAGTACATTGTTTTCATTTCTAAAATTAGTATAATATTTTTTAATATGGCAATTCCGTGCCTTCCATTTGATACCGATTGGAAATATTTCTTTGCTATCAAGTTGAGAATCACAAATTTCTCAATTTGATAACTATGAAAATCGCCATATAAAAAATGTGCCTTTTAAGTTGAGAAGACTATATTCGAACTATTGAGGGCATTTGAGAATTAACGTTGGAGATTTGAAAAATGTATTTGATCTCAAATGCACCTCAAGTTGATAGCAAACAAAAATGTTTATTGGGACATTTATTGTAGGGTCGTTTGCACACACACAAAAAATAGAAAATAAATTGTCAATAAGCAAAGCAAGTGGCTTCGAAATTCGATGATGCCAGTTAATCATTTTTTGTTCACGCGGAATTTATAATTGGAGGAATTTTTTTCTCGAGAAATGTATTTTCCGTGAGAAAGAAATTCCTTGAGAATATTCATAATTGGGATGAATAACTTTTAATTGGAACTTTTTAGTCAGAATAAATCATAATTCTAGTTAGATATTGGTTAATATTTAATTAGAAAAAATATTGTGGTGGCAATTATTGAGGCAGTCACGGAAAAATTAAATGCAAGTCTGTTTTTTTTAATATAACAAAAATGGATTTTCCCTTTAACAAAATATGGCAGAATTCTTTATAAATGAAATGCAAAATGGAAAATCAATTTTGTGCTAATTCTTAACAAAATTAATAAAATATATATATGTATTATTATATTTATTAATATTTGTAATTTTATTTGACACAATTTCACACACAGTTTTACAGATCAACTGTTTTAATTAGAAAAAATATTGTGGTGGCATCTACGCAATTATTGAGGCAGTCACGGAAAAATTAAATGCAAGTCTGTTTTTTTTAATATAACAAAAATGGATTTTCCCTTTAACAAAATATGGCAGAATTCTTTATAAATGAAATGCAAAATGGAAAATCAATTTTGTGCTAATTCTTAACAAAATTAATAATATATATATATATGTATTATTATATTTATTAATATTTGTAATTTTATTTGACACAATTTCACACACAGTTTTACAGATCAACTGTTTTCAACTGATTTAGAAGTTTTCTGTTTTTGAAACAGTAGTGCCAATTTGTAACATTTTGTCATGTAATGAAAATCGCAGAATAATAAGTTAATACACAATAAAAAATATTAAATTTTTAAGTTTTATATACATATTGCAATAAAAAAAACTTTGGTAAATTTACATTGAAGATGGTCAGAAATGAATGAGAAAAAATATATAGACATTTTAGAAAAGCACATTTAATGTTAAACTTTATGCACAAAATATATGGGTTTTTGTTGTTTCGAATTTAACTGTGGCTCTAAGTGAAAAGTTTTAGACCGATCGTATATTACATCTTGAGGATCCTCACCTAATATTTTCAAATATTTTAAATTCTTTTTAACTCATTTAACCTCATTACGCAAATAGTAAAACAGTAAATATGGAAAATCCACGCACCTCAAAAAATTGTTTTCTATGAAATAAATTAAAGACATTTCATATTATACAATTTTCTTTCAAAAATGTATCAATTATTGCAAATTTGAAATTTGACATATAGTATTTGTACATATATTTGTATAGATTTCGCAGTATGAAAAGAACTATTATTTCTTTATTTAGAATATATGTAAGTATTGCTCGCAAAAAAATGCAACATCATAAATGAAACACATAGACGACTGCTGGCAGCAGCATTTGTAGTCGTATAGTCAGCTACTTGATTTTTCTGAATACGACAGCAACATATAATACAAATGCATTTTTATTTAAATATACAATTACTTTTACTTATTTAAAATGCATTAGTACAACGTAAAAATAAATAAATTAGTTTAACGCCTTTTGATTATTAATGGAATTATAGCCTTTCATATTGCGATTTTTTTTTTAAACAAAATAATATATTTCATAGCACTAACTTCTTTTACATATTTTGTTATATTGTCAACACTATTTTTGTTTTGTAGCCAACAAAACACACTTGCAGTTTTTTTTTCTATTTGAAGAACATATGACTGCCATTGTTGATGTTGTAGAGTTGTTTTTTTTTTTTTTTTGATTTTGTTTCGTTAACTCTTTTGTATTAAAGCACCTCCAATATATGTATCCATTTTAGTTTGCAAATTCAGTATATTTATAATTTATTACTTACAGCAAAAAATAATAGAAACAATTTTATCAGTTATGCTTACGAAACTATATAAATAGACTTGAAGTTGGCTGCAAAAGCAGTAGCCTGTGTAAAGAACAAGTTAGCGACATGTAACTGTTACGTAACGTGTCAGCCTTTTTTTCACATAAAAGTATTGGGACGTTCCGGTTACGTTCGGTAACTGTTTTAAATGATTTTCATGTAAAAAAAAACAACTGACTCATTACGGTTACGGTTAGAAAACATTGACCTTTTATATGTATTATAATGCTATGAATGCATTTATCTTTATTTTATTTTATTTATATATTCTTTTTTTTTGTATTGTATATTATTTTTTTTTATTATTATTACTATTTCATTTAATTATTTTTTTCTTTAAATAAATTAATACATAAAAATTTGTTTTTTAAATTATTGGTGAACTTTTACTCCCTTTATTTACTGCCTTTATATTAACTGGTAGTGTCTGCTTGACGACAAAATTTTGGATCGATTTTTAGCCCCTTTCCCGTGAGCCAATCGATCTGAAATTCTGCATGCAGGCTCGTGGCAATGACAGAAATGATCTAACAAATTTTTTTAGTGATGCCAAAACAATGGAAACTTTTAAAATTTTCTACCAGAGTTCACAAAAAAATGTACAAAGGGTTTGTTTTTATTATATTATTACCACAACGACCACAAAAACAACAAGTCCAGCTATGACAACAATGCAACATTTAGAATAACAACAGGAACAATATGGAAACATCATGTTTTTCATTTTTTTTTTAATTTTTCATAGATTTACCTGGACCTGTTCCACCGATTTTAATGATTTTTGAAGTAGAAATCTTCCCATGAATTTGGTGAATCATTCTCACTAAAAATTATCACCCTAGCTATCCTATTGAGGGCGTGATTGTGACAAGAACAATATAGAAAATTATATTTTTTCAAGACTTTTTTTAGTTCTTCATTCAAATCTCAGGCCCTAATTGACCGATTTGGACGATTTTAAATAGCAAACTTTTCAGGATGTTAGTGAATCATTTTTTATGCCAACGAGCACCCTAGCTGCCCGATTGATGCCGTCATCGTGATTTCCACAGACGGACAGACGGACAGACGGACAGACGGACAGACGGACATCGCTATATCAACTCCGGTTGTTATAAGGATCACAAATATATATATTTTATGGGGTCCAAATTTTTTTTTCTAATTATTACAAACGGAATGACAAACTTATATATACCCTCTGCACACTGGAGTGGAGGGTATAAAAATATTAAATATTACAAGACATAAACACATAAATAATAAAAGAGCCGCTATTACTTATATGAAAAATACAAGTCTAAATAGTTGATTTAAATTCTTTTTAATGATACCGGCAATCAATGATATGATGACCACTACGTACATAAACACAAAATAGAATGAAGTTGCATGAAATGCCCACAAACGTTGCGATCGAGTTGGACAACTTGCCAGAAAATTAAAACTTTTTGATTTTTCGTGCAACCAAGACACAACTTAATACAACGACCCCACAAACGTTGCAATCTCGTGCCCAACCTAATCAAGTTGTACCAACCGTCGCAACGTCTATGGCCTGCATAATATTGGGTGAGTTCCAAAACGTCAAAATACATTGCAGTGATGCCTTTTTACTACCGTTTCGAAACAAAGCAAACAAGTGTGTTGTTTACTTTGTAACAAAAACACTGCATCAACAAAATTAGTAATGCAAAGTTTGCTTTTTGTTACGCATCGATAACTTTTATTATACATTTAGGGTTGTATGACATTGTCAACGTTTACACGGTTGCGTTTAGGAATGCATGACTTTGTTTAGTTGCATTGCAAATGACGTTTTGGAACTCACCCATTATTAGATATTGAAAAAGCCTTTGACACCGTTTGGCATAATGGCCTAGTATTTAAACTTCTTGATGCAAATACATCAAAATATTTATGCAAACTTATTTCAGATTTCATTCACGGCAGTTGCGATTAATAATGAAACATCATCTCCAAAAACCATTACCACAGGGTTACCTCAAGGATCAGTCTTGTCGCCATTGCTTTCCCCGATATATACATCCGCAGATGATACTGCGTTAATTTCTTCAAACAAACTTACAATGAAGAAAATGGAAAAGGGACTGTAAAATGCAGTAAATATTTTCACAAATGGAAAATCAAAATTAATCCAAACAAGACCCAAGCAATAATTTTACCATTCAACAAATCTCCCAAAAGACTGCCAAGACGCCATCTTCTTATTGGAAATAATACCATAAATGTACTTAATCATGTCAAATATCTCGGAGTTGTCTTGGACAAAAAGCTTACTTTTAAACCACATATTTAGCTACGTGCCAAAAAGCTACAAATTCATTTAAAGCATTATGGCCACAACTAAATAGAAGGTCATTTCTAAACCCCAAAAACAAAAATGTACTCTTATAGTGTTATAAGGCCAATATTAACATACGCGTGTCCTATTTGGAGTGACGCTGCCAACTGCCGCCTAAAACGCTTACAAATTATACAAAACAAATGTCTTAAAATGATAAATAAAAAGCCCTGGAGGTATCCTACAAATCTTCTTCATGAAGAAACCGGTTATGAAAAAAATATCGATTTCATATCAAGGATTAATAACAACTACTTTGCCAAAATTGAAAATTCCTCTTACCCACTGCTAAGAGAATGTATAGAATTAACGTAAAATTAAAAAGAAATCACCAAATTGAAAATTATATGCTTATAGAGGTCTATTATTACTAATAAACCTCCTATAAGCATATAAACATTTTCAGATAGTATTTGAATATATTAAATCATATAAAGATTTTTTCCTCCCATTTTCCTTTAAAAATTATTAAAAAATAAAATAAAAACTATTTAATATCTTTAGATCTTATATATTGTTTGTTGCAATATCTATATGTAAAGATCAAATTTGTTAAAATATGTAAATAAAGGAAGAATATATAATTGAATTGAATTGAATTGATATATAATAATGATTTTAATAGTGGGATTAATTCTTAATGGATGTTTTACTAAGCCGATCGGTGAATACTTTTAGATTTAATGAATAAATAGGTTTTCTCGCTCTCCTCCAAAATTTTGTTGGAGCAGGTGTCACTGTTTGAATATAAACCCTTGATATATTTTAAACTTACCTTTCCCATATAAACGCTCTTAGCTCTGAACCAGAATTCCTTAAATACTTTTCTACCCATTCATTTTTAAGATATTCCCGAAATTTATTATTTTTTTAACATTATGTTAAGAGGCAACTTTATAATTCAATTTTAATTGAAAAATCGAATTTACGTTAATTAAAAATAAATTTGGGAATAATTGCTTTTAGTAAACTATGTAAGTAAATCTGACGGAGTTATATATTTTCTCGAGTTTTCTTAAACTTATTTCAGATTTTTAATGAGTTCTAATCAAATTCTCTTTACGAACGTCGTGTAAATAATTAAAGAGCTTAGAGTACAACTATTAAAAACAAGTGTATATTTTTGTTTCTGCAATTGCCTATTCTTGATCTCATTTGAACTCACGGGGTAGACAATCCAGCTTAAAAAAGGAATAAAAATCTTCATCAAAAAGAAAGCTCCTTGCGAACAAGATAACAAAACTTATTCCGGGTTTTGTTAACCCGAACATTGCATTAACTTTAAGCAACAGATTTAGCCTGCTTGCTGGCCTCAATGATATGGACGTAATTCCCGCATCAAATATTAACGATGTTAAGGAACACAAACCTCCACCTTTTGTTGTAGAAGCTAACGCTTCATTTACAGAAATACAAAAGCTGCTTGGTAAGAATTGTATTTTCAAACGTACTTCAATTGGTACCAAAATTTTTGCTCCAAGTAAAGAAAGGTACGAATGCTACAAGCAAATACTTAAAGAGAGTGAGATGGAGTTTCATTCTTATGGCTGCAAAGAAAATAGGTTATACACCACCTTCTTATACGGTTTACCCCGCATAAACTCTGAGGAAATCTCCAAGGAGCTTACAAACTACAACCTATCTCCTTCAGTAACTGAAATAGTCACCAAATTCGGATCGAATAATAATGCAGTTTACAAAGTTCGATTTGTTCGTAAAAATTTTAACCCAACTTTTAGTCGGTCATTTCAATTTAAAGTGGGAGATTTCCGAAATTTAAGAAACCACAACACAAATTGTAACAATAACATCAATAATAATAGCAAAGCACCTAAATTACCATCTCCAAATCGCCGTAAGTCACCCAGATTCATGAATAGAGAAAACCCTGATAATACTTTTGCTTCTTCGATCCATACAACTCTGAATTCTGCAAATATGCTTACGACAATTACTTCTCCTTTGATGCCTCAAAATGCTGTCCTACCATCTTTTAATAAAGCTTCATCGATACTTACAACTGATAATCCACAATCTTTTACAAATACTGCTCCTTTGATGTCTGATTACACATGCCCTCGATCTTGACATCACCTTGGGACATCAACACATACGCAACAAAGTCCTGGTCATGCCCGATACTACGGAAGACTTCATCATCGGATTGGATTTTTTAGAAAAGTGTGAAGCCATAGTCATATGTGCCGGACTTTCGTGTGAGTTCCAGCAAACTCATCCAGATGATTCCTCGCCGAAAGGCAGTGAGACGAATCGCCACCTGACGTCGTCGCCCACTCTGATATGTCCAGCTCACCCCGCGGAAACTCCATCCCGAGACGAGGGGCCAAATATTAGTGAAACAATGGAGACCGCCAAGGGACACGTGGCGGTAAGTGAACATAGTCCAGAGGACCAAAAGAAAATAAAAACTTTTATAGAAAAAGAGCTACAGAAATTTCGAGAGTTACATGGGTTATTCACCGCAGCACCACACCGAATCGTAATGGCAGGTGATCGTCCCTTTAAGATCAGGTATGCCCCACGAAACCCGGCCATGCAGGCTATAATCGACGCCAAAGTGAACGAGCTACCGGCGAATGGGTGTATCGAGCCATCTAGAAGTGCATATAGCTCCCCCATAACGCTGGCACCGAAGAAAATGGTACTTGGAGCTGTGTATCGACTTCCGCCACCTCAACAGCAAATCGGATCCCGATGCTAATCCACTTCCACGAATCGCGACCATATTGGATCGATTGAGGGATACCCGGTATGTTAGCAGCCTCGACTTGAAGGATGGATATTGGCAAATTCCGTTAGAGGAAGCCAGCAAGAAATACACCGCCTTCACCGTTGCTGGGCGAGGGTTATACCAATGGCGGGTGATGCCATTCGGGCTACATTCTGCACCGGCTACTTTTCAAAGGGCACTCGACAGCGTCATCGGACCAGACTTAGAGCCATTCGCATTCGCCTACTTAAACGATGTCATTGTCACGGGGAAGACGCTAGACGACCATCTGTCCAACTTAAGGGAAGTATGCCGACGCCTCCGTGCCGCAAACCTTAAAATTAACCCCGAAAAGTGTGAATTTTTCAAGAAGGAGACGAAGTACCTCGGCCGGGAGATGAAGGCACCGACGAATATACGTGAAATCAGAAGATTCTTGGGGGTCGCTTCCTGGTACCGTCGCTTTGTCCCCGATTTCGCCGCGATCGCACAACCCCTCACTAACCTTCCGAAGAAGGGGAAGCATTGGAAGTGGAAGGAGGACCAACAGACGGCGTTCGAACTCTTGAAGGCGAAACTAACCGAAGCACCCATATTAGCCTGTCCAGATTTTTCACAAATCTTCACCCTACAAACAGACGCTAGCGACTACGGGCTAGGGGCCGTCCTGACACATGATTTGGAAGAAGGGGAATGCGTCATTGCATATGCCAGTCGGGGCCTCAATAGTGCAGAAAGGAATTATACCGCCACCGAGAAAGAGTGCCTTGCAATAATCTGGGGAATCAGGAAGATGAGGCCGTATCTAGAGGGGTACCGTTTCCACGTCATCACTGATCATCTGTCTCTGAAGTGGCTGAATTCTATCGAAAACCCCACGGGACGGTTCGCACGGTGGGCCCTCGAATTACAACAATACAACTTCACGGTCCAGTATCGCAAGGGGAAGAATAACGTGGTTGCAGATGCCTTGTCACGACAGCCAGTAGAGATGCTACAATGAGTAGTGGAGGAACCCGAAAATAGCCTTCCGGATTGTAATTGGCTACGACACAAGCGAGAAGAGGTTCAACGTCAACCCGAAAAGTACTCAGATTACTCAATCGTGGGTAACCAACTCTTCAGGCATATACCCATCCATCCGAACGACGAAGATAGTGTAACGTATGCATGGTATAGCGTGTAAGTTAATGTAAATAATAACGCCATGCATACAACAATGCTTTGTGGTACGGTTGAGTCTCTGTTTCTTTTCTTTAGTAACATGAGTAATAATCATATAGTTTTTGGGGTAAACCGCCAACACAATTGACTAATGCAATTGAAACTAGTGACCCATTAACATTTGTTTTGATTTTATTTTGAATGAAGAAATTGCCTCACTTGCAGTTTCTTTTTACACAACATCCAATTAAATTAGAGTTAAAAGTAAAACTCTATAAATAAAAACTAACATAGAGAGAGACTCCACCCAATCAAAAATGCATTGATAATATTTAGAGTTATTGAGTGTACTTTAGAAAGTCACTCTTAGAATATAAGTTATTGAGTGTACTTTAGAAAGTCACTCTTAGAGCAGAAGTCTAGAACTTCTCATAGGGTATTTATAAGCAACTGTTTTGTGAAAATAAAAACAGTTCTAAATCGTGACTGATTTGGAACACTAACAAAAAATTCAAAATGTGCTTTATTTTATGAGTAGCACCTAAAATTATAAATTCAAAATTAATCTGTTTGAACACTATATGGCGATCCTGCCAAATTAAAAGTGCTTGACTGCACTGGTTGATGTGCTATACGATTGCACCAACCAATAAATAATCCTGATAAAGGATAAACACGAAAACTGAGTGCTTGAATATTTTGCACCAGAAATAAAAATATTGTCCTGACGTAGACCGGCTCCAGTTCCGTCAGCTGCGTTGCCAACAGAAGAAAAGATGAAAATTGGACCCTGACCATTACCAATGAAGGATATTACTGCCGAATTGAAACAAGAGGATGACACTGAATCTTTAATCAAAAACTCAATGATGCTGCCGATGTGGAAGGCGACATAAACAAGCAGAAGAAACAAATAAAAACACGTTAATCATATTAATACTATTGAAAAAAAAATTTTTTTTTCTTTGTAATCGAAGTGCATCTAATCCGCACTCGTAGGGCTTATTGGCCCGATAACTCGCTCGTGGCAAGAATAGGAAACAAATATATACATAAGTTAACACAAAATACATTTAAAATACATTTAAAATAAATATTTCGCTAACAACAACAACACACATTAAAAAATACCAAAATTAGTTCTCAAGCTGACGTTGCGTCTTCTGCAAAACCTACAAACAGTTATTTCACAATAATACCGTTGCACGCGCATCCGGCGCGATTACCAAAATACAGTAATTCTGCAAGGTAGTATTTTCCCACCAACAATATTGAACGGCATTGCACATGCCAACGAATAAAGCAGCTCATTTTACAATAATACCATTGCACGCGCAACACAGAAATTCTGCAAGGTAGTAAATTCACACCAACAACATTGAACAGCATTGCACGAGCGGCAGAATGACAACAGCGTGAATGAATGGTGTGATCAGCAAACCTGTTATTATAAATTAGGGTAGTTTTAAGAAAATCATTGCTTTTTATTTTGAATTACAAATAAAGACGGTTGTTGTGTCGCCATCAGCGCACAACAATTAATTTTTTTAAACTAAAATTCATAAAGGAATTTAATTGGCGCCCGAGCAGAGACCTGCAGGATAAAGGTCCTCCGGTACATTCAAAAAAAAAAAAGTCAAGCCTTACCAAGTGCCCTAGTAGTTCAAAAGGACAAAAGGGAGCGTACGTTAAGTCGCAGCTCGGTAAGCACGCGTTGTAAAATTCGCGTAGTGAAGTAATTATAAGTTTTACCAAATAAGAAAAATTTTCTATATGAATGAACAGTAAAAATAATAAATAATAGTAATTAAAATAAATATTTTCGAATTTAAAAATAATAAGTGACAGTAAAATTTTTAATTAAAGAAAAGTGAAAATTAAATAAATACCTAAAACAAAATAAATAAAAATAATAAGGAAAAACATATAAAAACTTAAGTGGAAACAGTGACTGTAGCAAATAGAAAAATAGATAAAAATTTTTTTTGAAAGAAAACTTCAAAAATAAAGTAAAAAACTATTTTTTTTAAAAAATAAAAAAAAAAAACATTTAATAAATAAAAACAAAAAATATTGTGAAAAAAACTAACTATTATAAAAAAAAAAAAATTAGAAAATTAGTAACTACTAAGGAAAAATAATAAAAAAGTGAACTCCAAATTAAAAGTAAAAATAAAAAATACTATTAACCAAGCACTAAAATAATTTTATATAAGTGAACATTAAAATAATTTATAATATTAAACAAAATAAAATTTTTTCAAAAGACACCAAATTAAAACAAAAAAATTTTTTTTTAAAGACAAGAAAGAAAAAACTAATTAAAATAATAGCTGAAAATTCATCAACTAATTAAGTTCGTGTTATCATCGAAGTACGAGAAAGCTGAACACTACCAGAGTAAGCTCCAGTAATCATCAAAGTACGAGATGCTGTTATTAACGTAAGAATAATTTTATATAAAATTTTATTAAAAAATAAGAGAAGAAAAGAAAAATAGTGACCAAATTAAATTTTAATCCTCTAAAAAGAATTTTTTTCACTCTATTTTTGATAATAATAATTAAATTTTAACCTTTAAAAATTTGCGTATAAAGTCCTAGTTGTATTTTTTTTTTGAAAATAATAAGACCTGATTTTTAAATTTACTGTAACAATCCAAATTTCTTCTTGAATTCTTCACTGTATTTTTTGTTAACAAAATTAAATTCTAATCCTTTAAAAAATTTTACGTAAAAATTGTTCATTGTATTTAAAAAAAAAAAAAAAAAAAATAAGACCTGATTTTTAAATTTAACAATCCAATTTTCTCCTTGAAACAAAATGCCTGACGAAACAATTGAACAACTGTCGGACAGACTGAGTAGGACACTGTCAGTGTCTACAAGTGGGACAACAGCCAAAAACGTAACTGGACTAAACGAAATTCAGAAGAAACAGATTATTGAAATAATTAACGAAGCTTTGAAAACGCCTTCAGATTATCTCTCAGACGAGGGTTTTGACCAACCCATAGGTGCAGTTACGACAGAATTAGGAGAATTAGACAAAGTCCCAGACATAATAAAATCACTTAGGGAATTTTCTGGAAAACCAGGTGAGTTCAACTCCTGGCGAAAATCCGTCGACAGAGTGTTAGACCTTTACTCCAGCCTTAAGGGAACAGGACGATATTATGCAATTTTACATACTATAAGGACGAAAATTACTGGCGATGCAGATACTGCATTAGAATCGTATAGAACACCTTTAGATTGGCCTCGAATGAAGAAATGTCTAATGATGCACTATTCCGATAAGAGAGATATCGGCACTTTCGAATATCAAATGACAGTTTTGTGTCAGAGCAATAGGAGTATAACCGAATTTTATCAAGCTGTCTATCAACATCTT
Organism: Cordilura impudica; assembly: GCA_963682025.1. Classification (NCBI taxonomy): domain Eukaryota; kingdom Metazoa; phylum Arthropoda; class Insecta; order Diptera; family Scathophagidae; genus Cordilura; species Cordilura impudica. The sequence goes on along the minus strand of OY821518.1, from coordinate 149,337,823 downwards.
TCGCTGATACTTGATAAAGTATCATGTTTAAATCTAGACGAAGGAAGCCTTCGCTCAATGACAAATACTTACAGGGATAAAGCCCTGGATACATTTGTTAGAGGTTTAAATGGTGATCTTCCACGTTTACTTAGCGTGCGTGAACCAACTTCTTTGCCCGAAGCATTACATATTTGTTTAAAATTGGATAATATGACATTTCGTATGAATTACGCTCATGGACAAATATCTAGAGGTAATATCCAGAAAGATAGAATTGGAGTAACCAATTCATTTTTTGGAAATCGACAGAAATTCTTTCCTGAGCTCGCTTACGTTGGTGGTATGACAAATAACAGACCACCATTGCCACCCCGTAATGGTCCTATACCAAACTATAACCCAAATTATACCCGTAGTACAATTTTTAGGCCAACCGGTTATCAAAATTTTCGCCCAAGACCACAATTTAATCAAGGAAACCAAATCGGTTTTTCGAACCAATATAGTAAACCCCAATATTCAACACCGAATTATCAAAAACCAACTCCTAGTGTAGAACCTATGGACGTGGATAGATCTATCCAATCAAGGCACATTAATTATATGAACAGACCACCAGTTAACCATGTTTCTAAGAGACCAGCTGGGGGCTCATTTCAAGGTCCAATCAACAAACTCCAAAGGAATTTTCATGTGGTAACCAACAATGAGGCAACTCAGCGGCAATTAGACCAGGTTCCACTAGATTGTGAATATGCCCAAGAAGAAGGCGCAGTTGGGGGGATAACAGAAATGGACGAATATTATAAGGAATTTACCAACAACGGACTTGAGATGTTCGAGCATTCACCTGAAGATCTCGAAACCGAGAAAAATAATTCCATAACAACAGATTATGTACAAGAAGATTTACTAAACGATCTTAATTTTTTTGGTTAAATAGTTCCTCGTTACCATACTTTCAAGTTAGAACGAGGAACGGACAAACTCTCAAATTCCTTTTAGATACCGGTAGTAATAAGAATTATATAAAACCTAATTTAGTCACAAACCATAGACCTAATCAGGAAAAATTTAGTGCAAAATCTATTGCAGGAAATGTAGAAATTACGCATCATGTTCTTTTAAATATGTTTGGCATCAATGATGTCCCCATAAAGTTTTTTATCTTACCAGGATTAAGAACCTTCGATGGGATATTAGGCAACGATAGTTTAAAAGAATTATCAGCCGTGATTTATACTTCAAAGAATTATTTCACGGTAAAAGGGGGAATAAATATTCCAATACATTTCCCAAGATGTCAACAATATAGAAATTAGGATGGAACACCTTTCTGAAAACCAAAAAAGGTCTCTCGAAAACATTGTAAGTCACCATAAGAGTCTATTTGCAGATCCTGACGAAAGACTCACCTATACAACAAGAGTTGTTGGTGATATACGTACTTCCACGGACATACCAATTTATACCAGAAATTACCCTTACCCAATGGCCATTGTTTGCCGTCAAATGCGCAAATATATAAATAAAAAAACATAAATTTTTCAATTAATTAAAAATGAGATAAAAGTTCTCAAATTTATTTATTAAAATATATTACCTTTGTACAAAGTGATAATATAAAAAAATCGACGGTTTATCGTAGTGATGTCGCAGAAAGCCGAAAAGAGACTAGACTAATTATTATGAGTTAAGGATGTAAGAGGGTAACAAACAATGTTTACAAGTACCGTTAACGGTTCTACTAGTTAGAATCTGTGTAAAAACTGCTAACAAAGATGTTAAAAAGGGGAGTTAAATAGATTTTAACTAGTTATTAACCCAAAAAGGGGTCACCGTTTAAAAATGTTATAAATTGAAGAATATATACAAAATTAAGTATTTGTGTTTAAACATTGCCGGCCACCTTGCAGCATCCAAATATGGTGCAACAAACTTAAGAGTAAACTAAAAATAATATAGCATAATTTATGTAAGAAAAGAGACGTATAGTTCAAGTGAGCTTTTCTGTTTATTAATTCATAATTATTACTATTATTATTATTTTTTCAAAAAATGCTTATTATTAAAGTTTATTAAGAGGTCCGGTAGACCTGACCAGCAAAGCTGGATATTTATTAAGAGGTCCAGGAGACCTGACCAGAGAACTGGAAATTTATTAGGAGGTCCATGGGACCTGACTAGCAAGCTAGATGTTTATTAGGAGGTCCAAGGGACCTGACCAGCAAAGCTGGAGTGGTTTATTAGGAGGTCCAAGGGACCTGACCAGCAGAGCTGGAGCTTTATTAAGAGGTCCATGAGACCTGACCCTTATAGAGGGGATAGGCCAGAAATTATCCAGCCAAAGATGGTTAGTTGGGCCAATGGAAGTCCCGGGCTCGAATATATCTTATTGAGTATAATTTGAGGGGTTAGTTCAGGTCCTAAAACCAAAACAACCCGCCCCGCGAGATTAAAATTTGGATCAGCCTGTTGAAATCCAACAAACTGTTCCTTGAGAGTATCAGGAACGGATTCCGTAGGAGTTGGAATACCCCTCATCCTTGACACCTTCGCCGTAAAATTTATCGTCTCTTTTGCGTCATAGGAAGAGCCAATCGTTAGACGACAATATTCGTCATTATCCACCTTCGAAACTGGTATACGGAGCTGATGGACCAAGGACTCGCATATATAGCTGACCTTACAACAAGGATCCAAGGCTGCTCGTACAGGGATTACATTTTTTGGCAGATACAATCTTCCTATTAGAGTGGGGGAAAAGGATACCACATGCCTTATTCGTAGTGGACTCGGTTGGCAAACGGAGGACATATAGTTTTGGGTGCGCAGAGATATAATTTTTTTATGGGTATCTGACTGACCAGAGTGAGAAACTGTACGTGCAGAGGTGTCCTTTTTAGACCCGGAGGATTTAAGAGGTTTTGAAGAAGTGTTTGACCGATAAGAATGTAAAAGCACGTTATGGTCCCCTTTACACTCCCGGCACGTAAAGGTGCTCACACAATCTTTAGCCGTATGGGAGTGAGCTAAACAGCGAGAGCAGTAGTGGTGAAGAACTACCATGCGAAGTTTTTGCTCGTGACTCATCTTTCGGAAGACCGGGCAGAAACGTAGAGGATGTTTATTTGGACAAACTCTGCAACGTCGATTAGTTGAATCAGTGATTTTAGCAATTTTATTTCGACTATTCGAGCCCGCGATTTTTGAAGATTTTGGCAGAGGTTCGGAGATCGGCGATGGTGTTGGTGTTGCGATAGTTTCAGGCGCAACAGTTGGAGGAGGAACACCAACAGGAGCAGGTTCATCTATGGGAGTAGGCGTCGATAAAGTTTCTATAGGAGCAGTCATAGGGGTTGCAGCCGGTAATGATTCCGCTACTTCCATTACTTCTTCATAATCGTCCAAGATAGCATCATCAAAAAAATGTGGTAATGCGTCCATAATTCTAAGAAATAACGTAGGTTAACGACGAAGAAGAAAATTAATATTCTTAGGCGGTCAAAAGGACCAGCTTTGCGATGTGTCGTCTTACAATTCCATTCGCAGTACGTACGTCTACCACCCTTACATGTCCGTCACTACCTGGGTAAAGTTTTACGATAATACCTAATCTCCATGAAGTTGGAGGTAATTGTTCATGACGAATTACGACTAAATCATTTTCTTGAATATTACGATTCGGGTGTTGCCATTTAAAACGTTTATGCAAGGTCATTAAATATTCCTCTTTCCACCGTTGGCAGAAATGCTGAGAAATTGCCTTCATTTTTCTAAACCGATTTAATAAACTTATAGGCGATTCATCAATTTTTGGTTCCGGGGGAGCAAGTATTGGCGAGCCAATTAAAAAATGACCAGGGGTCAACGCAACCGGTTCCTGAGGATTATCGGTCATAGGACAGAGCGGACGCGAATTAAGGCACGCTTCTATTCTCGTAAGAACCGTCGAAAGTTCCTCAAACGTATATTTATAAGATTGCGTTTCTTTTCGAAAATGAATCTTAAAACTTTTTACCCCGGCTTCCCATAGGCCACTCATATGAGGAGCACCTGCAGGGATGAAACGCCATGTAAGACCTTGGATACCATATGTAGAACATATGGTGGTCTGGCATTCCCGAAGAAAATTTCGAAAATCTTTTTCCAATTCACGCGACGCGCCCACAAAATTTGTACCATTATCGGAGAAAATAGTACTTGGACATCCCCGTCGCGATATAAATCGATGAAACGCCGATAAAAATGTAGCCGAAGATAAGTCTGAAGTCGCTTCTAAATGAATGGCTTTCGTAGAAAAGCATACAAAAACACAAACGTAGCCTTTAGTAATCTTACAAGCCCTGCCAGTAAAACTCTTAATATCAAAAGGGCCTGCAAAGTCAACGCCAGTTGTAGTAAAGGGCCTATCAAGAGCAGTTCTTTCAGGGGGGAGTGCCGCCATAATCTGACTACATGACCGTCTTTTGTCAATTAGGCACCGTTTGCAACGACCAATGACTCCACGAATTTTCGATTTTAAACGTGGTACCCAATATTCGATGCGAAGTATTCGCAACATTAAGTTATTTCCACCGTGAATGGAAATTAGATGAACAAATTCAGTCAAAAGTATAGTAAATCTGCTAGAATATGGTAAAACAATTGGATGCTGTTCAGTATGAGATAAAGATGGGGACTTAACCAACCGACCATTTAACCTTATAACACCCTCCTCATCAATAAATGGATTCAAAGGAATCAGAAAACTTGTCGAACATAACGGTTTTTTCTCTATCAAACATTTGTACTCATTCGCAAAATGATACTTTTGAGCTACGATGGCTAAACGTAATTTAGCTTTTCTAATCTCACAACTAGACAGAGTATGATCCTTATATAAATGACGACCTGATTTATGATTTGGATGACTATTATAGAAAAAACGAAAAATGTATGAAAAAACGCGAAGCGCTCGAAAAATCGTCAAGAATATCAACATATATATCCTTTCCTTTTGAGTCAGTAAAGAACGAAGCATGGGTCTTTACACGATGACCTTCAATATCAGTATCAAGAGTAGAGAGATCAGTGATATTCCATTTTGTCTTTTTCTGACGAAGCCAGTTTGGCCCATGCCACCAAAGGTCATTTTCTGCAAGCTCCGAGGAAGAGATACCACGACTACCCAAATCGGCAGGATTGTCCTCAGATCGAACATGGTACCAATTATGCTTGCCTACATTTTCTTGAATTCTACACACCCTATTCGCAACGAAGGTGGTCCAAGAACAAGGGTCCCTTTTTAACCACGAAAGGACTATCGTAGAATCAGTCCAACAATAAACCTGGTTAAGTCGTATATCGATTTCGCTAAGCACTGTCTTCAAAAGTTCTGAAGCCAAAACTGCTCCGCAAAGTTCAAGCCTCGGAATTGAAATCAACTTTATAGGTGACACTTTCGTCTTACAAGATAACAAGTGGGTATAAATTTCGCCGCTGGAGGTTTCGATGCGAATATAAATCACCCCCGCGTATGCCTTTTCCGAGGCATCAGAAAAGACATGAAGTTCAACGGACGAATCAGGTGTATAATGAACCCAGCGCGGAATTTGTATACTGTTGACTTTATGATATGAAGTCACAAACTTTTGCCACTCGCTTTCCGTTGAAAGTGGAAGAGAATCATCCCAGTTGATATTATCCAACCAAACTTTTTGCATAATCATCTTTGCAACAACAACAACTGGACCTAACCAACCTACAGGGTCAAATAACTTCACGATCGTAGATAAAACTTCCCTTTTAGTATGGCTCGATTTATGTGCAATAGGATTTACACTAAAATAAAAGGAGTCCAGTTGAGCGTTCCATTGAATGCCCAAAGTCTTAGAACTACTAGATTCCACAAACGTTAAAAGTTTAGCGTCGACTAAATGATCAGGAGGAAATCTGTCCAAAATTGTCCGTTCGTTAGATGTCCATTTCCGTAGTTCAAATTTAGCAGAAGACAAAGCCGCTATAAGCTGATCACGAGCGATCAAAGCAGTTGAAATGTCGTGAGTCCCTGTCAAAACGTCGTCAACCTACATACACTTTCGTAAAATGTGTGATGCTAAAGGGTATTCAGCTTCAGAATCGTCCGCTAATTGTAGCAATGTCCGAATGGCAAGATAAGGAGCGCAATTAACGCCAAACGTCACTGTTTGCAACTCATAGTCCTTAACGTCCTCCGTCGGAGAATCTCTAAACAAGATGCGTTGAAATGGAGTATGAGAAGAATCAACCCTTATCTGTCTATACATTTGCGTGATGTCGCAATTGAAAACAAATCTAAAAAGTCTCCATCTTAAAATCAAGAGGACTAAGTCAGCCTGTAAGGTAGGTCCGACATAAAGGCAGTTGTTAAGACTATTACCGTTCGAAGTTTTATTCGAAGCGTTGAAAACGACTCGTAATTTTGTTGTCTTTCGTTCGGGTTTAACGACTGGGTGATGAGGTAGATAGCATGCAAAAGTAGTTGCTGTGGGTGGCGTTGAAACAAGTTTCATATGATCTAGGTCTAAATATTCCCTAACGACGCTATCATACATTTCCTTAATTTCAGGTTTTCGTAGGAGGGCATTTTCAGTTCTGTAAAATTGTTTCAGCACATTCGTACGAGATATACCTAAATTCAAATGTTGAGGGAATTCAGTTTTAAAAGGCAGGGTCACAATATAACGACCATCTGAACCGCGACGCGTAGTTTTCTTAAAATTCTCCTCACAAATTTTATCAGAAGTAGATAATATTTTCTTTTTAGGATTCTCCTCCAGTTCCCAAAATCTAAGAAGATTTCTATTCAGGCAATCTTCCTCCGAAAATTCTACCTTAGTAGAATAGACTTGAACTTGGGGTTTGTATATTGGACCAGTAATAATCCAACCAAATATCGTATTTTGAGCTAATAATGAACCCAAAAGATCTCGACGAATTTCTCCTAACAAAATTTTCGGATACAAGTCAGCACCTAATAACAGATCGACAGGTCTGCTATCATAAAAGTTGATATCAGCTAACCGAAGGTTTGGCAATTTTTCCTTAATAAACGAAGGAACTATAAAGGATGGCAAGTTACCCGATATATTTGGTAAAACGAGTGCCATAGTTTCCAATATAAATGATGAGTCTATAGGAGACCCAATTTTAATAGGACAAATTTTCCGTGAAGTAGCAGAGGCAGCCTGATTCACACCTGAAATTTGAGCATTCGTAGAATGCGTCGAAAGTTTCAGGCGATTTTGAAGCCGTTCAGAAATAAACGACGCTTCAGAAGCCGGGTCAATAAGTGCCCGGGCTGGGTACGTAATACCCTGATGAACGAGATTCACCATTGCTGTCCCTAAAAGCACGGTCCTATTTTCCGAGGTATGAAATACCTGGCGATTTAAAGGAGCACTATTATGACCATTTGAAGTAGAGGGGAAAGAATTCGTAGGTAAGGCGTTGGTCAGTCGAGAGGTCGTAGCCGAATTCGCACCGAAATTTGAATTGTTTTCCCTAGCTGAGCTGTCAGACTGTGGCAACTCACGATGTAGCATTGTATGATGACGTTTATTACAAATCGAACAATTATGTGTGCTACTACAATTTTTCGCTTCATGTGTCTTTGATAGGCAATTGACACAACAATGAAATTTTTTCACGGTAGAATATCTGTCGGAAACAGATAGACTTTTAAAACGATGACAAGATCGTAAGAAATGCACCTGGTTTTTGCACAAAATGCAATTTGCATTCGAAGAAGAAGAGGAAGCAGCATTTGTATGATGCGCTTTAACTTTATGATCTGTCGACCGTTTGGGAGGTTCTGAACTTCTCAAGTCCCGAAGACAGTCCAATGTTTGTGATCTTTCCGTCAGAAATTGATCCAAATCTTTCCAGAGAGACAAGGCCGACTTGTCTTTTATACTCTGCTCCCAAAGATTAACAACATTGGTCGGTAACCGTTGAATACATAAAAACACTAATATCGGATCCCAGCTATTTGTCGAAATGTCATAAGTAGACATAGCTGTAAGGCAACCATTAATACCGCGCTGTAAAGATTTCAACCCAACACTGGTTTCCTTATCAAGTAAAGGAAGCCCGAAAAGTGTTTTGAGTTGATTATTGACAAGCATACGAGGATTATCATACGCTTCCCTTAAATTTTTCCATGCCACATCAAACCCTTGATTGGTAAGAGGGCATTTCGACACTATTTCCCGCGCCTCACCACTGGTTTTACGAACCAAATGGCATAAGCGTTCGATGTTGCTAAGACGGGAGTTATTAACGTAGACCGCGGTAAAAAGATCCCTAAAAGTGGGCCAAGACAAATAATCACCCTCAAAAATGTCAGTGTCACAAGGTGGAAGAGTTAAATTATGGCAAAAATTGTCAGTCGAATTGACATTAACAGCCGGCGGCTGCTCGTGAAGCTTAGAAGATGCTTCCAAATTACGTAATTTTTCATTAATACGCGATAAACAATTAACGAACGCGTTAAAACTGGCTTCGTATTTTGCCTCCGCGGCGTCAATATCGTCAGGTTCGGTATCGTTCGCATTTTTTAAATAACTCAGACAAGCGCGATAAGAAGGTTTTGCTTGTTCCCATAACAAGTTTACTTCCTTCCCTCTTATCTCAAGATTGAAAACCGAATGAAGTTTTCGCGTATATCATTAAATCTCGCTTCATATTTAACGAGAGCATCCGAATCTTCAATGAAAATATCCAACGCGGTTTCAGGCATTTTTTATTAAATAAATTTAAAAAAAAATTTATAAAAATCAAATAAAATTAAACAAACGAAAATTTCCGAAAATCCACGAAAAATATTTATCAACTTTAAATTCGTAAATGAAGGCTTGTCTCGTTTAGGTGCACCTCTCCGATCCGTTCCAAATTTTCACCACTCGGTCCACTTCTTAATGCGATTCCAGCAAAATATTTTTTTTTTGGCGGAACCCCATATTTCCCGAGTTATAGACCTCCAAAGTTTTGACATTGATTTCGATATAACTTGAACAATTCCAATCGGACTTTAGCAATATATATATCATATGAAAGCTTATTGAAGTACCTTTAATTTGATATCAAAAAGTTCGAAATCCATTAACCCATTATGGACCAAAATAATTTTCTTTCTTTTTAGGATGCAGTTTTTTGTAAATAATTCATTTTATTTCAATAAAACGCTATCACAACAACAAAATATATGTTAATTAGTACATTCATAGGATTAACAGCTTTTATTTAAGATATTGTTTGACCTTTTAACCCTTTGTGATCCGGAGATATTAGGGGTACGACTTTGTATTTTTTATTGCACAAATAACAAAAAACCATAACACTAAAAACAACAATTTCTTACAAAATTCGATTTTACAATTCTAACTAGAAATTGAAATTTTTTTTGCTACATACATATTTTGTCCTCTTAACCCCTCCAGGACCGAAGATATTATTGACTTTTAATGAGACTATTATGAAAATTTTGTTGGAAAATTCCCTTGTGACGTACGCAGAAAAACTTTATTCAGCGAAGCCACCTGCCGTGTCCTACTGGAGGAGAAAACCCTTAAGCGCGGCCGCAGGCCGCCACGCAGAAAAACTTTTGTATGCAAAGCCAGATTTCAATACTTAACTTTAGTGTCTCCGGGAAGACATAAGACAAGATAAAGCTATCATGGCCTTATCTCACATGGTATTAAAGCATCCCCTCATTTCTTCTCCGCCCTATTATGAAAATTTTGTTGGGAAATTCCCTTGTGACGTACGCAGAAAAACTTTATTCAGCGAAGCCACCTGCCGTGTCCTACTGGAGGAGAAAACCCTTAAGCTCGGCCGCAGGCCGCCACGCAGAAAAACTTTAGTATGCGAAGCCAAATTTCAATACTTAACTTTAGTGTCTCCGGGAAGACATAAGACAAGATAAAGCCATCATGGCCTTATCTCACATGCTATTAAAGCATACCCTCATTTCTTCTCCGTCCTATTATGAAAATGTTGTTTTAAAAATCACGCGATTTTCATAACCCCCAAATCAATATTAACACTTCAAAAAAACAACAACAATTAAGAGTCAAAAAGTCATAATAGACACCAAAAAATAGCTTGTGATCCCTACTTTTATTGTAAATGTGCAAATACATACCTTATATACGTAATTTCGTCTGATAATTACAGCTTTTCACAAAAAACTCTTTACCAAAAATGCACAATCTTGAATAGGTTCACAATGGGTTAAAGGATTTCCAACTCTTTTACTTTGAAATAAAGGCAATTTAATAAGCTTTCAAATGATACATATATTGCTCAAATCCGATAAGAATTATTCAAGTTATATCGAAATCAATGTCAAAACTTTGGAGGTCCATAACTCGGAAAATATGGGTTTCCGCCAAAAAAAAATTTTTTTTTCTAAATCACCTCAAATACCCCTATTTCCAAAAAAAAAAAAAAAAAATCGGGGTGGTGCACCTAAACGAGACTTGTTCCTAAATGAATTTCACAAAAAAATGCCGACATAAAAATATTAAAAATAATATTAAATTTAAAAAACACACTAAATAAGTCCCGACTATGACGGACAGTAGGGTGATAATATGTAATTTAATAAAAACCAACAACAACACTATATTCATACAAAGCTATGGTTTGTTCAAATAAAACAGCTTGTGAGATGCGTATGGAAAAAAAAACAATGTATTACTCGCGAATAAAGCACAAAAGAAAACAATAAGTAAAAAAACACTGTGTGTATGTACATATGTAAAGTGTTAAAAAATAATCACTTTAACAAACCCGACGGCTTTTGTTTTTCACAATAAAATTAAAGAGATAAATTCACTTTATAATTTAAACGCTCACTTTATTTTTACACGGTGTAAAGTTTACTTTAATACCGAAAACAAATTGATTTAAAAAATTTTTATAAGGAAAAAATTAAATCTGTCCGTCCATGTAAACAAACGCACTGTTGATCAAAATTGTACCAAAAAATGAAAGGAATGACAAAGTGTCAAACAAAGGTACTGTATAAACTAACACTTTCGAAGGGTTGTAAGACGATCGCAATAAATCAAAAAGTATTAACAAATAAATAATTTTTTAAATGAATATTAATTTTTTATTTCCGAAATTTATTTTGTTAATAAAAAAAATACGCGATTTTAATTCACTACAGCTCACACTAAAATTGAACTATACGTACCTTTTTTAATTTGAAGAAATAAATAAATATTGTTAAAGCTGAATTTGCTGCTGCTGTTGTTAAAAAGATGGAGGATGGATGAATTTGCTAAAGTTGGAGTCTGCAAGAAGAAAAACTTTTAAAATCCGATTTACTTTGCAGGAATCCGGTTCAACGAAGGACCAAAATGTTTGCCGTCAAATGCGCAAATATATAAATAAAAAAACAAATTTTTCAATTAATTAAAAATGAGATAAAAGTTCTCAAATTTATTTATTAAAATATATTACCTTTGTACAAAGTGATAATATAAAAAAATCGACGGTTTATCGTAGTGATGTCGCAGAAAGCCGAAAAGAGACTAGACTAATTATTGTGAGTTAAGGATGTAAGAGGGTGACAAACAATGTTTACAAGTACCGTTAACGGTTCTACTAGTTAGAATCTGTGTAAAAACTCCTAACAAAGATGTTAAAAAGGGGAGTTAAATAGATTTTAACTAGTTATTAACCCAAAAAGGGTTCACCGTTTAAAAATGTTATAAATTGAAGAATATATACAAAATTAAGTATTTATGTTTAAACAGCCATGAAGGGAGTAGTTGAAGAGGAAATTAATAAATTATTAAAAGATGGGATAATAAGACCATCACGTTCGCCTTATAACTCGCCTATATGGATTGTATCAAAGAAACAAGATGCTTCAGGTAGACAAAAATATAGAGTGGTCATAGATTTCAGAAAATTAAATTCGATTACAATACCAGATAGATATCCCATTCCCGAGATAAATGAAGTTCTCTCACATTTAGGAGGCAATAAATATTTTACTGTAATAGACTTAAAGAGTGGATTTCATCAAATACCTCTTAGAGAAGAGGATATAGAGAAAACGGCTTTTTCAGTTAATAATGGTAAATATGAATTTACAAGACTCCCATTTGGGTTGAAAAACGCACCGTCCATATTTCAGAGGACGCTGGACGATATCCTCAGGGAACAAATTGGCAAAACATGCTACGTTTATATTGACGATATAATTATCTTTAGTAAAGACGAAAAATCACATTTTAAACACTTGAATGACATTTTTGAAACACTTAATGCTGCTAATATGAAAGTCCAGTCGGACAAGTGTAAATTCTTTAAAGAGGAGGTAGAATTCTTGGGATTCATTGTTTCTTACAATGGAGTAAAAGCAAACCCCAAAAAGGTCGAAGCAATAATAAATTTTGCTTATCCTACCACACTTAAAGAGCTCCGGTCCTTTCTAGGCCTTTCAGGATATTATAGAAGGTTTATAAAAGGTTACGCAGACTTAGCAAAACCTTTAACTAAATTATTGCGAGGAGATGCAGGTACGATTTCCAAATCTGAATCAAACCGTAGGAAAATTCAAATGGAAAATGAAGCCAAAAACGCCATCGATTCATTAAAAAATGCCTTAGTTTCTAGAGAAGTAATTCTCGCATATCCAGACTTTAAAAAAGAATTTCAATTGACAACTGGCGCTTCTAATGTAGCACTAGGAGCCGTCTTAAGTCAGGATGATCAGCCAATAGCATTCATATCTAGAACTCTGTCAGAAGCAGAAGAAAATTACGCAGCCAATGAAAAGGAAATGCTTGCTATAATATGGGCATTAGGAAACCTTAGGAATTACTTGTATGGGTCAGCTAAAGTTATCATCTTTACAGATCATCAACCGCTGACATATGCACTTAGCACAAAAAATAATAATAGTAAAATGAAAAGATGGAAAGCTATTTTAGAAGAATACAATTATGAAATGAATTATAAACCTGGTAGAAGTAATGTAGTAGCAGACGCGCTTTCTAGACCTCCAGCGACTGGAATAAATTCTTTATCAGGCACGGTGCACAGCAGTGACAGCTCTCCACAAGATCTTATTCCGAGCATGGAAACCCCAATAAACGTATTTAAGAACCAAATTTTTCTTTCCATAGGTGAAACACCCACTTACCAATTTAAAATCATATTCCCAGGCTATCATCGACACCTTATAAGCGAACCTAACTATGATGAACAAAAACTTACAGAAATTCTAAAAAAGTATCTAAATCCGTCCGTTATTAATGGTATAAAAACTCCTGAACCAATAATGGGGAAAATTCAAACAATTTATCCAGACCACTTTTCAAGCTATAAATGTCGATTTACACAATTGGTAGTTGATGACATAACGTCAGAAAACTATCAAGAAAATATAATTGTGGAAACACATAATAGGCCTCATCGCAACGAAAAAGAGAACAGATTGCAAATCATGGAAAAATATTATTTTCCAGGAATGGCAAATAAAATTAAAAGGGTCATAAAACTATGTTCGACTTGTAAGAAAAATAAGTATGACAGACACCCAAATATGCCTGAGTTAAAAGAGACACCTATACCAACTCATCCTGGCCACACAGTCCATCTTGACATTTTTTCCACAGACAAAAAAATTGGTACTAACATCGATTGACACATTTTCAAAGTATGTCCAGACAAAATTACTAAAGGGACGATCGACAGAAGATGTTAGGAGACCTCTTAGGGAAATACTATTTTCTTATGGGGTACCGAAAAATATTGTCATGGACAACGAACCTTCTCTGAATTCAGCTTCAATCCTATTCATGATGAAAGACGATTTGAAAATAAACGTTTTCACCACTCCACTCCATCTCATCGAAGCAAAGCGAACGGACAGATAGAACGCTTCCATTCAACCTTAGCGGAGATAATGAGATGTCTTAAAAATGATGGGACATCTAGAAATTTCGAAGAACTTTTGGAAAGAGCTGTAAATGAATATAACCATACCATTCATTCAACGACAAAAAAGAAACCTGTAGATCTTTATTTTGGTCGAACGATTGACTTTTCACCCCAAGATATGGAGATAACTAGATTATCCAACGTTGACCGACTAAAGCGCAAACAGGAAAATGACTTGACTTACCATAATAAAAATAAAAAACCAATTAAAGAATACGTACCCGGTCAGCTAGTCAACGTTAGGACAAATAAAAGATTAGGGACAAAACTTTCTAATCGGTTTAAGGAAGAGATAGTGAAAGAAAACCGTAATACGACTATAGTTACGGAAAGTGGCCGCATTATTCACAAGAGTCACATTAGAAATTGACAATTTTTTTTTATTTACATCCCATTTATCTTCTTTTTACAGATTACTAATTGGTACCGTCCTTGCGGATTTTAATATACTTGACTACTCTAATGCGAGATTAATAACCATTCAGAATGGGATCGCAAAAAAACAGAACGGCACCTTTAAAGTTATACATTCTATCGACTTAGAACAATATAGAATTTTATCACAGGACATTGAATCTACATTGAACACTAATATTACATATAGTCATCCGCTCCGTCCGTTTTTAAAACAACAAGTCTCCGATATTAATGGACTCCTTAATCGGTTAAGTCCACACGTAAGGAGAAGATCTATCGATTTTATTGGTAGCGCATGGAAATGGGTTGCTGGGACTCCAGACAGCCATGATTTTGAAATTTTAAATCAGAAAATTAAAAATGTATTAGAAAATAACAACAGACAAATGATTATAAACGAACTTACAACTAGCAGATTACAAGATATTTCAAACATTACAAATCAAATATTAAAAGTAAAGCGGGAAGATTGGAATAATGAACTGGCAAATACATTAGAACACAAATTAACATTAATTGAAAAAGAATTACAAAATATTGAATATGCAATACAATGGGCTAAAGTAAATATTGTAAACTCATTTATCTTGTCAAAAACCGAAATTGAAAATTTAAATTATGTTTTAAGAAATTATAGTATTCCTATTTTTAATGTAGATGAATTGTTATCATTTGGAAGCGTAAAGATTGTGACAAATAACAAAGAAATTTTATATATTTTAAGTATTCCCATTGCCCAAAATGATATCTGTAAAATTTTCTTAGCAAAGCCAGTAAAAATTGGAAATATTGTTGATAAAATTGAATATGGCAAAATTTTAGATTGTAATAATAAATTATTCGCCATCAAAGAAAGCTGCAAAAGCTACAATGATTTAACAATATGTAGTAGAGATAAGCTTGTAGAATTAAGTGATAAATTTTGTATAACTAGTTTATTTAGAAATAAAATAGGTAGCTGCACACAGGTTAACAACGAGCACGTCCCAGCAATAGAAGAAATCGGAAGCGACCTACTACTGCTGAATCAATACATTGGGAAAATTAAAGTGAACGAAGAAGAAATAGCATTAAATGGAACTTATTTGGTCAAATATTTCAACACAACAGTCAACATTGAGGGTCGAGAATACTATTCAAAAGAAATAAGTGGCAACAAACCTCTTCCAGCTTCATTACAAACAAGAGCATGGAATAGCAAAACCGAAGAAATCATATCACTGCAAAGACTCCAAAAATTGAATATGGGAAACATCAAAAGATTGGAAACACTGGAAAACAAAATAGCTTTCTACTAACATCAAGCCTCATCATCATTGTATCCGTTTGTGTTATTATCGCTTGGATTTCTAAGAAGAAGAAAACAAAAAAAGAAGATGAAATAATAGAAACGAAAGAAGCCCAACCAGAACATCCAATTGTTGTAAAATCTACAGAGGAAAAAATTAGGAAAAAGAATTCCACCATTTTTGACATCCACACATTTTAAGCAATCGGGACGATTGCATTTAAGGAGGGAGGAGTTAACACAAAATACATTTAAAATACATTTAAAATAAATATTTCGCTAACAACAACAACACACATTAAAAAATACCAAAATTAGTTCTCAAGCTGACGTTGCGTCTTCTGCAAAACCAACAAACAGTTATTTCACAACAATACCGTTGCACGCGCATCCGACGCGATTACAAAAATACAGTAATTCTGCAAGGTAGTATTTTCCCACCAACAATATTGAACGACATTGCACATGCCAACGAATAAAGCAGCTCATTTTACAATAATACCATTGCACGCGCAACACAGAAATTCTGCAAGGTAGTAAATTCACACCAACAACATTGAACAGCATTGCACGAGCGGCAGAATGACAACAGCGTGAATGAATGGCGTGATCAGCAAACCTGTTATTATAAATTAGGGTAGTTTTAAGAAAATCATTGGTTTTTATTTTGAATTACAAATAAAGACGGTTGTTGTGTCGCCATCAGCGCACAACAATTAATTTTTTTAAACTAAAATTCATAAAGGAATTTAATTTATATATATATATATATATATATATATATATATATATATATATATATATATATATTAGAGTGTTTTTTTTTTGGTTTTTGTTTTTGATTTTTTGATATCATTACTTTTTGAAGGTTTTTGCGCCAATAAAAATAATGGCGTTTTTATTTTTTTAAAATTCCAACTCCTTCAATCGCCTCTCGGCGACTAATATCGCGATTTTTGGGTACCTTACTTTGTAGAACAAAAACAGCTAAATATACTTAAAATCTGACTACACGAATCGATTCTACATAAAAAATTAGGCTTATGAGCAGTTTTTTGCCCTTTTATAATGCACCGGATAGCCATTAGGGTGGTCGGAAAAAATAATTTTTTTTAATTCTTTCATTTTAACTATTTTTTCGTATACACATTTAAAGAGGATTCTTATCTGAAAAAAATGGTATACTATACTTGTTTTGTATTAAAAAAATTATAAACTAAGTAACACTTTTAAAATTTTGTTAGAGTTCAAAAATTTTGTTATTCTTATATTATTTAAATTTTCATTGAATTAGGTTTGGAGTTTTAAGTATTCGTAATTTTAACATTATTTTATGAAATGTGTGAGTAGTGTAATGAAGAGAGTTCTGGAAACAAGAGCAGGGAGCAAAAATGTTATACTAATTTTGTATGGGAAAACTAACAGCAACGATAAGAAAATCAAGCCTGTTTTGTTAAAAGTTCTGTTGTTAAAAGTTCTGTTGTGGTTTTGATTGATATGTATGTGTGAATGTGTGTTTGAAACAGTTGATATGTTCTGTTGTTAAAAGTTCTGTTGTGGTATTTGATTGATATGTATGTATGAATGTGTGTTTGAAACAGTTGGTATGTACCAATAAGTTTTTTGAAATTGTGTGTATGTAATCAGATTCAGCGACGGTGTGAAAATAGTTTATGAAAACATCAAATTAAGTTGTTTGAATACAAAAGCTTGTTGTGAACCTTACTCAACTAAGTTGATATAAAATTTAATCGTTTAAAAAACAAATCAAAACAAAACTATTTATATTCATTTTATTTATTAATTTTTTTGGAGAATTTTATAATGTAATAAAAAATAAATCTCATATTTAAGTATATATATAATATTATTGAAGTTCATCTTTGTTGATCCAAGAATTATGTTGATTGGATCCCAACCATTTAACGTACATCTGTTGTCCCATAGTTTTAATAACTTTTTCAATCAAATATGTATTTGGATAATGTGTCGTCAATAGTTCATTTTCATAGAATCCACCAACAATCCACCAATTCTGTGTGTGATTGTAAATTATTTTGTTTCTAATATATATATATAGCTATTATAAATATGTATAAATAAATATTGTTTTTGTAAAAGAAAAAACAGTTTTGTATGATTTAGACTTTATTAAAATTTCAATTATTGTTTATTTTGAAATGTCCCCAAGCGTAGGTATTAATACCATCTTCTCTTATATAACGTTTATTATCATCATAACTTAATACAACTTTTGATATTTGTTGTGTATAAATTTCATGTAGAATAGATTTAAATATATACATTTTATCATAATATATAGTTTTATCTATCAGACAGTTACGATAATCATTAATAGTTAGTTTTTTTAAAACAGAGTTTTTTACACCTTTAGCTTTTTTGGTTTCTTCTTTATCAAGAACAGCTATTGAATACACTTTTGATCGAAGCCCAATAAATTCTAACATCCCAGCACCTTTTTGTTTTGCAAGGGGAAATTGAAAACATTATTAATTGAATAGTCTGATGTATCAAAGTTTAGATGAATATCATTGTAAATATCATTATAGAAATCGTCTGTTCTTATTGTGTAAATTAAAGAGTCAGTATCCATATAATTTAATGTTAAATTTTCATTAAATTTTGGTTGCATATACTGATAGTGAAAATCATACATTTTATATTTAGATAGTTCTAGAACTGAAAACCCTAAATATATAGGTTTATTAAACGTTACCCTATCCATACTCATTTGAATTGCAATCATATTATCGGTAAAATGTTTTGAACTGTGGAAATTAGGTTTTGCTATAAGAGCTCGTGCACCCAAATGATTATGTTCACTCTCCCAAGCATTAACGATTTTCACATTTTTACGTTTTTCAACGTTTTCCATCGTTTTTCCGTATACTGCATTATTTAAAAGTTTAAAAAAATTTTTTTCAAATTCATTTTTGGCATTGGTTCGATGAAAGGTATTTAAATCGATATACTGTTTCAACCAAGTTGATTGTTTAAATCTTAATATTCTATGAATTTTAACTAATTTTAGACCATTTCTAATACACTGCTGAAGATTTCGATAGTGAATTATATATGATTTTTTGTTAGTTAAATCGGGAATTAGTTTCTTGATATTATGATGTGTTATTGGTGGACTTTTAAGTTCAGCACAAAAGGGTAAATCATTGTGACTATCATGAAGTTCTTGAGGATAGTCTAAATCAACTTCTAAAATGTAACCAAAATCAGAGTTTTCGGTTACTTTCGAAATATCAAAGCTATCTATATCTTCAATCCATTCAAATATCTTAACAGATAGAGGAAAGGTTAAGGTGGTGAAATCAATTGTTATTCCATTTGTTAGTGTTATTAAGCTTTGTGTGATAACATTACTAAAATGTGAATACTTTGGATTTAAACGTTTGTTTTCTAATGCAGCTATCAGAGCCCATTTAAAACAATAATTATCATTATTTCTAATGTTGATGCACGCTTTTTTATTTCTGATAAATAGTGGTAGTTCTAAATATTTAGATCCTTTTATTGGACAATACTTGTTTACGTTTATCTCAATTCTATTTATAGAGACTAGAGCCCAACCACTATCTCGCTCTTGAAATTCATCCATTTTGGTAACTATTTCTATACTATGACTATCGTACACGTCTGAGAGATCTTGTTCTAATTGAACTATTACCATTTTCGTTTGAAAAGATTTCATACTAATTAGAGCACTATCATCATCATCATTTTCATTCTTATTAGTTTTTGAGAATTTTATATATTCTGCAAAAAGTTCTATATTGAATTTAATATTTAGATGTTCTAATAACATATTTTTTAAAATATTTATAATGCTTTCTTTTGCATTCGAAAATAAAATGTTTGCTGAAAGCTCATCTTCCTTTTTATTTTCGTATACAAAAGTTTGGATACGCTTATTAAATAAATTTTTGCTTATATATATATCATTGTTCATAAACAAACGATTATTTTTTTTTTATGTTCATTAGTTCTCAAATGATGAGACCAAGAACCTTTTCTTATATTTAATTTACAAGTTTCACATCGTGTATAGCTGCATGATGGAGTTTCTTCAATATTTTCTAGTTTAACAATTTTTTCACTTTTTAAATTTAATATTGTTTTAGTTGTTTTTGAGTTCATATGTTTATTATTTATATGTCTCTTAAAATTAAATTTGGATACGAAAGACGTTCCACATATCTCACAGATAAACATAATGCAACAACAGAAATGAAAGTAACGTTCTGAAAGTATTTGAAATTGAAATAAACATAAACTATAGATTTGTTGTTAATATCTATAACATACCTGGACTTAGTGTAGATGTTTATATTTATATATATATATATATATATATATATATATATATATATATATATATATATATATATATATGTGTGTGTATTTAAATATCTCGCAATTTCAATAATTTTTAAATTAAATCAAATACCGTTTCCACTTTTTTATATTTATATAAATTAAATTATATAAAAATTATAATTTTGTGTTTTAAGAATACTTTTTATTATTTTAAAACCACTTGTATCAGCTTTTAAAAAATGCTTTCTATTTTTGTGAGCGATGTGTTTTCTCAGAATGGCGAAATTCAATTGTTTCATTAAAACTCATTAACAAAGGTTCGTATATACATTTTGTATTCTTACTAAAATAAAACTTTATTAAAATTGTTGTGGTCAAGTTCAGAGATAATGTTAAAAAAAAAACATTTTTTAATCACATTTTTAATTCAGTACATATTTCATACTATACTATTATTAGCATAATAACAGAATATTGTTCTTGTTTGCTTAACATACAGCTTTATCAATCACCTCTATTTTGGGTGTGTTATATGATCTCAAGCCCGATGAATATATTTCAAGTGCAAGTTTTTACGATCTAACAAAAATAATAACAAATATTTTTTTTTTTTTTTTTACTTAAAAAATTTTTTTATTTTTATTAATTTTTAAGTTTTATGTATTAGAAATGCAATATATCGATTAAACAAATAATTTCGGATAATATTTATCTTTTAATTTTAATATATAACATAAATAATAATTTAACAAATAATTTCGGCTTCTGTTTGTTGTCATCGTCAATGGCATTTAACAATCAAATTATTTGTTTGGTGTATCTTGTGCTAAAACGATAATAATTAATATTTAGATTTTTATAATAAATAAAAACTATTTACCTAAAATTACCTGTTGTTGCTGCCTGTATATTTAGTTCGTAATATACATCACTGCTTCCTTTTCTATTTTTTATAAAATTCTGCAATACAGTCATCATCAAGGGTATCGTTAAATATACCGGGTAGGTATATGTATTTGCTGTTTTCCACCAAACAGCGAATTTTTATTCCAAAGCGTGTCTGTACACGCTCTAGTTTTGAAATTTTATACTTATGATTAAAAACCATATCCTTTACGGAGAGAATGGTTTTGTCTTGACATTTTTTAAAAATTTTTTTTAAATGTGCTTCCATTTCTATTGATTTACTTGACTTGAATAACAATTAAAGAAAACTAGATATAGTTTTTATACAAAATTAAGAGATGTAATTTTATAGCTTTGCAATCTTTTCATTGTTTTTGTTTATAAACATGAAAAATTCCTAAAATGTGTGAGAAATTTTTTTGCGATGTTTTTTTTTTTTTCTTATCGTTATATATGTTTTTAATTTTAAAAAGTTATCGTTGCGGTTTTTTCATTTTTATAAAGTTTCTAGTTCATCAAATGCATGAGAAATTTTAGTGCTTACAAAGTTTTTACTGATAAATATATGTTTTAATTTTAAAAAGTTTCTGTTGCGGTTTTTCGTTTATAAAGTTTCTAGGTCATCAAATGCGTGAGAAATTTTAGTTGTTGTAGGGATTTTTACTGATAATATATTTTAATTTTAAAAAGTTTCTATTTGAAATGTGTTTTCTACTTCATTATAATGATCTTCATCGTCATCTTCATCAGTACTGTCATGCAAGTTGTTATAGAATGCATATTGCTTCTTCTTTTTAATGATTAGAGTATATAATCCATTCACTTCTTTAACTTTTTTTAAAATGTGTGGAGTTGTGTTTAGATAATCCATTTGATTTTTAGTAATAATCAGAAATCGTTTAGGTAAATAAATATGATATTCTTTATTTACAAGACATCTTATACTTTCACCATATTTTGTATCTACTCGTTCTATCTTGTTGATTTCATATGCAGTATTTTCTTCCATATCCTTTAAAGGTAAGTATATAATATTAGGATTTTGAAACAATTTTCTTAAACTTGCTCTCATTATTTTGCTTTCAACTTTTCACCGTAAAACGAATTTTCAAACTGATTCTTTATATTCAATAATTGATACTATAAGGTGTTTTTAGAAATTTTAATAACTTCTTATCAATTGCGGTTAAGCATAAATATTAAAAAAGTATACGTATGTATGTATGTATGTATGTAATATATATAAACAGCTGGTGTTTTAATCTTATTGTATTCAAGTTTGTGTGTTATATATATATATATATATATATATATATATATATATACCTTATTTATAATGAGAGATTTAGTTGAATTAAAAACTTTGATAAATATGTATTGGGGTCAATTTTTAAAAACTGGTGATAAATATTGCACTTGTCATGCACAGTGGAAAACTTTTCAAATAATAAATGCAATAGTTTTGGATATTATAATGCAGGTGTTCCTAACCGCAGAAGGAGGGACAAGAACTCAAATTTTTTCTCTTAATAGAGGACAAGATATGCCAGCAAATATTCCAATATTTCAATTTAGTCACAATCAACATATAAAAATTGAGGTTATCGGTGGTATGATATCACTAGTTGGAACAGTCTATGAAGGTGGTTTTAAAGATATAAATGTATACTCATACAAACCATCGTGTGTTTATAGTGAAATAGAGGCTAAAGTTTTCAGAGGTACAAATAAACTATATAATGATAAGACTGGTATCCACTCATTGAATAAAAATCAACAAAAACCTCCCCTCCTTCAAAAAATGGTTAATGATAGTAAAGTTAAGAAGGGAGGTAGTGACGGTGGTGGTGATGACTCAGTTGATAACTCATTCAAAGACGACGATTATTAAATTAGTATATATAAATATGAGAAACAATTCTTATCATCTCATTTAAAAATATATCGCTAACTTAAGAACACGTCTATTAAAAAGAAAAACTAAAATGAAAAATATTTTTATCATATTTTTTTCATATATCTATATCATACAAGTGTTTTCAGCTTCATTACCTATTTATTTGAGTGGAAATGAACTTAAAAATACAGAATTTGCTATAAAATTACCAAATAATGATACTGTGAGCATACAACTAAATTTCAAACTTTTAAAGTTTAGTAATGATTTAAATAAAAACATCGAGTCAACAACAAAAGCAGAATATAAATCAAACGAAGAACAAGAAGACTCCCCACCGCCTATAAATCAATCTTTTACTGTTGAACAAGCTATTGAAACATTTAGGCAAGATTTAGTAAAAAAAAGAAAAAAATATTGCAGGAATAATTGAAAGTTCGGCTCCATTTTATAGACATTTTCAACTCCAATACAAAGATAATATAAAATTGAGAATCCGTTGTACATATGACAGCAATTACTTGAAACGTCGATTAAATATTTCATGCTTCGAATATCGTCAAGTTGAATACGAGAGAATTTTAAGTAATGGTGAAATTGAGGTGGTTTCTGAGGATGACACTACATACCGATCCGATGTTACATTAATCAACATTCAAGATTATACACATGATTTGGATATGGAAATAATATAAATTAGCTGATATGATGAAATACATTTACTACTAGTTAATATAAACTTTGATGTTGATGTGTTAGGAAGTTTTATTTAACACAAATAAAAAAATAAAAAAAAAATATATAAATAAAATAAGAGAAAGAATGAATAACGAGTTTTATTCTAAAATTTTACATGACTTCATGAAGGAAGAAACGCTTTTGTGGTATGAACATGAGATTATTTTGAAAAAATTAAAAGCTCAATTCGATGAATATGCATTTTATAAGAAAAGTAAATCAAAATTTGGATATCATTATACCAATTGTGTGTGGTCCAACGATGAAACAGCTTGTGGACCTGATACCTGTAAATGTTCCCTTATCGATAAAAGTTGGAATCAAGCATTATATATAATGAATTTTTATAATAATTTAAAAACACATACTTTATCAACAGTTCTACAGTCTCCGTTGTGACTTGATTAGTATTAAACATTGTCTGAGGATAGAATATTAGTTGTAGACGTACAAGGTTTTTATCTCAACAATAAATTCATCGTAAAAGAACTGAGTATTTTAATTGACGACTCACAAATTCAAACATTTATTATTAAACCACCTTTTCAATATTCATTGCTGACAACAAAAGAAAAAGATTCAATTAATTGGCTTTATAATCATCATCATGGCTTAAAATGGAAAGATGGCGATTCAACCTTAACAAATATTATGGAATATTATATTAAACATCTTAAAGATAACAATTTTATTTATTATGTTAAAGGATTAGAAAAAATTAAGTGGATTCAAAATATTTTTAAAGATGAAATTAATTTTTATAACCTAGATGATCTAAATTGTCCAAATTTAAAAACGTTATATCAAAACAAGTAAGAAAATTATAGTCGGTCTAGACCGACTATACGATACCCTATACCATGCGTTTAGAAACCCTATGTCTTAGGCCCAACTAACTGGACATTGTAAATAAGCAAAAACCAAATTTGAGTGGGATTTTTATTAATTTTTTTGGCTGCAGATATGAAAAAGTTCATATCGGATGCTATATCTATAAAGGGACTAGGTCCAAAAATGGACCGATCCTGATCATGTTTGGTAAAGTCTCTTGTATTTTGCAAAAATATGTACAAACAAAATTTGAGAAGAATCAGTGCAATATTTTTGTTTTTTAATAGATTTAAGTGAAGATCGGGAAGCAGCTCTATATGGGGTCAAAGGGATCATTTTTGGACTACTCATTAGTGGATGTAATGAATGCATACAAACCCAATTTGAGTAAGATTTATATGACAATTTGGATCTTATGGCAATTTATGTCGATTTCATATGGGTAATTTGTATGGGGGCTAGGTCTGAACATGGACCGATTCTCACCAATTTCAATAGCGTTCATCCCATGGCCGATAAAAGCTTATATACCAAATTTCATCAAAATATATTCATATTTGCGACCTGCAGTTTGATTACAAGCTTTACATGGACACACAGACGGACGGACGGACGGACGTACGGACGGACATTGTTAAATCAACTCAGAAAGTGATTCTGATTCGATCGGTATAATTAAAGATGGGTCTAGGTCAAATATTTTTGGTTGTTACAAACAGCAGCACAAAGTCATTATACCCAAACCACATAGTGGTATAGGGTATAATGATAAATCTATAAATGTTTGTTGTTATCATAGGAAATATTGTATATGTGCTGAAAAAAATGTAATACTCTTAAGAAAGTTTATTAAATCAAATATTAATAAAGAAAACGTAAAATTATAAAAAAAAGCATTTTTTTAATAATATTATTTAACACTTAAATCGATTAAAATAAACATCAATCATCAGTTCATTCTGAATACTTGTAATGTCAATAACAATCTCTTTAACCGGAAACACTTCAACTTTGGTTGGAGAATATTTTCCTCCAATTGAACTGCCTACAAATTATGTCTGTGGACTTATTGATTTTGTAGAATTCAATTCCATACCCAATGTAGATGTTTACAACAATTTGTTTCATATAGGAAATTATACTATTACTGTTCCAGTGGGCTCATACGAACTTGAGGATATTGATTTTCACTTAAACTTATGCTTAAGAGATATCGATAAATCAATTAACCTAACAATTGAAGCTAACAATAACACCCTTAAAACTGAAATAACCTCATCTATGGATATAGATTTTTCACAACCAAACAGTATAGGAAAGTTGCTTGGATTTAGCAAAAGAAAATTAGAAGTAATATAAAAATAAACGAAAAACCTCGAAATGTCATTTATTTACCAGTCAACTGTCGACAAGTGAACTTATAAATTTTAGAGGAGAAAAAATCACTCTTAGAATCCACTTCAAACCAGAATAATGATCATTTTCAATAAAAACGTAATGCAAAGAGGATTTCCGTTCAATTCTTCGTCAACTCACATTCGAGAAAGTATAAAAAATAAAAAACCGTTGTCATCATCTAATACAGAATACTTAAACTCATTGGGATTTATTCTTCAATCATGAATGAAATATTAAATGTTCTTCAAAAACCTATGTATGATGAGAGTATCGTAAAAAGGGAATATCATAGTTACTCTCCATATCTAAAATCATTCAACAACAATGATGAGATTCGTATACCAATTCAAAATCAAGATCTCTTCGTCTTACCAAGTGAGAGTATGATTTACATTCATGGTTTTATAGTAAAGAAGGAAGCAACCAAAGAGGTTCCAGCTATAGAATTGAAATTTAAAAACAACTTTGCTTCATATTTGTTTGATGAAATTCGTTATGAAATTAATGGTTTTGAAGTTGATCGTACACGCAAACTTGGAATTTCATCTACCATGAAAAATTTTGTATCATTGAATAAGGCTGAAAGTGATACATTAAAAAACGCTGGTTGGTGTCCTAAAGAAACTTTTGTTTTGGAAAAAAGTCATTTTAGTTGTTGTATACCTCTGAAAATGTTGATGGGTTTTGCTGAAGATTATAACAAAATACTATTAAATTCAAAACATGAGCTCATCCTTCAACGTTCTACATCCGATGAGAGATCATATTATTGTACAAATACAACTGATAAGTTGAAATTAACAATTCTGGATATAACATGGAAAATGCCGCACATTCAACTATCGGACTTTGCAAAATTGGAAATGTTTAAGATAATCAACAGCAAACATTCTATACCAATAGGGTTTCGAAGTTGGGACTGTCATGTAAATCCTGTGTTACCAAAGAGTACAAAGGTTTTATGGAATGTAAAGCTTTCTCCACAAAACGAAAGACCACGATTTCTTATAATTGGTTTACAAAAAGAGAAAAGTAAAGAACAAGAAAATAATTTTGACCATTGTAATATATCTAATTTAAAAGTATATCTAAACTCAGAGTCATATCAATATGATGATTTAAATAATCATTTCGAAATGGGTCAATATTCTGTTCTATATAATATGTATGCAAAATTTCAACAAAGCTTTTACATGCGAGAACCTGAACCATTGCTAGATGTTGATGAATACAAGTCTTATGCACCGCTTATTGTTGTTGATGTTTCACATCAAAATGAGACTGTTAAAATTGGACCTATTGATGTACGAATTGAATTTGATACTGAAGCAAACAAACCCATTCCAGATAATACATCAGCATACTGTTTAGTTATTCATGATCGCTTAATTGAATACTCACCTCTAACAAGCGAAATTAGAAAAATTATTTAATTATAACATTTCTCTTGAAATTTTTAATAAATGAAAAAAATATGTTTATTTATAAATAAAACAAGATCTTTTTAATTCTTAATCGTTGTATTTTATTAAAGCAATTATAATTTCTTCTTATTAGATTAGTCTCGAAAACAAAAATTTTAAACATAAATGACCACAGTTTATTGTATTAAAATTTTGATATCTATCATAATTATCACTAATGTTTTTTCCTAAATATTTTATTAAATGTTTCGGTGGTTGCAAGTTACCAAAGCTATCAAAATATTCAATTTGATTGTTGTTTTTCCAGTACGCTACCCAATGTGTGCCAGGTCCCTTTGAAGTATCCAGATTGATTATTCCACATTCTTTTTTAAATGGTGTACTTGGAAGAGTGTTGCACATAAACACCCCTCTAAAATTTGGAATATGTTTTGCATATTTTCTCAAGTCTACATCAGAAAGGGCTCTTTTAGGTAGCGTCATTAAAAATTCTGTTGATAAGGTTTTAAATATAATCCAAAACCTTTTTTATATGGTTTTAGGAACATGCCTTTTCCCATCGCGATGGCTTCCATTGTGCTATTGTGTCGTTTTGCATCAGTCAACTGCTGCTTTCCATTTTTAACTACATTGATTGCTTTTGCAATACCAGATACACCACCAGCTAAACCACCAAGTGCGCCCAGTGCAGCAAATATAGGTGCAAGTGGAAGAAAACCTCCAGATTTTGGTAGCGGTATTATTGGAGGTGTTTTTATTACTGATTTTTTTTTTTCCCTTGAAAATATTGTTTACAACTTTTCGTGAAATCTTTATAGCATCTTTCAAGTTTTCAGTTTTCTTTATATTCTTTCTTGAACTTTTCAATGCATGTCTAAAAAGTTGATGTTCATTTACTGGAGACGATCTTTTAGTTTTACTAATAACGTTACCCATTCCGAATTTTGTTTTTGCTTTCATTGCAGTAGTAACAAACCAAGCGTTTGATTTTTCGCCCAAACTACTATCACTTGCTTTAACCCTTTGCCAAGCCTTTTCAGCTAAGATTCTATCAGCAATATGTCTTTTCTCTAAACCTTTATTGTTTGAGTATGCTATATCGTGCTGTCTGCAAGCGGTATCCAACGGATTGATTCCTTGATCACCTCTATCTAAACGTTTCTTTAATTTTGTACCAGGTCCGCAAAATTGATAACCGGGTAAATGAAGTTCAATAGGAAGTTTATTAATTATTTTATTCAGAAACCCTTTACCAATGAAGGATGGATGACGACTGAATATCTTTTTATAAATGATAGTCATATCAATTGGTACTTTATCGATTAAAGATTGAAATTAAATTGATTGAAAACAAATAAAAGAGCCTGGTTTATATATTATGTTATAATTAGACTTCAGAATGCGTTTTTTTAAACAACAGAAAAGCATTAATGTAAAGAATATTGAATCAAAGTTCGATTCATCAAATAAAATTCGTCATAGTTCATTACTACCGAATTCTATTCGAGCTCTTATTGTGGGTCCATCAAATTGTGGAAAAACAAATGTGATGATCAGTCTTATCGAGAGTCCCCATGGATTGAAATTTGAAAATATTTACTTATATTCAAAATCAACACAACAACCGAAATATAAGTACTTAGAAAATTTAATTAAACCTCTCAAGATGATAAATTTTTCATCATTTTCCAATAATGATGATGTTCTATCCCCAGACGAAGTTAAACCGAATTCAATATTTATATTCGATGATATAGCTTGTGAGAAACAAAATCATGTACGTTCTTACTTTTGTATGGGTCGTCATAAAGACATTGATAGTTTTTATTTATGTCAAACTTATACACGTATACCAAAACACTTGATTCGCGATAATGCAAATATGATTATAATGTTTAAACAGGATGCAATGAATATTAAACATATTTACAATAATCATGTTGGTTCTGATATGACTTTAAAAACATTTTATAAGTTATGTGCCGAGTGTTGGAAAGAAAAATATGGTTTTCTAGTTATTAACAAAGATGATCCTATGAATAATGGTCGATCTAGAAAAGGTTTCGATGTATTTATAAATCTATAAAAGAAATATTATGGATATTTTAAAATCAGTATACAATCAATTATTAAACTAATAACTTCTCAACTATAATCTGCTACTATCTAATAAATCGCTAACTGCTAATCTGATCTGTTTGTTTTGCTTCTATTTCAATCTATCAATATGAATACAAATCTAGTTAATAATCTTATTAAAACTCGAAATATTTTAAAAAAGAAATATAAAAATATTTTACTTGGGGAAATCGCAAATGATGAGATGTTAGAAAAGACATTTAAACCAATATCAAAACCATTAAAATAAATAGCTCAATCAACTAATAATAATAATATTATAAAACATGAAAAGTATTTGGATAACACTATTGCAATACATCCCGATCAAAGTATTCAATATAATTTATCAAAAGTTAATTTAAATATATATTTTAAAACCTATGGACCTCATAAGGACAAAAATCAAATATGGAGACTAGATAATGAACCCATCACTTTCAATTCAACCAATATTACTGTAGGTAATTCAAAATGACCCTTTACATCAGGTTTATATGAATTGCTAGTTTATAAGAAACCAATCAGTTATAATAACACAGATTTAAATAATTATAAACAAATATTGGAGATGACTAATGCTTATAAACGAAATAACAGCATTAATGGACAAATAAAAGGAAATCGTTCAATTAAATATACAACGATTATTAAAAACCTATTTAAACAACAGACAATTCATAAGGGAAAAGGTTTAATGAAGTTGAATACAAAAAAGGTCAATTATGTTTATTGGGATGATCCTAACGAATTGGTTGATAGATTACGTCTATTGATTTCATCCACAACAGCTGGTCACTCAAATCATAATAATGAAATTGTATCAATTATTGAGGAATTGAGAGAAGCAAAGATTATTATATAAATAGACTTAAAAATATTTAACAATTCATATACATAAAATGCCTATCGATAAGTTTGGACATTATATTGAACAATCTGCAAGATATCAAAATCCGTATTTCAAGATTCATTTGGATAGTGATCGTAATTTCAACTTTAACTTGCGGAGAATAAAAAATATTGCTAATCCTGTATTGGAAAACGATGCTGTGAACAAAATTTATATGAAAAGTTATTTTAGTGAAATAAAGAAACAACTGAATACAATTTGTATGGAGAGAATTAAGGAAACGGAGAATCGTTTTAACGAAATAATACAACAACAAAACGTGTTGTGTACAGAAAAATTCGGGAATTTAGAAACAAGTTTAAGTAAATTAATACATGATCAAAGTATCTTACAAAATAATCTCGATCAATCACTAAAAGAAATGAGATCATTATTTAATTATAAAATTGATTCAGTTGAAGAACGTCTTAAGCTCATTACAAAACATTTAAACATTGAAATATAAATCGTTTTCATTTAAATCCTACATCAACAGCATTTAAATTGATGTAATCTAAGATAGATGTTAGAAATGGAGCGACAAGAAGTGGTTTAGGAGCTTCATAAACAAGCACGCAGAAATTTCATTCGACGTCGAGTGGTACACAAGGGAATTGACGATCTTTGGCAAGCAGATCTTGTTGAAATGGGTGTTTATTCACAATATAACAAAGGTTATAGATTTATTTTAACACTTATAGATACATTTTCAAAGTTTGCTTGGGCTGTTCCCGTAAAATCGAAAGGTAGTGAAGATATTACCAATGCTATGAAATCTATTTTTTTACTAAAGAGATTTCCAAAAAACTTGCAAACTGACAATGGTAAAGAGTTCTATAATAAAATATTTCAAAACCTGATGAAAAAACATAATATCAACCACTATTCTACATATAGTATCATGAAAGCGTCTATTGTAGAACGATTTAATAGAACTCTAAAAGGAATGATGTGGAAAAAGTTTAGTCTACAAGGAAATTATCAATGGATACATATATGCAAGGATTTAATTAATCAATATAATAATAAAAAACATAGAACAATTGGAATGAAGCCAAATTCTGTTAACATAGAAAATGAAAGTTCTATATTAAAACAAGCCTATAATCATCCCAAAATATATAAATTTGGCAAACTAAAAGTTGGAGATCACGTTCGAATTAGCAAATATAAACATATTTTTGCAAAAGGATATACTCCAAACTGGACAACTGAAATTTTTAAAATTCGTACTTTACAGAACACAAACCCCATTACTTATTTATTAGAAGACTATCAAAAGAATCCGATTGTTGGTGGATTCTATGAAAATGAACTATTGAAGACATTATCCAAATACATATTTGATTGAAAAAGTTATTAAAACTATGGGACAACAGATGTACGTTAAATGGTTGGGATTTTCCAATCAACATAATTCTTGGATCAACAAAGATGAACTTCAATAATATTATATGTATATATACTTAAATATGAGATTTATTTTTTATTACATTATAAAATTCTCCAAAAAAATTAATAAATAAAATGAATATAAATAGTATTGTTTTGATTTGTTTTTAAACGATTAAATTTTATATCAACTTAGTTGACTGAGGTTAAGAACAAGCTTTTGTATTCAAACAACTTAATTTGATGTTTTCATAAACTATTTTCACACCGTCGCTGAATCTGATTACATACACACAATTTCAAAAAACTTATTGGTACATACCAACTGTTTCAAACACACATTCATACATACATATCAATCAAATACCACAACAGAACTTTTAACAACAGAACATATCAACTGTTTCAAACACACATTCACACATACATATCAATCAAAACCACAACAGAACTTTTAACAACAGAACTTTTAACAAAACAGGGTTGATTTTCTTATCGTTGCTGTTAGTTTTCCCATACAAAATTAGTATAACATTTTTGCTCCCTGCTCTTGTTTCCAGAACTCTCTTCATTACACTACTTGTGTGATCTTAAGAAAATAACTGAAAAAAGAATTAGACGGATTCCAGGTAAATGCATTATATATTATTTTAATAAAATTATATAACTAGTTACGTTTTTCCCTAAGATATTCGGTCGTGTACAAAGTTAGACGTTTTACGTCGATTTTATACAATCCTTAATCCTATTGGAAAACACAATATTTTCGTAACAGCTTCTACTGTTGTATCCGAAATAGAGGAAGATGTGCAAAAGTTGAATTTATATCCCAAGCAGCGTTATTACCTGCGTAATAAAATCATTCAAATTTACAAAAACTTTAAGAATGTTCAAAACAATTTTAAACCAAGAAGTTTAGTTCAAAAACCATACATTGTAAGATTTTACGACCAGCTCTCTGATCCATTTCCTTGTACCCAAGAACGTGAGCGAGCGACACC
The DNA here is from genome assembly GCA_963682025.1 of Cordilura impudica. NCBI lineage: Eukaryota > Metazoa > Arthropoda > Insecta > Diptera > Scathophagidae > Cordilura > Cordilura impudica. The sequence goes on along the minus strand of OY821518.1, from coordinate 149,305,203 downwards.
AAAACGAGAATTAGAACTTTGTCTTGAAAAGGAACTGGATGTTGGAGAAGCGCACGAAGAATCTGATAGTGAAACCAATGACCCAAATTGGTTGCTTGATGAAGCAAAGTCAAAAGTTTCCACGTTTGTTTTTATTAGTCCAAATATCTGTGAACTCTTGGATAGTCTGGGAATTTCTTCCACTTCTATGTCGCGCCTTTTCTTAGAACTTAAACAGCTCAATAATGTGAGAGGAAAATCATCGAAATCCACTGTATGGAATATGCGAAATAACGAACGCCAGGAATCGTTTAGAAGGCTTCACCAATTTAAATTTCCAAACCATTTAATATTGCATTGGGATGGTAAAAAGATGCAGAACATCAGTAACGATATGGTGGAAAGATTGGTGATCAGCGTATCTGCACCAAATGGACTGCAAAAGCAAATATCCTGCAATTTCATCGAAGATGGTTCAGGTCAAACTATTGCAAATGAATTGAAAAAACAGTGCGAAGAGTTAAAAATTACACACAATATTGTTGGGCTTTCGTATGATACAACAGCATCAAATTCCGGTAGAAAAAGTGGAGCAGCAATATTGTTTGAAAAATCCATTAGTTTGGATTCAAACCCAAAACATTTAAACCGAAGACCATGCCGTCTACATCAGAAAGAATCATGTGTAGCAAATCCATTCAAAGCTGTTGTCATGAAAAGTGTTGGTGCTGGAATTCCGATATTTGCCCAGTTTCGAAAATGGTTCAACCAAAACAGCAGTTTGAAAATTACACCGGCTTTACATTCCAAAACACTTAAACCAATACTGGAAAAAAATAAACAAGCATTGATAGATTTTTATGAAAAACAGACCAAAATTAATCATCATAGAGCAGATCACCGGGAAGTAGCGGAACTAGCACTTGTGCATTTAAATGCGAACTCAAATTACAAAATTAAATCTTGTGGAGCAGATCACCATGCTAGATGGCTCTCTAAGGTTATATACATTTTCAAAATTTTGCTATTTATAGAGCATTTTAATATATCGGAAATCTTAGTAGAACAGTTCGAGTCGATGCTTATATATTTCATAACAGTTTATTTAAAGTATTGGTTTACTTGTGAATCTACTATATATGCGCCAAAAAATGATTTAGATTTCCTAACGGAGCTTCATGAATCTTCCCAAATCGAAGGAAAATATTTTCCTTTGATCGCAAGAAGTGCTAAATCTACTCAACTACGTCATATGGATTATTTAACCGAAGAAAATGCAATATTTTCAATATTTGATGACAGAATTTCAGTGGAAGAAAAAGAAAGTCTACGTGTTAAGTTGTTAGGAATTAATAGTCAAGGTCAACTAATGCAACTCATAAAAATTGATCCAAACATAAGCCTTTTTTCAAGTGATTTAGAAGAAGATAAAAATCAAATATTCAATCAACAAGTATTTATACCGAACAACTTGTTGGTAAAATTTCACGGTTGAACACTTATGGGTTAGTAAAAAATAGAGATGAATTGTTTAGCTCTATCAGCAATTGAAAAAAGGGTAATTAATTAAATAATTCCTATTTATTGTTTCTAATAAATAAAATGTTTTATTAAATAAAATGTACTTTGCAATAAAAATTACAATACAAAAAAATGTTGATACTTGCAAATAAATTTAAGGCTTCATAACTTTTTAACGGGTAGTAACAAAAATAAGTATAGTATACCATTTTTTTCAGGAAAGAGTCCTCTTTAATTGTGTATATTAAAAAAATAATAAAAATTAAAGAATAAAAAAATCGATTTTTTCAGACCACGCTAATGGCTATCAGGTGAAATGTAAAAGCGTAAAAAAATTTTTATAAGCCTAATTTTTCATGTGGAATAGATTCGTAAAGTCAGGTTTTAAGTATATTTAGCTGTTGGAAACATTAGTGTCGAATGCTAGGTGTTGTTTTTGCAACATAAAAATAAAAGACTTTTTAAGAGCACTCGATTTAAATTCAATTGTTTAATTTTATTCAATTTAATATTTTCAAGAGCTTTAAAATTTAATGTCTTTTTATCGCGATGTCTGCCGTAAGCCAAAAATTGAACTCACTCCTCCTTGTGATTTGCCAACAATATATATATGTACGCGAAATTATAAGTTCATATGTATGTACATATGTACGTATTTAAAATAGAAAATATTAACATCTTTGGCCTACGTGACAAATCAACAAGGACCGTTAGTCGAGATAAATATGAAGACAAAGTAAAATAAAAAAACAGTATACTTTAAAATAATTTACATTTAAAAGAGAGTATACGGTGGACAAAATATACAAGGTATGACATCAAATGTTGACTTGTTTAACCCTTTGTTAACGGCGGTAACATTCCTCCGCCCGTAAGCGAGTCCGGGATACAAGCTTGCTCATGATCATCACCGACGTTCAAAACAGCTATCTTCGTCACCGGCCTCTTTAATACGCCAAACTGTGTCTTTACCATCACCTTCCGTACTTGCCCATCTGCAGCTACCACTGTGTCTATAATTTTGCCTTTAGGCCAACATCTTCTTGGAAGATTTTCATCAACGATGATGGCGATTGCCCCGATTTTTACAGGAGGTACTTTAGCAAACCATTTGCTTCTACGGGATATTATCGGTATGTATTCCTTTACCCAGCGGCGCCAGAAACGGTCGGCAAATGCTTGCGTTTGTTGCCATCGTTGGCGTAAATTTCCGCTATCGTCGAGGAATGGTTTGTAGCCATCGCAAGAGCCAATCAGTAGATGGTTTGGAGTAATTGCGTCATCATCTTCATGTTCAACTGAAACAAAGGTCAGCGGTCGAGAATTAATAATCGATTCAATTTCGCAAAGAGCACTTTTTAAGTTTTCGTCGTTGAAATTTAGTGCGGGATAAAGGCTGTATAGTACATTTTTTACGGATCTTATTAGTCGCTCCCATACACCACCCATGTGAGGCGCGCCTGGTGGGTTGAAGTACCATCTTGTTTTGTCGAATTTTATTTGTATATTTGAAAAATTTATTTGATTGATTTCATCTTTAATGATATTTTCAACTGCTTTAAAGTTGGTACCGTTGTCTGTATAAATCTCCCTAGGCGTGCCGCGCCTGGCGATGAAGTTTCTAATACATAAAATACAGGAACTGGTATCCAAATTATGAGCGACTTCTAAATGAATTGCGCGTACAGTTAGGCAGGTGAAAACTACTCCCCATCGTTTTTCTCTTCTTCTTCCAACGGTTACTAATAATGAGCCAAAAAAGTCTATACCGACAAATGTGAAAGGGCGTTGGAAGGCGCCTAGACGGGCAGCTGGTAGCTGAGCCATTTGAGGGGCCTGTGGTGTAGCAGAATAATTTTTACATATTTGGCAAGAATTACGTACCTTTTTATACATGACCCGCAGACGGGGTATATAAAATAGACTTTTTATTTTTGTTTTTATCCTTTTTTTTGGATAGGGTTGTACTAATTTGTTCAACCTGGTAAAATGTTATATTAAGGAGTTTGTCTAGGCAATATCACCAAGACAATTCTGTATTATAACACAAGCACTTGAACTTGGTTACAGGGAAAATGTTATTGTTTAGGGGCTTGTCTAGACAGCAACACCAAGACAATTCTATATCATAACACAAGCACTTGAACTTGGTTATATGGTTTTGAAAGACTAACTTGTTCTGTTGGTTTGTTATCTCTCTTTTATTTATAAAAAGGTTCAAGCTTATATACTAATTAAATCATAAATAACAGAAAATAAAAGTAAAATAAAATATGCGACTTAGCATAAGTAACAAAGTTGACAAACCCCAGACATGCAGTCAGCAATAATTGTTTGAATAAAATAAAATTAAAATAAATAAAATATGCAATTTAGCGTAAGCAACAAAGTTAACAAACCCCAGAAATGCAGTCAGCGACAATTGTTTGAATAAAATAAAATTAAAATAAATAAAATATGCAATTTAGCATAAGCAACAAAGTTAACAAACCCCAGAAATGCAGTCAGCGACAATTGTTTAAATGTGATCATAACTTTGTATGTATGTCAATATGTTTGTACATATGAACAAAAGAATTGCTGACTGTATTTCAAGCTTATTAACCCAGCTTATGTAGTAATGGAAACCAATAATTCAGGGTTATTTTCATAGTTTCAGATGTATGTAAGTATGTTTGTTACTTTAGCAAATGTACTGACGTACAAATAAACGAAATTCATACTGACGTACAAATAAACTCAATTCTTTGTGAAGAATTGAACAATTTTGTTGATCACTGCTTCATGGAAGTGGTGGTGAAAATCTTCATGGAATGAACGTACAATAAGGAACGTAATATGATGCTTTGCTGGCAGCACAATTTCATCCTCATGATTATTAAGGCGGTTTACACGGCTGTGGCATCTTACAACTTCGTTGTCATCTAAGTAGGGGTTGAGACGGTATAGCTTGCTTGATTTTTCTACATTTTCTCCATGTTTTAGCTCGGAAATTTCCTGATGAAATTCGTTGCGCTGTGCGTATTTTATAATAAATAGTTTTGCTTGATGAGTCATTTCATATGTGACTGTAGAATGGTATTCTTGTTGTTTAATTGCGGCTTTTAGTTTTGCGATGTATAACAAGAATGTTGCTATTGCTCGGTAGAGTCTTTTCCAATTTGAAAAATACTCGAAATTAATAAAGTTTAAATTTTTTGGTTTTCGGTCAATTAGTAATACATGACGTCTATGCTCAGAAGAGTTTCTTGGCCCCAAGTCTTCACATTTAGGCCATTGGCTAGAGTCGTTGTGCAGAAAATCAGGTCCGTTAAACCATAGGTTCATATTTTTTCGTGTTGTTATTTTTGTTGCAAAATCGGCTGGGTTCATTTTTGTTGATACCCATTTCCATTGGCTGACGTGTGAATGTTCTAAAATTTCTCCCACTCGGTGCATAACAAACTGTTGGAAGTTTCTTGGGTCCACCCGTAACCATTGTAGCACAGTTTTAGAGTCCGACCACCAGTATCTTGAGGATATATGCAAACGTTGAATTTTTTGCACTGTGTTTGCTAGTCTTACTCCGATAAGAGCGGCTTGCAGTTCCATTCGGGGAATCGAAAGAGGCTTAAGAGGTGCTACTTTGCACTTGGCAGCTACGAGGGTGACAGTAATACTGTCGCCTAGTTTTACAACCAGATAGCTGACAGCAGAATAAGCATATTCGCTTGCATCAACGAAAGTGTGTAGTTGAACGTCGTCGGCCCCGCATAGCATCTGAGAATAGCATCGTGGAATTTCGAAATCAGAAATGAGTGGAATTGACGATTTCCATTGAGACCATTTTACGTTTAAGCGTTCGTTTAATGGATCATCCCACCCAATGCAGGCACGCCAGACGTCTTGCAGCAAAATTTTTAGACCTATGGTATGGCACGATAGGAACCCTAGTAGATCAAATATTGACATGAGAACTTGGAGGCACTCTCTTTTAGTTGGCACAAGATCCTCATCGATAATGTTGCGTCGCAGACGCGCAAATCTGCAATTATATTTGAAAACGTCAGCAACTGGATCCCAACACATGCCTAAAACTCTTTCGGTGGCGCCCCATTGTTTCACATCTTGAGACGTCTTGGAAACATCAGACAATTGACATAAAACTGCGGAAGAGTTTGAAGCCCAGTTTCTTATATAAAAGCCTGCGGCAGCGTGAATTTTTGCCACTTGCTTTGCTAGCATAACAGCGTTTTCTTCAGTGTCTTCGCTATCGATAAGGTCATCGACGTAGTGATAGTTCTGGATAGAGTCCACAGCACGTGGAAATTGTGATTTAAATTCTTCAGCATTAGTGTCGCGCACATAGTGGGCTATGCATGGGTCACAGCTTACACCAAAGGTTAAGGCTCGCATTACGTATATGCTTGGCTGATGTAAATTATCATTTTTGTCCCACCATAAGAACCGCTGAGCTTGCCTATCGCTTTCTCGTACGTTGATTCTGTGGAACATTTCTGCAATATCGCCGCAAATGGCGAATTTGCCTATCCGAAAAGCTAAGAGAATGTCAACCAGAGGTTTTAACAAATCTGGGCCACTAGTCATAAAATCGTTTAGTGATGCTCCATTTGACTTAGCTGCGGCATCCCACACTAACCGGACTTTGTTGGGTTTATTGGGATTTAACGCTATGAAAATTGGTAGATACCACACTTTCTCATTAGGAATCGCCAATTCTGATGAACTTAACTTCTTGGCGTATCCTTTTCCGATCAGATTATCGATTTGAGCTTGCATGCTCTGTCGTAACGGTTCGTCTTTAACGATTTTTTTATTAAGGCACATAAGCCGTCGATAGGCATTAGTATAACTCTCAGGCAATTGTAAGTCACTATTTCTCCACAATAAGCCGACCTCATAGCGTCCGTCAACTTTTTTGCATGTTGCGTTTAGCGTTTTCATCGCATTGCTGTCTGTTGCCGAAGGTAAGGCGGATAAATTTGGTGATTCAATGTTGAAATGATTTTTTACAAGCTCGTGAAGATCATCGTAATTTTTTTGGCAAACACACGTGTGAATGTTGAGTCTGTGCTCGGCTGAGCAATTAGCGTTGCCACCTTGTAGGGTCCATCCAAGCCGGGTTTTTGTTGCTATAGGCTGTCGCCAATTTCCTTCACGAATTTTTGCAGGAACAGCTAATTTCCAATTATTTGCACCAATTAATATCATAGGTTTTGCGTCACGGTAAGATTGTATAGGTAAGTTGTTCAAATACGGATATTTTTTAACGATTTTCGCCATATTCAAAGTTTGAGTCGGTAAGTCCAAATGTTCGACGGTATGCACGTCCGAGAGTACGAACTTTGTGTCGTTGTGGGCACCGGATACTTTCAATGATGTTCTGAGGGATTCACTTTCTTCACGGGTTGTCCCGCCTGTCCATTTCAGGCATAAGGGATCAGATACGCCGTTCAAATTAAAACTGTCAAAAATGCTACGCTCTACTAGGGTGACAGATGACCCTTCGTCTAGAAAAGCAAAGGTATTAATAATACTGTTTTTTGAATGCAAGCGGATTGGCAAAATGCAAAAGAATGGCTTTTCTTCGTCAATGTTATTGTGTGCATTAATTTGTGCACTCCGCTGCGTATTTTCTATTTCATTTCTACTTACAGTTTGTGTTGTTGATTGACCGGCAGCACTGACGGCCTTGTGAAGCAGGGGGTGGTGCTTGTACTTACAACCAGATATTCCGCATTCCTTGTCTAGATGACATTTTCTGTTATGATGATTGAGGCACTGGCGGCACAAACTGTTGGTTTTCACAATGTCCCATTTTTCGTTCAAACGTAGATTTTTGAATTTATTACACTGATGTACTTTGTGTGAATCCACCTTACATACAACGCACATCTTACCAACATTGTTGTTAGCTTGTGTATGGGTGTTCACTGAGGCACCTTTGCCAAAGGTAGGTGTTACTACTGTACTAGCTGCTTCTGCCAAATTATATAACCACAAACTAAAAGCTTTCAATATTGGAACGCTTCCATCACGCGGCTGCATCGCCCAATTTAGCTTGTGTTGATTTGGCAATTTATCTAAAAGCTCCTTCACCAACATGGGGTTGTTTAGATGTGACTCCAGGTCGCACGATTCCATAGTCGCACAAATATTTTGTACGTTGAGCGCGAATTCGATGAGTGCTTCGAGCTTATCGCGAGGGGATGGCATATTTTTCGCTTTATTTATAACGCGTTCTAAAATATGCTCTGGTCGGCAGAAACACAAACGAAGAGTTTTAATAATGTCCGGTACAAGCGCAGGCAGAAGTAATTTACTTTTTACTAGCTCCCTAGCTTTCCCTTTAAGGCAGCTTTGCAGACGCATCAGATTTTCTGCGTCTGAGTATCAGGCAAGTGCTGTGCTATTATTAAAGCTATTGATAAAAATAGGCCAGTCGTCAGGATCTCCGTTAAATGGCGGTAGCTCCCTTGGTATGGAACGCCTGGCGGCTAATTGTAAAGCTGTAGGCTCAAGCTGATGTCTGTTAAATCTGGACTCAACGTTTATCATACTGCTCGTGGTGGGCATTTGTGCATTATTTACCAGAGTATTATTATTAAAATTGGCGGATCTGGTTTGTTCTGTGGTCGGTTGGTAGTCCTTTTGTGCCAAAATTTTATATTTGCGTTCCAAAAATTCTTGTTGTATTTTTCTTTCCTCCTCTAACCGCTCCAACTGTAACATTTTTTGCCTTTCTAAACAATCAAAATTATTTTTAACAGCAGTTGTAGAATTTTGATTGTAAAATTGTGTGTTTGTTGATGGATGAAACATTGGCATTCCCGTTGTAGCAGTTACCATATATTGGTGTGGCACTGTACATACCTGTGGATGCGTTACCATAGATGCCGAAACACCTACAGCGGATGCGATTACAGGCACAGTATTTGCTGACGCAATTACCACTTGTGATGTCAAGCTTTTAAGTTTCGTACCTACGGCGGTAACTACGACTGGTGGTGCAGTTGTTGGTATTGGCACCAATGGTGACGATGATGAACTCGGTTGAGCCTCAAAACCATTTCTTTGGTCTAGGTTAGCAGCGGCTGATGACCTGTTGTCGCATAATTCGCAGTTCCAGCTATAATCTGCTACATTGCTGTCTACGCCCACGCAACCATAGTGAAACCATTTATCACATTTGTCGCACATTACCATTTGTTCGTCGTCCATCTCGTTTCATTTTATGCAGTTATGCTGTGTTGCATTATAGACCGACATTACGGCAATTTTCACAAAACCTTTTTATTTTTGTTTTTCAAAATAATTCTATTAATTAAATTTTAAAGAATTGTTGTTTTTGCAACATAAAAATAAAAGACTTTTTAAGAGCACTCGATTTAAATTCAATTGTTTAATTTTATTCAATTTAATATTTTCAAGAGCTTTAAAATTTAATGTCTTTTTATCGCGATGTCTGCCGTAAGCCAAAAATTGAACTCACTCCTCCTTGTGATTTGCCAACAATATATATATGTACGCGAAATTATAAGTTCATATGTATGTACATATGTACGTATTTAAAATAGAAAATATTAACATCTTTGGCCTACGTGACAAATCAACAAGGACCGTTAGTCGAGATAAATATGAAGACAAAGTAAAATAAAAAAACAGTATACTTTAAAATAATTTACATTTAAAAGAGAGTATACGGTGGACAAAATATACAAGGTATGACATCAAATGTTGACTTGTTTAACCCTTTGTTAACGGCGGTAACACTAGGAAATCGGTAAACAGACCATATTCACAGGAAACTTTAACAACAAAAAAGTTAGAAATAGAAAGATTAGAAAAACAAATAGAAAATATACTAGACAACGAGAATATTCCAGACGATATTACTAGAAGGTCAGTAGAGAGATTTAGAAGCTTAAAAGAGGAAGCATTAGAGATATTAATACAACATAATAATAAGAAAATTATTTTAGAGAAACGACAAGGAACAGTAACATTAAATATGATCCCAACTTTCTCGGGACGGAAAGAAGATTTGAACAGTTTCACAGCCAATTTAAAACTAGTATTACAGACTATACCTCCAGAAAAACATAATTTTTTCTTCGAGTACATTATTAGCACAAAATTAGACATAAAAGTACAAAATAGAATAAAACAGGAAAGCATACCAACAACAGTCACGGAACTGATAACAGCCCTTAAAACAGCGTACAAATCATTTAAGAGCACGAACACAATTCTAAATGAACTGACTAGCCTTAGACAAAAGAACAATAATCTGACTGGTTTCGCAAGTAAGATAGAAAGTCTCGTAGCAGAACTTAATGAAATTCAGATCGCAGATGAAGGTGAAGCAAATAGACGTTCTATAGTTGGAACTAACAGCAAAATAGCTTTCAATACATTTGTGAATGGGCTACAAGATCGACAAACTGTATCTACCATAGATGCAAGTCAAGTAACGACATTCTCAGAAGCTCTGAAAATAGCTGAAAAGTCGGAAGCAAGGGTAAAACAGAATCAGATTTTTTACCATAATGTTCACAATGGCAATCCAAGAACAAGTAATAATAATTTCCAACGGAGAAATAACAGCAATTCTGGAAATAATGATAGAAATTTCGGAAATAATAATAGAGGTCGTCGTAACAATAATTGGCAAGGTAATAGAAACCGCGTGAACAACAATGTGAATAGAAACAATACTACTAGAAACTACAACAATAATAATTATAACAATAACAATTACAACAATAATGATAATTACAGAAATATTAATAACAGCAACAGAGGTAACAATTATGGACAGAGAGGTAATAACAGGCATAATGGATACAGTAACAGAAACCGTAATATTAATCAGATTCAGAACCAGGAAAACTACCAGGTTCCGGAGATATTAAGATCCCAATCTTCGGACATAACACAATAAAAACTTCAAACATATATAACATAACATCCAACCTCAGAAATTATGTAAGATTGAATATTGAGGATACAAACAGAGAACTTACATTTTTAATAGACACAGGTGCGGACATCTCACTGTGCAAACAGAAATATTTAAAACGTCATGAGGAAAATTCAGATGATTATTGCAACTTAACAGGTATTTCAGAGGAAATTATTAGATCAATTGGATCTACAATTATTAATATAAATATACACGATGTAATTATTGAACAGAAAATACAATTGGTTACGGATGATATACCGATAGGTACCGATGGAATCTTGGGTAGAGATATCTTAACAAGATACAGATGTAACATCGATTACGACAAATATGTATTAACCTTCAACATTAACGGTGAAACGATAACAATCCCAATTCATGATAGTGCTTTTAATATAAATCAGGTAATAATTCCAGCGAGGAGTGAAATTGTGGTTCCTTTTAAAATAAAACTGAATGAAGATGCTGTGATATTGAATAGAGAACTTATGAAAGGAATTTATATGGCAAATGCAATAATACCTAAAGATGGAAACCAACACGTGAAATTATTGAATGTAACAAACCAAGAAATAATAGTGGATAATATGAAAGTGGAAACAGTTCCATTGAAAAATTATGAGATACTTTCAGTTGTGAGTAACGGAGATAATGGTAAAGATACGGAGAAAAGATTTGAAAAATTAATGAAAAACCTGAATATGAAAGACTTAAATAATGAAAATGGAAATGAACTTACATCAATACTTAAAAGATATCAGTCAATATTTCATTTTGAAGATGAAGATTTGACACAAATAATTTTTATAAACAAACAATAAACCTACATGATAAAAATCCCGTATATAAGTTAAGGTACAGGAGTACAACTTAACATAAAATAAATTTTACCTTACTAAAAGAATGCAATGGTTAAAACTTCTGCAAAATTGAAATCCAATTTTGCAATACAGGAAATGCAACGGTAAACATTTCTCCAAAATTAGCGCTCCACACGCGGTGCAAAATAACAAAATAAAATTATTTATTTCGCAACAGACATTGCGTTGCAATTTTATTTTGTAAATTCCATTCACACGAATTGTGATAGTAAGCATTTTTTCATTATAATTGTTTGGCCAAAAAGAAGGTTGTAGAAATCTTTATAGTTAGTGGATACCTGTCGCTCAACTTTGCATAACTAGTAACGTAAACAAACTAGGGTAGTTTAAGTTTAAGTAAAGCCAACATAGTTGGAAATTAATGTGTAATTTTAAGAAATTAAACTTTAAATAAAGAAGACCAATTAGTTTTGGCAAAATAAACAGCAAAGGCGTTGTTTTAAATAATTGGCGCCCAACGTAAATTAAATGATAACTGGACATAGTCCTGAAGAACAAAAAAAAACAAAACAACTGGACATAGTTCTGAAAAACAAAAGAAAACAACTGAACATAGTCCTGAGAAACAAAAAACAACAAGCTTATATTAAAAAAAAAAAAACAAAATATAATAACAAAACAAAAAACTTATAATAAAAAAACAACAGACTTAATGATAAAAAATAACAAACTTATTTTGTAAAAAAAAAACACAAAATATAATAAAAAAAACAGCAAACTTATAATAAAAAAAAGACAACAAACTTAATGTTGAAAAACAACAAACTTATTTTATAAAAAAACAAAAATATAACAAAGTGTCTCAAGTGAATTCAGTGATCGCTGGTATTGAATTGAAAAAGTGAAAATCAATCAAAGGCAATTTAGAAATTTTAATTGGAGCCATTAAAGTGAGTGACGGAGTCGGGAGCGAGGATAAAATTCTCTGAAAACGTCCAATAAGTCACCAGGCAACGATTTCTGCCTGGGCAGCGAGAGAATTCCGGCAACAAGAACAACAACTGCAGCAACAAGTAGCAGCGATATTCACATCAACAGCAGATATCAACATGATAAGATATACGTAAGCATTAGTATTAAGAATGAAATATAACAAATTAACTTTCACGTAAAATTATTAAAAATTCACTAGAACCGAGAAATAGATAGAAAAGTAGTAATAAATAAATAAATTTAAGAACATATCTTTTAAATTATTAAAAATTCACTAGAACCGAGAAATAGATAGAAGAGTAGTAATAAATAAATAAATTTCTTGTGAGATAAAATTCATGTAGTATATTTGTTTCGGTTTTGAAATAGAGTTTGACTCGGAGAATAAATTTGTTAGACAATCTTTCCCAGAGTTTATGGACGAGCTCTCGATAATAATAGGAAGGTTAAGCGTCTCAGACAGTCCGGTAGTAAGCGAAAGTAACAGAAATAACATGGACCAGGCAAATCTCCAGATACTTTTGGACACTGCCATTGAGCGTGCCGTACAAAGAACTAGACAGGATTTTGAAACCACGATCAGTGAATTAACCGCACGGATCGGTAATCTAGAACCGCCATCGGCTGTAGAAGAGTACAAGGAGATACAGATCACACCAGGTGTGCAATGTGACGAGACTCTAGACATAGTCAAGTCGGTCCCTGAGTTCAGAGGTGAACCTCAAAAATATGTTTCTTGGCGCCAGGCCGCCATCACGGCACACAAATTATTTGAGCCCTACCAGGGAAGCTCCAAGTATTATCAAGCGGTGGCAATTCTTAGAAATAAGATCTTAGGGAACGCGGATGCCGCATTAAGTGCCTATAATACCGTTTTGAATTTCAAGGCCATAATGGCTAGATTGGATTTCATTTATATGGACAAAAAGTCCATATTTACTTTAGAACAGGAGCTTACTACGCTCAGACAGGGACAAAGGACAATTATCCAATTCTACGACGAGGTAGAACGGAAATTGACCGTTATTGTGAATAAGGTTATAATGTCACATGAGGGCGATAATCCTTTGATTAAATCGCTGAATCAAAAGTATCGGGATGACGCACTGCGAATTTTTGTCTTTGGGCTTAAGAGACCATTATGCGATACCTTATTCTCTTGTAAGCCTTCGGACTTACCGACAGCATTTGCTCTAGCCCAGGAGCTGGGAACAAATCAGAATCGATATAATTTCGCGGCCATTTATAATAGTGGGCTTAATAAGGCTTTACAAAATCCTTCAGCCCAACTGTCCTCAGGACAAAACCAACAAAATACTAGACAAACCCCTTTTTACCAACAATTGTCCCAGCCACAATCCGCTCCAGGTTACTCTGGGCAAAAAAATGCACCACTTTACCAGAATCGCCCTCAACAGACTTTCAATCAGTCGCAACGTCATAGTAATGCAAATTTTAATTCACAATTTCATCCAAATCTTCGCGGATTTGCTCAGAATTCCGCCCAGTACCCAAACCAACAGGGGTCTAGCCCTCCACAAAATTCCCAACCAGTTGACACCGACGTAAGCATGCGAACGGTGCAAAGTAAAAATTTTCAAGGATTCCAAGCGCAAAAAAGGGGCTTAGCATCTGACAAACAGATCCCCGGAAAGGTTCAGAGAATTAACCAACTTGGACATGAGGTCCCACAAAATGAGTTTCTTGAGGAAACCTATGACTACATGGCGGACTCTGATATTCAGCCTTATCAAGAGCCATTAGAAGATCAGGATTATACTAATCCAGTCCTTGAGGATGGAATTAATTATTTAGAGGAGGGCCAGTACTCCCCTATATTGAGAGAATAATAGGTGGTAGAAATATAAAACTTTTGATCGACACTGGTGCCTCGAAAAGCTATATCACAAACGTTATCGGATTAAGAAATATTAGAAACTTAGAAAACCCGTTCTTAGTAAAATCAATTCATGTAGCTAACCTAATAAATCAAAAGACCTTAGTAAATGTCCTTAATAGAACTGAAACCTTTTATATTCTTCCAAATTTACCCCTATTCGATGGTATCATTGGATTTAATTTCATAAAAAGCATAAAGGGGGTTATCGACACGGAACATGATATTATTCACTTTGATGGTGGTCAGGAAAAATTGAGATACCTTGAACTAGACAGAGTTAATGCTTTAATAAGTAACGGTTGCATTCCAAAGAATATGGAAGAGGTTTTTTTTCGAGAAAATTAATGAAAACTCGGGCGTTTTCGCAAACCCGAATCAAGCTTTACCGTACAACACCAAAGTTTCGGCTACAATTAGAACCAAAGACCAGGAGCCAGTATATTCCAGGTATCAATCATACCCCATTTCAGTTATAGAATTCGTAAATAAGGAGGTGAAGGAACTTTTAAGGAACGGCACTGTAAGACCGTCGCGATCCCCTTATAACAGTCCGGTGTGGGTCGTTGATAAAAAAGGTTTGGATGAACATGGCAAACCCAATAAGCGTTTAGTATTTGATTTTACGAAACTTAACTCCAAAACTATTCCAGACAAATACCTGATACCTGACCCGTCTATTATCTTATCAAATCTCGGAAAGGCTAAATTTTTCACAACTCTAGATTTAAAAAGTGGGTTTCACCAAATTGAGTTGGTCGAACGTGACCGTGAAAAAACCGCTTTTAGCGTTAACAACGGAAAATACGAGTTTTGCCGTTTGCCATTTGGGCTCAAAAATGCACCTAGTATTTTCCAGAGGGCTATTGGCGATGTTTTGCGTGAAGAAATAGGGAAATCTTGCCACGTTTACATCGATGATATTATAATATTTTCTGATTCTGAGCAGAAGCACATTGGCGATATCGATAGAATACTAAAGAAATTATACCACGCTAACATGAGGGTGTCATTGGAAAAGTCTAAATTCTTTAAAACCTCTGTAGAATATTTAGGTTTCATTGTTTCAACTGACGGAATAAAGACCTGTACGAAGAAAATCGAAACTATTTTAAGCTACAAGGTCCCTAATACGCTGAGAGGCTTAAGGTCTTTTTTAGGTTTGGCAGGGTATTATAGGAGATTTGCCAAGGATTATGCGGCTATTGCGAAACCGCTTACAAAATTCTTACGAGGCGAGAATGGACATGTCGGTACCAAAGACTCGAAACACATAGAAATATGTGTGAGGATGTCCTGAGGATGTCCTCCTTTTGTATCCAGATTTTGAAAAACCCTTTGACCTTACAACCGACGCTTCGTCTCACGCTATCGGAGCAGTCCTTTCGCAGAATGGACGTCCTATCACTATGATATCGCGAACCCTGTCCCCTGCCGAAGAAAACTATGCAACAAATGAGCGCGAACTTTTAGCTATCGTATGGGCTTTAAAAAATCTCAGACATTATTTGTATGGGGTTAATAACATCAACATATTTACCGACCATCAACCCCTCACATTCTCAATATCCGATAAAAATCGTAACTCGAATTTGAAACGGTGGAGAGCCTTCATTGAGGAGTACTCCCCAACTTTCTTTTATAAACCCGGCAAGGACAACGTAGTCGCCGATGCTCTTTCCAGACAATTTGTTCATAATCTCGAAGATTCTGGGTCGACAACTTCACTTCGGGCCTGTGGGAGCGAAATCTCTCTTACCGAAGTAATTCCCTCTGTCGAAAATCCGGTCAACTGTTTCAGGAACCAAATTATTCTAACCGAGGGTACTGAGTGCAAAAAGGAAACGAAAATTATTTTCAAAGACTGTATTCGGCACCGTCTAATTTATAACGGAATTGAAAACCTTTTGAACGTAATGGAAAATTGTATAAATCCACAAGTAGTTAACGCAATTCATTTCGACTTGCATACGTTAGCTCAAATCCAGCATTTCCTCATAACACACTACCCATCTGTAAAATTTCGGTACTCAAGTAAATTTGTGACGGATATTTTCAATCCCAACGACCAAATAGAGATTTTAAATAATGAGCACAATAGAGCGCATCGCTCTATTTTGGAAAATACTAAACAGGCCCTTCAGGATTATTATTTTCCGGATATAAGGAAAAAGCTCAGGGAAATTGTGAAAAGCTGTAATATTTGTCATGTGGCAAAATTCCAGAGGCATCCCCGGAAACAGAAGCTTGGCGAAACACCCATACCTTCCTTTCCAGGTGAGATTCTTCACATTGACATTTACAATACGGATAAAAAGTTTTTCTTGACTTGTTTAGACAAATTCTCAAAATTCGCCATAGTGAAACCGATAGTCTCCAGGGCTATAATTGACGTCAAGCCGGCACTAATGGAAGTTTTAAATTTTTACAAAGAATCGAAAACGATAATTTGCGATAACGAGAAGTCCCTAAATTCACAAACCATAAAAGCATTGGTCAAAAATAACTTCGGTGTAGAAATTTACACAACCCCTCCTATGCACAGCTCCTCCAATGGCCAGGTTGAAAGGTTTCATGGAACGTTAACGGAAATCGGCTCGATGTCTTAAATTAGAATGTGCTCTCGAAGACACGACAGATTTGGTCCTTATGGCCACCGCGAGGTATAATAGGTCAATTCATTCAACCACCGGACTTAGGCCAATCGATATAATTCAATCCATACCAGCTGATCTTAAGGAAAAAATCCAACGCAAAATTCTCGCGAAGCAGAAATTAGATCTAGGCTATCACAATAAAAAAACTATAGTTAAAACATACAGTCCAGGAGAAAAGGTTTATGTTAAGGTTAATAAGCGTTTAGGCAATAAATTTAGCAAGACTTTTGTTGAAAGGATAGTTCAACAAGATCTTGGGACAACTGTCAAGATCGATGGCAAAATAGTACATAAAGATAACATTCGTTTCCTCATTGCAGCATCCTGACACTTGCGGTGTTCGTATCCGCTAACTATGTTGCTATCCTGGACTACACCTCTTCGCATTATATCCCGGTAGCAGACGGTGATGTTGCAGTCTTTGACAATTATGGGATATTGGCCCACGTAACTGACTTGGGAAACTTCACAACCATAGCAGTGGAGACCAGAAACTTGACAAACCTACTACCAAAGACGCACATGAGAAAGTTATTAGAAGCAGACGTAGATCAGATACAGAAAGCTATAGAATCTCTTCGCGTACACCACAGACACGCGCGTAGCATCAACATTCTTAGAACGGCACTGAAATACATAGCTGGTACGCCAGATTACGACGACATTACCGAGGTGCGTGGAAAGGAGAACGAACTAATCACAGCTAGTAACGCGCAAATAATTATTAACACGGAGATTCAATCCGAAATAAATAATTTGACTAGGACTGTGAATACACTTATAGGTACGACGAAAGTCAGTGAGGTCAATACAGAATACCTTTATAGTCTTTTAAGCGAGAGAAATAGGGCTATACTTAGGGAACTAGACAATATTGCCTTGTCCATAACTTTAGGAAAATTGCAAATGATAAATTCTGTTTTGTTGGACAGCTCTGATATGAATTTTATCTTAAAATCTGAAGTAACTTTGAACGTTAGTATAAGTGAGATAATAGCTAATTCAAATTTGAAGATTTTATATAACGAGAACATAATAACATTTTTAATTAAATTTCCGAAAATTGTAAAATCTTGTAAGAAAAAGTTAATATTTCCTGTAATACACCAAAATGTAATTCTGTCATTGAAAATTAGTGATGTAGGAAAATGCGCTAACGAATATGTAATGCTAAAAAATTGTAAAAGGAAATCTACAACCTCATTTTGTGAAATACTTGGCGGTGAAGATGGTGCATGCCTAAAAAATTTATTAAACAATAACACGGCTGCTTGTGGCACAAATTCCGCACATGATGTGCCACCTCTGAGGGAAATCGATGACGGTATTGTCATTATAAATAATCAACCCTCTAAAGTGATTTATGAGAATGTGACGAAAATTTTGCAAACGGGTACATACCTTATAACTTTCGAAAATTCCCTAACAGTTAATTCAACAGAATTCAGAAATTTTCGAAGAATTGCTTTTAAAAGCCCCGAAATTCCTATAGCTCACACAGTAAACTTAACTGACCATACCGCTATATTATCATTGCAGTACCTTCATGGTTTGAATATTGAGAATTTGAAACATATCTCACACCTACATTCGAAGGTAAGAGGAACCGTTTACACTTCGGCCTCTCTTTTTGTTCTTATTGTCACAATTTGTCTCGCATACGCTAACAAAATAAAATTATTTATTTCGCAACAGACATTGCGTTGCAATTTTATTTTGTAAATTCCATTCACACGAAGTGTGATAGTAAGCATTTTTTCATTATAATTGTTTGTCCAAAAAGAAGGTTGTAGAAATCTTTATAGTTAGTGGATACCTGTCGCTCAACTTTGCATAACTAGTAACGTGAACAAACTAGGGTAGTTTAAGTTTAAGTAGAGCCAACATAGATGGAAATTAATGTGTAATTTTAAGAAATTAAACTTTAAATAAAGAAGACCAATTAGTTTTGGCAAAATAAACAGCAAAGGCGTTGTTTTAAATAATTTATATAAAGAACTATCGTTTACCACACACACATACTACGGAAATAAATTTTCAAGTTAACGGATTATTGGAAAGCAAAATAATTGAACCATCTATTAGTCCATACAACGCATCACTGTTCCTAGTTCCGAAAAAGGGACAAACAGATTTAAAGAAATGGAGATTAGTAGTAGATTTTAGAAAACTAAACAACAAAATCGTGAATGATAAATTTCCATTAACACGTTTGGATGACATTTTGGATAAACTGGGTAGAGCCAAGTATTTTTCAACATTGGATATGACAAGCTCATTTCATCAAATTGAACTTGATCACAAATCACGACCATATACCGTATTTTCTACACCTAATGGACATTATCAATATACTAGACTACCATTTGGTTTAAAGATATCACGAATAGTTTTCAGAGGATGCTAACCATAGCTCTAGCCGGATTGGAGTCTGAAGCTTTTCTTTACGTGGATGACATTATAGTATTTGGTTGTAGTCTACAACACCACAATTCCAATTTGATCAAAGTTTTTGACAGACTGAAGAAATATAATCTGAAGCTAAATCCGAGTAAATGTTGCTTTTTGAAACCGGAAGTAGTATATCTTGGACACTTGATAACGCCAAAAGGTATTAGACCAGATCATTCAAAATTCGATGCAATTACAAGATATCCAATTCCGAAGAATGCCGACGAAGTGAGAAGGTTTGTGGCATTTTGCAATTATTATAGAAGATTTGTTAAGAATTTTGCTGAAGTGGCAAATTGGTTGAATGCTTTGTTGAAGAAGAATGCAAAATTCGAATGGACAGCGCAATGTCAAACAGCGTTTGAAACATTGAAAGGGAAATTGGTAAGACCACCAATTTTGCAATATCCGGATTTTGAAAAACCATTTGTACTAACAACAGACGCATCTGATTATGCACTTGGAGCTGTACTATCACAAGGAGAAATTGGAGATGATTGACCAATATCTTTCGCAAGCCGTTCACTAAATAAACACGAGAAGAATAAACCTGTTATAGAAAAAGAACTACTTGGTATATATTGGGGAATACAATTTTTTCGCCCATACCTCTACGGAAGAAAGTTTACAGTTGTTACAGACCATCGCCCACTAGTTGCGTTATTTTCTCACAAAAAACCGAATTCAAAGTTGACTAGAATTCGCTTGGAAATATCGGACTATGATTTTCAAATAATATATAAAAAAGTTATAAGCAACACAAATGCAGACGCATTGTCGAGAATAGAGTTAAACTCAGATATATTAAAGACAATGATACCTCATAAAACGGATGAATCAATAAAAAAGGCGCTGGTGATGACGAGAAAAATGAAGAAATATATGATACAAAATGAAGAAAACAAAAATAAAACAGAAGAAAATAAAGATACAAAAGTGGAAAAGGATAAAACATCATCTCCTATTGGGCCTGATCAACTCAAGATGTGGGAATTTACATCCATTAAAGATATAAAACTCGCGAGAAAATTAAAATTTATATTGGACAAGTCGACTAAAGAATTCAAAATTGAAGATAATCATTCTGTGAACGAAACGCGCGTGAGATGCAGTGATCATCCCATTTACTTAGGTAACATGTTGGAGAAACTTTCATCTAAGTTAAGCAGATTGAAATATGATAAATTCGCACTAGAAAAAGGTGACGAAATATTTAAGATAATAACCCATGGGAATATGAAAAAGAAAATTAACGAAAATAATGATAATAATGACGTCAGAATTCTTTTATATAGCAATCCACATCAAATAATAAACAACGAAGAGAAGACAAAATTAATTAAAATGTATCACGACACACCATGCGGAGGTCATTTCGGAATTAGAAAGACATTATTGAAATTAAAACAAAAATATATATGGAAAAACATGAATAAAATGGTAAAGAGATATGTTTTGACGTGTGATCTTTGTCAGAGAAACAAACAAGTAAGACATACAAAAGAACCATTATGTATAACGGACACACCAAATGATAGTTTTAGCACTATAGTCATCGATACAGTAGGACCACTACGTCCTTCTGGATACTACAGATATATATTGACTATGCAATGTGAACTAACAAAGTACATAATAGCAGTCCCAATGGAAGCTGTGTGTCGCCACACCGTTACGACAGCGAGTATTTCAAGAGAATCACAGTCAACAAGAGAATCACAGAAACAACCATACTCAGTGGGACGACCACTTGCCAGAAATCACTTTAGCTATTAATACGAGTCGCTCGGAGGGATATAGTTCGGCATATCTGGTACAGGGAAGGGAACCGCGGTTACCCAAGGCCTTGTATGATGAGGTCGTGACCGGTACGGGTGCTCATCGACGAAACCGCGAGGAGAAAGCGAATGAACTAGCCGAGATATTTAAAATAGTTCGGCATCAACTCGGCAGGTCCGCCCAGGATCAGCGGAGGCATTATAACCTACGTCGCACAGTGGCGCCCGTAGAGCAAACGAGGTTGCAAAAATCAAAATTTTCATGTGCTCCGACGAAGTTTTGAATAAACCCATGTTATAGGAAACTTTTCAACGATTTCAAATATGCTACTCTTAATAATATCACATTTTTAGTTTAGAAGATATAACCGTTCAAAGTTGACCGACTTTCGGTTTTCAAAAAAAAAAACACAATTTTTAGTCAATTTGTTGCGATTTCAGGTGTAATATCACGAAAAATAGGTAACGAATCGCCTTATTTTTCATTTGTATTGATTGATGTATTTATTAAATGTATAATGATAAAAAAAAAATTAACTGTTTGCTTTGTGTTTCTCCTGGTAAATCACTATTTAAAAACTATCCGTTTTTTCACTATTTTTCAACTTTGACGGAAAATAAAAAAAATCCATATTTTTCTATATTTGCCATATTTGCGAAACATGTACGTGCCCGTACGTGCCCGTTTGGCTTCTAGAGGTAAAAAAAGGTTAAAAAGACATGGTTGCAGAAATTGTATGGCGTGCATCCCTTATATGTTTTGACTGACAATAGTTTGATCTAATAGTTTGAAAATTGCATTTTAAGTCGGTTGTCTACCTGTGAGCCTCTGCCAAAGTCTACTCCCAATATTCTGTTACAGACACAGGATGCACAAAAAACTACTCATTGAAATTCGCAGGTACGCACCTCACTTAAAAATTACTTTGGAGTACAAATGGTCAAGAGCAGTATTGACTTATGGTCCCTCCAGGTAGGCACAAATCTTATTTAGACACGAGCATAATATCAAAATTGCATAATTCAGCCTAAATCCATATGTATGCAGGGAACAGGTAAATTTTTAGGCATGGTAGCATAAGCCTATATATTTCAAAAAAGGCATAATGACTTATGGTCCCTCCAGGTAGGCCCAAATCTTATTTAGGCACGAGCATTATATCAAAATTGCATAATTCAGCCTAAATCCATATGTATGCAGGGAACAGGTAAATTTTTAGGCATGGTAGCATAAGCCTATATATTGCAAAATAAGCATAATGCCTGGATTTGTCTACGACTGAAAGTTGGCGCACCAAGTACTGAAACCGTGGCGTTAAACAATTTAAGTACTGAAAACATGGCGTTGAACAATTTAAAATTATTTGAACTGTTATTTGAACTGCTTTAGAAGAACTGGATAGCTTATACGGAAATATTGAGAGAAGCGAAATTATAAAAAATAATTTTTATCTGATATATGCAAATATTAAGGCAAAATGGGTTAAATCGAATCGAATCATTCAGAACTTCAAAACTCCAAATACGAGGACTGGCTTAATGAAGACACCATCCTGGATATATTGGCAGTAGATAAACCCACCATATCAACCAGAGGAGCAAAAGGAAGGCCAAAAAAAGTATTGAGGAGTGTTCAATTTTCACAAGAAAGAGGAAACTTGCCGATGCCACCAATGACTTGACCACGAAGCATTTATCGGACGCGCTGTCTATTAAATATACAAAGAGTAGTGAAAGAGTTAGGTCGGAGATTACAAAATCTGTTGTTGATGCAAGCCCACTGCGACTAAAAAGGATTAAGGAAAGCATTCCCACGCCCACAAACGCACACATTAAAAAGTATGGTTCCGAAGAAGCCTTGGCCTTGTTTATGAACTTACAACTTTCCAAAGAAAAATATGAGATACTACGGGCATCCTTGATGCGACACGGGGCTGACGTTTTACCAGGATACAAGCATATTACACAAGCCAAAATTAATTCACGACCACTGCATACGGAGTTTACGGAAGTCTCTGTGAAAGCCAATCTGCAGGATCTCATGGGCCATACAGAAAAACGGTTGTTGGAGAGTCTTCCTGAAAATGAGGTGAAAATTCTTCCTGAGAAACTGACATTGATCAGCAAATGGGGCTGCGATGGATCATCCGGACAAATCGTTTATAAGCAAAGGATATCTTCCGATGACGCTACAATATCGGACGGAAATATGTTTATAGCATCTGTTGTTCCTTTGCGGCTAAAATCTGATGTTTCCCTACACTGGAAGAATCCACGTCCGTCATCAGTGCGTTATTGCCGACCAATAATGTTTCAGTTTGCAAAGGAATCGGCAGAACTCATAAGGACCACGGTGAAGGACATTGAAGAACAAATAAGCAAGATTAAGCCTACAAAGCTGCAAATTGGAGAAGGAAAATATATTGAATGCAATTACGAGTTCCACCTAACCATGGTTGACGGAAAAGTCGTAAACGAACTGACAGGAACAACCTCAACATTGTCATGCCCGATTTGCAAAAAGAGTCAGAAGAACTTTGGTAATTTAAACGATTCTACAAACGAGGAGAATTACGAATATGGAATGTCACCATTGCACGCAAGGATAAGGTGTATGGAGTTCTTGCTAAAACTGGCGTATACCCTACCAGAAGAGGAGGAAAACTTCGATGAAAATACATCAATAAAGGATAAGGAAAAGATCAGAAAGAAGCAAATACAGGATGCTTTTTTTAAACAAGTTGGACTAAAAGTAGACTGTCCCAAGCACGGATACGGTAACTCAAACGATGGAAACACTTCTAGGAGATTTTTTGGAAATGATGAGGCAGTAACTAGAATCACTGGAATTGACAATCAAATCGTGAAAAGATTGGGAACGATCTTGAATGTTTTAAACTGCAAAGAAAATGTCAATTCTACAAAATATGGAGAATATTCATCGAAAACTGCATCTCTTTTAGCAGAAATGTATCCACAGAAGAAGTTGACCCCGACCGGTGCATGGCAAAGATATAATTGAGTACCAGTCTTTGCCAATTGGAGAGCTTTCTGAAGAAGCACAGGAGTCTCTTAACAAATTTTATAAAAAATATAGATTGCAGAACACATTCAAAGCATCAAGGGTAAGGCAAAATGAGGACCTCTTCAACATGTTGGCAGCATCTTCCGATCCACTTATTTCTTCCCTGCGGCATATGAAGTCACGAATAGAGATAGAAAATAATTATAGTTTAGAAATGATTAGTCTTTTAGATATACCTTCTCTTACGAATATTTTACAGAAAATTGAAAAAATAAATTTAAAAAAGAAGTAATTTTTTTTTTAATTTGTTGGGTAATATTTTTAAAACATAAAACCCTAAAGAAAAAAAAATAAAAACAATCTAAAAATGTAAAAATAATTTTTTTTAGTTACCATAAAATTTATTTTTCTACAAATTTTAACTTTGATAACCCATAAGTAGGCCCCTACAAAGCGTAGCACCGTTTCCAAACGCTCATTTCATAAGCTGAACAGTTATCTATCATATGCTGTTTAAACTGTTCAATTATGTTATTCGGTTCAAAAGATAAAGCTAGGTGACCTGGTCCTGGTTCGCCAACATCCGTTATCAAAAGCAACAGAGAATTTTGCCACCAAGCTGGCCCCAAAGTTTGTCGGCCCCTATGAGGTAGTGAACTTTCCATCCCCAGTGATAGTCCAGCTCAGAGGCCAAGAGGCCAACGATGTAAAGACTGCGCATTTGAGCGAGTCCTTCGTTGAGGACTCGCCATCGATAGCTGCCAACAAGAATACCACGAGTGAAGCCTAACCCTGCTCCTTAACACATATATACGACCTCAATCACTCCCACAGATCAGTCAGTATCACCCATCTTACACCATCCTCCACATTCTCACTTCTCTTCCACAGATCATTCATTAACACCCGATCATCCCATATACTACATGCACACTCTCATTTCACAATTATCTAACACGAACCTTCACTAATCTCGATCTACCATCATTAACATTCTGCCAATCGGCCATACACATACTACAAACACACTCTCATTTCTATTCCACAGATCATTCATTAACGCCCGATCACCCAACATCTCACAATAACCAAACACCATAACCCCTAGATACCTGAAAGGAACTTTGCCGATCACTAAAGTGACCCCGAGACGACAATGGACACCGGAAGAAACAACAACTCACTCCCGACCAGCCTGGAACGAGAGACCGGGCCCAGACGTAAGACAACAAACGCTGAACACCGGTGTCGCCTTGTCCAGGAGGCTTTACGACCATGGTGGAATACGGTAGAGCTAAGACCCGGCGGATCAAGCCGAACCAAAGAACTGATTGATCACTCACGAAAACGTTGTGCCGTCACTCTCAAAAGACTAATCACGGAAGAAATCCGTTGCGCAGTCGGAGGGCGCAATACGGCCAACCCCGCGGAAGCCATGTTGGCGGAAGAAGGAGACATCATCTACATCTCTAGTGACGATGAAGCATTGACACCGCAACCTTCCCCCCAGGTCTCACCATGGCACACCCTGGAGCACCCTAGAAACAACCGGGAAGAGACGACCACTCAAGATATACCGCTAAACAACGATCCTCCGATCCAAAGCCAAGAGGCTTCGTCTTCTCAATCATCAGAGACATCAACTGCCACACAGGGATCATCGTCAACGTCATCTTCCACCTCGTCATCCAACACCTCGTCATCCTCCTCGAACACATCATCCCCGGTCACCTTTGTCAAGTTAGAACGACCGGTATCCTTATGTCCAGCAGCGTGGTTTAACCCGAGATTAACAAACACCCGGAGTACCACCCCACCGCAACGGTCACATAACCCTCATGACATAACCCCGAACACTGCACGTTATTCGTCACCGGGGACACCGCCAGGAATCCCATATCACCCCATAACAACCGACGAACATTTGTCAAAAAGAGTCCGGGATCACCTTCAGCCGCACATCCATCAGATGCTAGGCCACTACTCCCCGGAAAACGGGGTAACAAGATACTCGCGATAAAAGGATACCGATATCGGATACAATTAACTCGCCAGCGTGTCGTAATCGTGAAACGGTTGAACAAAATAAGCGGTCAGCAGAAGGAAGGGTCTGTACGAAGATACGACAAACCACGGAATTGAAGTACCAACTCCCGACTGAACCCCGGAGAGGGATCATGTGTAATGACAGAAGTCGTCCCCTGTAACTCGTTTCTGTCAACACCACAACAAATGAATTTCTTTTATTTACTTTAATTTTATTTACAATGAATTTGTCATGTTATTTTGCCCCGAGAATTATGGGCTTATATTGTTAATTTTCCTTTAATTATAAATACTGCTAAACTATACTCACGGGAATTATTGAAGGGAAACTTAGGGTCTCAAGGACAAACTAGTTAGTGGAAAGAATGAATGAGAGAGTACGGGAATATGAGAGTAACAAATGAGAGAAATCCCTTATTCTCTTTCCAATATTCCATTACCTCCCTATCTGTCGAATATAAAAAGGAGTATTCTCAAGAACCTTGTAAGTACCCTTGAACCATTTTTTATCCTTGAAGGTCCTGGAACACATCCGTGAACATCCTTGGAAGGTCATTGAACATCCTTGAAGATCCATTAACACATCCTTGAAGGTCCTTGAACATCATCGAAGGTCCTTGAGCACATCCCTGAAGGTCCTTGAAAGTTCTTGAACACATCTTTGAAGGTCCTTGGAAGGTCCTTGAACATCCTTGAGGTCCTTGAACACACCCTTGAAGGTCCTTGAACACCCTCGAAAGTCCTTGAGCACATCCTTTAAAGTCCTTGGAAGATCCTTGAGCATCATTAGAAGGTCCTTGGACATCTTTGAGGGTCTTTGAACACATCGCTGAAGGTCCTTAAATATCATCGAAGGTCATTGGCACATTGAAGATCCGTTCTAGATCACTGCAACTTTAACCAGGATCAGTGGGTCTTTCCAGATCACTGCAACTTTAACCAGGATCAGTGTGTCGTTCCAGATCTTTGCGACTTTAACCAGGATCAGCGTGTCGTTCCAGATCACTGCAACTTTAACCAGGATCAGAGTGTCGTTCTAGATCACTGCAACTTTAACCAGGATCAGTGGGTCGTTCTAGATCACTGCAACTTTAACCAGGATCAGTGTGTCGTTCCAGATCACTGCAACTTTAACCAGGATCAGTGTGTCGTTCTAGATCACTGTAACTTTAACCAGGATCAGTGGGTCGTTCCAGATCACTGCAACTTTAACCAGGATCAGTGTGTCGTTCCAGATCACTGCAACTTTAACCAGGATCAGTGTGTCGTTCCAGATCACTGCAACTTTAACCAGGATCAGTGTGTCGTTCCAGATCACTGCAACTTTAACCAGGATCAGTGTGTAGTTCTAGATCACTGCAACTCTAACCAGGATCAGTGTGTCGTCCCAGATCACTGCAGCTTTAACCAAGACTAGTGTGTCGTCCCAGATCACCACAACTCTAACGGGGCAGCGGGCCATCAGCAGTCGCCAATACCACACGGAGATCTCTTCCGCTCTGTAGTGTATACTTTCAATAAACGATTTTATAACGTCAGAACTCGTCTTTTACTCTCGGTAGTAACGACGAGTTTTCCTCCGGTTGCTAGGGTATAGCTCGTGGGGGTCAGGGTCGTTGCAGAAATTTATATTCTTGCACGAGATAGAGAGGAACAAAAACGAGTTCTTTCAATGTTTAGAGTGTCGTGGCTTTTTTATTTTATTTTCGGTTATAATTAATGATTTACAACTAATAATGGTAATTTATAATTTGAATAAATATAATGGTTGGTTGGTACTCCTCCTGGGGAAGAGCGAGAAACTTCTCTAGTTGTCAAAAATCCTGGACCCTTGTCGTTGGATAGTGAGACCTGGTGAGAGCACTTCTTTAACTGCTGAGAGAAACCTGCGGAGGCACTTCTCTAAACTGCGGGAGAAACCTGCGTAGGCACTTCGTTTAATCGCGTGGGAAAGACCTGCGTAGGCACTTTTCTAACTACGGGGAGAAACCTGCGAAGGCACTTCTCTAAGCTGCGGTGGAAACTTGCGTAGGCACTTCGCTTGATCGCGTGGAAGAGACCTGCGTAGGCAGTTCTCTAAACTGCGGGGAGAAACCTGCGAAGGCACTTCTCTAAACTGCGCGGGGGGGGGGGAACCTGCGTAGGCACTTCGTTTGATTGCGTGGGAGAGACCTGCGTAGACACTTCTCTAAACTGCGGGGAGAAACCTGCGGAGGCACTTCTCGAAACTGCGGGGGAAACCTGCGTAGACACTTCGTTTGATCGCGTGGGAGAGACCTGCGTAGGCACTTCTCTAAACTACGGGGAGAAACCTGCGAAGGCACTTCTCTAAACTACGGGGAGAAACCTGCGAAGGCACTTCTCTTATGATGAAAACACGCGCACTAGTACTGCGATGTGTACTCGACCACCGCCGACGATCGACTCCCCGAGTTTCGAAATTGTTTCAGCTTTTATAGGATGTCGTGGTGAACCTGTAGAACTCACCTCTGTGTGGTGTGTTCGTTTTCTGTCTCGTTTTAACATGTGACGACTATCTATAGGTTCCGTTAGGTAGCGGTGTATATGTAGGTACCTCGTAAATGAAAGAAAGAAATGTTTTGTTTAGTTATGAATTCAAGAATGATAAAATATATAATGTATAATTCATGTGTTGACAAACTTAAGGGAGTTCAAGCATAAAAATGTAAATAATAATGTTATAATAATATAAGGTGTGTTGATGAAAACGAGTTCACGACTTTCATCGTTACACGGTCAACGAAAGAAATTTCTGTGACGATCCCTAATCCCGCGAGCTTACCCCATCAACCGGAGAAAACTCGTCGTTACGCTGTATCAAAGTTAATCTGCTGCATGTGTCCCAGTTTTTAATATTCCTAAATAAATTGAATATATTGACTTCGCACCTCTTCATTTTTTAATAATCGTCGTTCTAACGCCATGAACCTATTATGAGCAGTTGTGTGTGATTCTCCTAATGCTGCTGGGTTATCTTGAAACGGCAGGCTAACTACCAAACGGCCATCATCGTTGGTGTGTATATTTTGAATAAAATGTGATTCGCATTGCCTTTCTGGTGGCGAAAGACTTTTGATGATGGGTTCGATCTCGTCCAGTTTCCAGAGCTGTTCTATAGCTTCTTCTAACGATGATGTGTTGTCAAATGCTGCACATGTGAGAGCAGATAACTGGTTGGGAGTTGAGTTTTGTCCGATTGCACCACCTACAATCCAGCGAAGTGAAGTGTTGGAAGACCGTCGCAAAGTTTTATTGTTCCCGCTTCAGTCAATTTGTAGTAGAATTCTGCACAGAGTAAAATATCTATTTTTTCCTGGTGGTTGAAATGGGGATCTGCCAATTGGATGTGGCTCGGAATTTCCCATGTAGATATATCGATATGCTGATTCGGCTGAGGTGAAATGATACTTGGGAGTATATATGCTTCCAAGGTTGTAGAAACTGTGATCTCTGGATTTCATTTCGACATTAATGCGATAATTTGACCTTTTTTGGATGTTGCCAACCCCGTCTATGCATAGTGAAGCTTTTGAAGGGAAAGTGGACAATTTTTGACAAAGTCGATTGGAGACAAGATTCACTTGAGATCTAGAATCTAATACTGCTCTGAATTCCCCTGAGGCACCATTTGGAGCCGTAATTACGACTTTTGCTGTTGCTAATAACACATAGCCCTGGCGGGCCGCACCGACGTTTGTTGCTGCTGTTGTGACTGCTACGATGTTTGGGGCAGCCGTTTTTACTCCTGTTGTTGGATGTGACATTCTTGATCTTGAATTTTTATGTGATGACATTTTTTTTCTTTGAGTATTGTCAAATCTTTCTAAGTGAAGTAGCATGTTGTTTTTTTTTGTACATTTTCTGCAGCTACTTGCATTGCAGGATTTCGATGCGTGATCACTTCCAAAGCAGTTGACACATAGGTTCTGTTTTTGTATCCAGCGTAGTCGCTCTGCTTCTGATAGTTGTAGAAATTTGTTGCAGTGATATGACCACTGTTCTTGCACAATTTGCATGCGTTAACATTGTTTTCATTGGATGTTATTACTGTTGAGACCGCCTTGTATGTTGGCTTTTCTTTTGACACCATTGCTTCCATAGATTGAAATTGTAATTCCAGGAATGATAATAATTCAGGTACGACTTTGGTTCCTTTGGGTTAGTTAGCGACTGCATGTACCTGACATGAGTCTGTCTGTCGAGTTTTTGATCAATATTTGTATTAGAATTGCATCCCAAGACGATGTTACAATTCCCAAATTATTCAGTGCGAGCAAGCACTCCTTGGTGGTGAAGTCACTGCTGGTTGATTAATTATTTTGTCCACCAAATTAGCTACCAGGAGTCTTTTGTTGTTGTAACGTTCCTTTAACGTTTTCCAAGCAGCATTGTAATTATGATCTGACAACGTGAATTGGCTGATTAGTTGTTCTGCTTCTCCCGTTAAATTGCTTTTTAAGTACCACATTTTTTGTACTGCTGGAATCTGTTGTGTATCTATCATCACAGAAAACAAGTCATGGAATTGGTTCCATTTCAAATAATTTCCATCAAATTTTGGAACTATTACCTTTGGTAAAGGTAACGAGTCTTGTGTCAATGATGTTGGCTGGGTTACAATGAGGGCAATATTTTTGTTTTTTATTGTGGCAGCCGCTACTGCCAGATTGGCCAAATATTTTTGAACTGCTCATTCAGTGCATAGAATTCATCCATATTAAAGCCTGCTCTTGTTGGATCTTCAATTTTTCCACAAATGTCATCACAGAAAACTTGAATTTCGTCCCAAAGCTTGTGAATAGTATTAGTTCTTAGATCATAATATTGATGAGTTTGAGCTTCTTCAGTAAAATTTTATCCACTTAATAATCGTTCTATTGCTGTCATTCGAATTTTTGTCTTCCGAATTAGGCCTTGATGATCATCGGCCGCATTTGGCGTGTTCTTCAGAGACATTGATTGAGCGCCATTGTTTTTAGTTTCTGATGGCATTTGTTTAGTTTGGGACGATGTTTGGCCTCTGTAGTGAATATTTTTATATATTTAGTTGTTAAGGCCTCAATTTTTGAGTAATATTCGCTCGTAAAGTATTCATGTTCCTCTCTCAGCATTTGAACCTCGTCGAGCATACGTAAGTTTGTATCCTGGGCTTCAAATTGACTCCAGGCATCTTCTAACCGACGTAAGCGTTCTTTGAAGTATCCTGCGGTTATCTTTCCATCCGCAGAATCTTTTTTATAGTTACGGACGATCGCTGGAATAATTTCACCCGTTTTTAATAGAGAATCCAACAACTGTTTTGAAGTCTCCATCGTATGCCTTCACGAATGGAATTGCGAACTAGATGGATGTTCTGTTGACTGCGTATATGATTCAATCAAAGTATTTGAGAAGTCACACAACTGATGATGTGAAACTGTATGTCTTGATTATTTGACTGATGATATCCTGGTTGGTGATATGAACTGATTTTCTGATAAAAATAGATCGATGATGTCCTGTTGAGTTGTTTACCAAACGTTGATGCTGGGAACCAATGATCTGGATAAGGGATCTGTTTGCTTATAGCTGGATCTGCTAAATGTATTGCTGGATCTGCTTGTTGATTATAGCTGGATCTGCTAAATGTATAGCTGGATCTGCTTGTTAATTATTTATGTTCGTTTATGTGGATGTCCTGGATGGATATCCTGATGATTGTTGGATCACGCTTGATGATTGTCTCCTGGATTCTGATGAACCGCAGGCCGCTGTGGAGAATGGTGGTCCTGTTGGTTGAGCAATTGCAACTACTAACAACGTACTGAAGTTGCGTGTGTAATCCACCCGTGAATATTTCAAGTTCCTTACTACTGGTGGGGGGAAACTTGAAATTCAAGGATGTTTTTGGGGTCACCAAATGTATATTGGTGCCTTAAATGTAGATGAAAGGTGATGATAGTACTAAAACACCAAGTTATGCTCTATTACTAGCTTTATTCTTTATTTTGCTGGGGTTTTTATACCCAAGAATAATCAAAAATGCTTAATACTAAAATAATTTAAATAGTGCATTTGTTATTGTGTTTTTTGTTTCCAACTAAAAAATGCTGAAAAATAATTATATGTTAAAGGTATATTTCGTTGTTGTGTTTTGGTTTCCAACCATAATAATGCTTAATAGTGTTGTTGGTCATAAATGGTTAAATAATTTTACTGAGTTCACTGACTGACCTATATTGTTTATTCTGATTAAGCATTATTATGTTTGGTAACAATAAAATATACGGAAGTAAATGTGGAGTAAAACAAATGGGACGCAATAATAAATAAAGGGTTTCTCAATAAGAGCGCTACAAAAGTTTTTTTAAATAAAACAAAAACGGTTTTGGATATCAATGAAATTCTTTATTCCTGTGAAAGTACGTTCGATGCCATTATGTATGGAAATCGATCTCTTTTGCATGGCCACCACGGACACGCTTGCAGAAGTCCAGACGCTGAACCCAATTTTCGACGGTTTTCAAGCATAAATCGGCCGATACTGCTGCAATTTCACGTTCGATATTCGTACGAAGTTCATCAATCGTCGCTGGCTTGTTGGCATAGACCATAGACTTGACGTAGCCCCACAGGAAATAGTCCAACGGCGTCAAATCGCACGGTTTCCAACAAATTGATTGTGACATTCGCTGTGTGGCTTGTGGCGCCGACCTGTTGGAACCACATGTCCTCCAAGTCCATATCATCCAATTGGGGCCAAAAATATTCGGTTATCATTGAACGGTAGCGATTCTCATTCACAGTAACGTGCCGGTCTTGATCATCACGGAAGAAGTACGGCCCAATGACGCCGCCGGCCCATAAACCGCAGCAAACCGTAATTTTTTCGGGATGCAATGATGACTCATGGAGTACGTGTGGATTGCTGTCTGACCAATAACGCATATTTTGTTTATTGACGAAGCCATTGAGCCAGAAATGAGCCTCATCGCTGAAGATGATTTTTCGATGAAAATCCGAATCATTTTCAAGTTGTTGCTCAGCCCAATTCACGAACATACGACGCTTCTGGTGGTCAAGCGGCTTCAGTTCTTGCGTCAATTTGATCTTGTAAGGATGTAGGCCAAGATCTTTTCGCAAAATTCGCCACAACGACGTCACAGAGATGCCCAACGCTTGAGACGACGTGTGAGAGACACATTTGGGATTTCTTCAACTGAAGCCTCAGCGGCAGCAATATTCTCGATATTATCTCACTGGCACGGGAACATTTTGTACTGTGCCTGTGGATTCAAATTTTTCCACTAGACGCTCAATTGTTGATCTGCTAGGACGATTATTACGACCATAAATTGGACGTAGCGCTCTTAACGTTGAGGCCACTGACTCCGAATTTCGGTAGTAAATTTTAATAATTTCGAAGAGAAATGTCAAAAGAGCGGCAAGAAATATGGCGTCGTTTGCTGTCCCTGTCTTTCTACTTTTGTAGCGTCCCTGTTGAAAAACCCTTTACAAACAATTATATGAATAAAAATGGAATGTAATATGTGGTGTATGTTTGGAAACAATAGTTTTGTGTAAAGAATAAAGCAGACGGTGAATCATTGAACAGTGCTGTGTATAAACAGTTCACCTCCAGGCTTCAGAGTTGGAAATTACTTTTTTGACCATTTTGCTGATGAAATCATTGCTCTTTCAAACAATAAGTTAGTTCAACCATCGCTACAGAAATTGGCTCCATTTATTCAAGAAACTAAATTGAATAACAAAGAAGTTAAGCTGATTCGAGTCGGCGGTAGGTTGTCCCATAAACCCATCCCATATGATGCTCGATTTTCAGCTTTATTGCCAAAAGATCTTCGATTTATTATACTTTATATTGAGCATTTGCATCGCATTCATTTACATACTGGCCCAAAGGTATTACTTGGACTTATTCTTATTCGACAAAAGCTATGGATAATAAATGCTCGAGAAATAGTTCGAAAAGTTATTAGAAAATGTGTACACTGTTTCCACTACAAGCCTAAATTGATGGGACAAATAATGGGTAACTTACCAGTCGATCGTTTAAGAGCACAACGCCCGTTTCTGATTACTGGTGTCGATTTTTGTGGTCCGTTTTTAACCTCATATCGAATTCGTGGAATTCGCAGTGTTTGTTTGTTTTGGCTCAAAGGCAACTCACTTGGAGTTGGTTTCGGATCTTTCCACGAATAATTTCTTGTTATGCTTAAAGCGGTTTGTTGGCAGGCGTTGCTTATCGCAACGCATCGTTTGTGATAACGCAACCAATTTCCCCGGTGCTTATAATAAGCTAAAGGAACTTACGGATAAGTTGTTCTGTGACGATGTCGTTTGTAAGCTCAAATCTTTTTGTATTCAAAGTGGCTTTGAATTCAGTTTTATCCCGCTCGGGCTCTACATTTCGGTGGTTTATGGGAGGTGGCGGTTAAATCAGCTAAAAAGCTTTTAGGAAAAAAGTTGCCCAAGCTAGTCTTTCGTTCGAAGAACTTCAAACACTTGTCGTTGGAATAGAAGCAATTTTAAATTCGCGCCAAATTGCTTCATTGTCAGATGACCCAAATGATGACGAAGCTCTCACCCCTGGTCATCTCTTAATTGGCTCATCTTTAATTTCTGTTCCTGACGAACATTATGATTTGACAAAACTACCCACTTTAACTCGATGGCAGCAAATTTCATTTCTCAAACAGCAATTTTGGCGAATGTGTTTGCGTGATTATCTTCTATTGCTCCAACAACGATCAAAATGGTTCAAGCCGTAGCCGAACATCAAGGTTGGACAACTAATCATTACTCATGAAGATAATACTCCACCACAAAGATGGCCACTTGCTCGAGTGACTCAAACTTTTGCTGGTTCTAGTGGAAAAGTTCTAGTAGTGGAATTAAAATCAGCAAGCGGCTCATATAGACGACCCAAACATAAAGTGGCTCCTTTGCCCTCTAATGAAGACTCTTGAAATGCAGATTTTTCAACGGGGGGACAGTGTAGGGTCAGATCACCAATCATGGTGCTATCACTGTTAATGGTGTCGTCACTGTTATTGTTTTGTCTATTCCTTTCCCTACTTGTTTACGTGTTGTATATTGTAGTTAGCTAACCAACAACAAATACTGTTGGTAGGCTAATTCATATACATTCGTCTCTCATGTTATTGAGTGAGAGTTAACTGTTATTTTCGTTAAGTAGTTTGTTATTTACTTTGTCTTGTGATATACATATAAATTGTAAATTAGTTTTAAGATCAGTCAGTAGTAGTCGAATCGTATAAAATAAAACATTGAACAACAAAAAACAGTGCGTTTGATAATTTTTTAGTTTTTAATTAACTTCAATTTTTTATTAAACAATATATAAGTTAACACGCTTTGATTCTGATCTGCCTAATCGGCAACATTTAGTTCATACGTAGCTTAGTATTGGTGCTGCGTATAGTTGACACGCGCCGTTTTAGATTTGCATGATCAGCTACTTCGATTTTATATTTTACGTTTTTGCTAATTTAAGTTATATGTTTGCGTTGCACTTTGTAGCCAACGCAAACTTGGTGGTAGGAAATAAAATTTAGTTTAAGACCCTAACTCACAGAACACAGTCGTTTTACTTATTGGAAAGAGATATCCAACGAGAAGAAGTCTACCAGAATAAATACGATAGAGATTTCTTCACTGGCGCCCAACAGGATAAGGAACCGTACATTTCATCAGGAATATCAAACTATAACTTCAACAACAGCACCACCACCACCGCCACCAACACCAGCCAACACCACCACCAACACCAAGTCAAACGGAGAATTATATTAAGAAATAAAAAAGAATGTAAGTAAAGTTTCCAATTTTCATAAAGTGGCTTTAGAAGGAAAAAATAAAAAGAATATCAAAAGTGAAAATAGTGCTATCGTGCTAACGGTTTTAATTATCAGTGTTTTGACCTTTTCTATCCAGCTAAAGCGAAAGTGTGTTGACGGTTTTACGAAACTGAAACTATATTTTTTAATTTATGAGTGATTTGGAGGACTTGTTTGACAGTTTAAATATTACGGGAAATAGAGAAAGGATGTCACAGGAAGAAGTACAAGCTATGATTAACAGGGCCGTAGTTGCGGCAACACAACATCAGTCTAGATTGTTTACAGAAAAAATTAACGAACTTACTGAGAAAATAGCTAGTTTAGAAGTTGGTAGAGTGAACGTAGAAGAATTTAGGGGAACTGCCATAGACCCTTCAGTGGTATGCAATCAAACGCTTGACTTAGTAAAATCATTACCGGAGTTCGACGGTAAATTAGAACAATATGTCTCTTGGAGACAGGCAGCACATACTGCATATAAGGTTTATGAGAAATAAGATAAGATAATACAGTGCTAAATTTTCGAGCTATTATTGCTCGCTTGGATTTTACATATGCGGATAAACGACCAATATATTTAATAGAACAGGAGTTAAGCACGCTTAGACAGGGTAATGGTTCTGTTTTGGATTTTTATGATAGCGTTGAACGAAAGCTTACATTATTGACGAATAAGACATTGATGACGTACGACAGTGACGTCGTACATGTGCTAAATGATAAGTATAGAAAGGATGCACTTCGCACCTTTATTTCAGGTTTAAGAAAACCTCTATGCGACATCTTATTCTCGTCACGACCTGTGGACCTACCAACAGCATTGGCACTCGCACAGGAACTTGAATCCAACCACGAGCGGTATGTTTTTGCAACCACATTTGCTAATAGAATCAACGAGAATAATAAAATTAATGCTAGGAAATTCCCCAATCAAAATCAACCTAACGAGAAAAACCCATACTATAATAGGGTCCAATCTCAAAGGCACCAGGGTCAAGTCAGAGGACAAGATATTCCAGAACCAATGGATATTGACCCATCGTCTTCAAGGTTCAGACAGCACACGAGCGGTCGAAACCAAAATTTTCAACCTACGAAAAAACAACCTGGATCGGACAGACAAACGGGATCCAGGATTCAGAGGATCAACCATGTGACAAATGAGGTGGAACAATGTTCCATCACAGCGGACGATGCGGTTCTAGATATCGAACAGCATGCTAACGATAATGATTTTGAAAGCATTAATTTTTTAGGGCATGCTCCCAGCTACCATTCATAGAACGGGTTCTTGCTGGGGAGACAATAAAAATATTAATAGACACCGGGGCATCGAAAAATTATATAAGACCATTTAAACAACTTAAAGGTATCAAGGATACCGATAATCCCTTTACAGTTCATTCGATTCACGGAAAAAATGACATAAATAAAAAATGTGTCGTAAATTTGTTTGGGAAAAATTCAACTTTTTTTGTGCTAGAGAATCTTTCAACATTTGATGCAATTGTGGGGTTAGACCTTCTAAAACAGGTTAATGCTAACATTGACCTAAAAAAAGGGACAATTAATTACGCGGCAGGTTCGGAGAAAATTTGTTTCATGACATGCAAAGATGTGAATCATATTATAGCTGACGTGAAAAATGTACCAGAATCCGTTAGAACCAAATTTAAGAATATTATTAACAATAACAACGAAGTATTTTCAGACCCAAAAAAATCACTGCCGTATAACACAAATATAGTAGCGACGATCCGGACTCAAACCGATGAAGCAATATATTCGAAATCGTATCCATACCCAATAGGGGTATCGGACTTTGTAAACGAGAAAATTAGACAACTTCTGGCAGACCACATTATTCGACCATCTAGGTCACCCTATAATAACCCAATTTGGGTCGTAGACAAGACAAGCATGGACGAATTAGGAAACAGGAAGAAACGAATGGTGATAGATTTCCGAAAGCTTAATGAAATTACTATTAACGACAAATATCCTATCCCGAATATGTCGGTAATTCTATCAAACTTGGGAAATGCTAAATATTTTACTACCCTGGACCTTAAATCTGGCTTTCATCAAATTGAACTCGCAGAAAGAGATAGGGAGAAAACTGCTTTCTCAGTTAACAACGGAAAGTACGAATTCTGCAGACTACCTTTTGGGTTAAAAAATGCTCCAAGTATCTTTCAGAGAGCTATCGACGACATTCTTAGGGAACAGATAGGAAAATCATGCCACGTTTATGTCGATGACGTGATTATTTTTTCGGAATCAGAAGATGACCACCTTATTCATGTCAACTGGGTCCT
Organism: Cordilura impudica; assembly: GCA_963682025.1. NCBI lineage: Eukaryota > Metazoa > Arthropoda > Insecta > Diptera > Scathophagidae > Cordilura > Cordilura impudica. The sequence continues at coordinate 149,266,865 of OY821518.1, read as the reverse complement.
CACGAAGCTTCGGGAAGCACATATGTGCATTTCCGTCGAAAAGTCAAAATTTTTTAGGACTAGTGTGGAATATCTTGGTTTCGTGGTGTCGACGGAAGGCATACGGAAGTCTTCAGACAAAATTGCGGCGATTCTTAGATTCGTTCCACCTTCTAACCTGTTTCAATTAAGATCTTTTTTAGGACTGGCGAGTCACTATAAATCATTCATTCAAGATTTTGCGAGAATCGCCAAACCATTAACAGACGAGCTAAAGGGCGAAAACGGGAAAGTTAGTGCAAGTCAGTCAAAAAAGGTTATAATAACACTTAACGAAAGTCAATTGCTTGTTTTCAGTAAACTAAAGGAAATACTGACTTCAGAAGACGTTATGCTTACGTATCCAGATTTTAGGAAACCATTCGACTTAACGACAGATGCTTCGGCATTGGGCCTAGGTGCAGTCTTATCCCAAGATGGTAAACCGATACAATTTATCTCTAGAACATTAAAAGACCCCGAAATGCATTATGCTACGAATGAGAGAGAGCTTTTGGCAATAGTTTGTGCTTTAAAAACCCTTCGAAATTACCTTTACGGCGCGAAAACTCTCAACATTTTTACGGACCACCAGCCGTTAACATTCGCGGTTTCAGACCGAAACCCAAATGCGAAAATCAAACGTTGGAGAGCTTTTGTTGATGAGCACAACGCAAAGATTTTTTACAAACCTGGAAAGGAAAATGTAGTTGCGGATGCGTTATCCCGACAACAAATAAACGCTACGGACAACGACCCAGAATCAGACCATGCTACTGTTCATAGTGAGGCGTCCCTTACCTATACTATTCCGAGTACGGATAACCCGATTAATTGCTACAGAAATCAAATAATTATTGAAGAGGCTGAACAAGCCTCATTGCGTACCTTTGTAATATTCGGAAAGAAAATAAGACATAACATCCAATTTAATGAAAAAAACTAACTCTTTGAAACGGTCCGGGATGCAGTTAACCCAAATGACCTTAATGAACAGAGAGAAATTGTTGCTTCTGAACACAACAGAGCGCATAGAGCTGCCCAGGAAAACGTAAAACAAATATTACAAGACTATTACTTTCCGAAAATGTCAAAACTTGCTAAGGAAATTGTTTCAAATTGTAAAATTTGCTCTAAGGGAAAGTACCAGAGGCACCCGAAACGGCAATTCATTGGAGGAACACGAATTCCCAACTATGCGGGTGAAATCCTACACATAGATATTTACTCCACTGACCAAAAATATTTCCTTACTTGCATTGACAAATTTTCCAAGTTCGCTATAGTTCAGCCAATCCAATCCCGTACCATCTTCGATGTTAAAATTCCAATACTACAATTAATGAACTTTTTCCCTCAAACTAAGACAATATTTTGCGACAACGAAAAATCCCTAAATTCAGAGACTATAAGAACATTATTAGACTCGTATAACATACAGATCGTTAATTCACCACCACTTCATAGCACGTCAAATGGCCAAGTGGAGCATTTCCACAGCACCCTCTCAGAGGTCGCGAGATGTCTGAAACTTCAGAGAAACATCGAGGATACCGTCAACCTTATTTTGCAGGCCACTATTGAGTACAATAGGACAATCCACTCTGTTACCGAAAAGCGTCCTATCGATATAATCCATTCCGCTCCAAATGAGCTAAGAACGCTCATTATGGAAAAAATCTTAAGTGCACAAAATCAAACCCTGGATAATCACAACAGGGGTAGGACAGATAGAAAGTTCGAGGTAGGAGGTAAAGTTTTTATAAAATCCAACAGGAGATTGGGAAATAAATTAAGCCCTTTGTATGGAGAAGGAACGGTCGAAGCTGATTTGGGCACGACAGTTCTAATAAAAGGAAGGGTGGTCCATAAGGACAATCTGAGATAGCATGGCTCTAAACAACTTTCTTTATTCTAGGTTTCTAAACATCTTACTTACGGTAATTTTACCGATAGCAGGCAAGATCATCGACTACTCTCATTCAAACTACATCCCGATATACGATGGCGATATAATTATTTGGGATGATTATGGTTACCTAAAACACTCTTCCAACTTGACTTTATACGACGGACTCATTAAGGAAACAACCGAATTGTCTGATCTCTTCCCACAGTCTCATATGAAAAAAATTTTGGAATCAGATATTAACCATATGGCTACATTGCTCTCAGCCCTACGAACCACCACAGACATGCCAGAAGTTTAAACATCTTAGGAACTGCCCTGAAGGTAGTAGCAGGCACTCCTGACTTCGATGACTTTGAAGAGAGCAAGTTTAGACAAGAGCAGCTGGTGGAAGCAAACAACAGACAAATAGATATCAACACTAGAATCGACCAACAACTTCAGAAACTGACGGACACGGTAAACCAGGTAATCGCAGCTGAAAAAGAAAAAGATAGGATGAACACTGATAAATTGTACGAAACACTTTTAGCCAGAAATAGAATTTCGATTATAAATTTGCAGAATTTAATTTTATCTGTTAGTTTAGCGAAGGTAAACGTTATAGATCTCGCAATACTTGATAGCGAGGAAGTGAAGTCACTGGTGAAGAATGGAAGCTTTACAGACACTAGTGTGTCCACTTTTTGCAAATTTCAAAACGTTACCACTTGTGCTCAACAACTAGTATTTGGGACATCTGCCGAATGTAACACTCAGTTCGACGATCTTAAAAAAGTAATGGTAGTGGATGATGGCATTATCATTATCAACAATGCGATCGCAGAGGTGATTGAAAATCACGGTAACAGCCAACTTGTGAATGGCACTTACCTGGTTACTTTTGATAGTGAAGTTATCATCGATGGAATCACGTACGTGAATAGGGCTGGGGTCCCAGGGAGTATTCCCGAATTGCCAAACCTTCCCATGATAAAGGTTACAGAGCATAAACAAGTTCTCAGTCTACCGTTTCTCCACGACATGCAAATTAGAAATCTTCAGCATCTCGATGAGTTAAAGAAAGAAATAACTGTGAAACCTATCTTGAGCACCTCTGTGATATTGTGTTGCATCGCCTTGATATATCTGGCTTACAGAATGATAAGGGGCTGGAGAAAGAGAAGATCGCTAGTCAACTTGAAAAATACGTTGGAAGAAATCTTGAAGAAGACCAAGGACGGCCTTCATTCAAAACGGGGAACAGTTAACACGCTTTGATTCTGATCTGCCTAATCGGCAACATTTAGTTCATACGTAGCTTAGTATTGGTGCTGCGTATAGTTGACACGAGTTACGATAAACTATTGTCATTTAATGCTCTAGTTCTTTACCCCTTTTCACCTTTCACTCTCTTTCTTATTTCTGTATAGCTGTTAAGTTAGTTTTAAGAATTTGTTGTATAAGCTTCAATTTATAATTTTATGTTAAGTTAATGACAGTTGTAAATGAATTCTTGATTAATAAACATTGACATTTAAATATTGTGTTGAATAATTTATAAGTGGCGCAGTCGAAAAAAGAACCGTTTTTGATTTAACTAAAGTTATACGAAAGTATTGAAATATATATATATATATTAATTATTTTAAATAATTTATAAAAAAAAACAATAATACAACTGTTTAATCATAAACTAATTTTAATAAAATAATATCGTATTTGGATATTAAATGTGAAAAAATTAACTGCATAATTTCATTTTATACAAAATAACGTTGTGAATCTGATCGAATAATTTACAAGAAAAATTAATTGGAAAAAAAGGCATAAACTTAAATTTAATTGCTAAACATTTGAAAAATATGATATTAAATATTATAAAAAAGTACAGTCTAAACAAAAAGTGAAATGTGTAAATCATTGAAAATTTTTTGCAAAAATTGATAATATGCAATAAAACCAATGCAACAAAAAAAAAATTGTAACAAAGTATAAACGCACAAAGAGAAAGTAGCCGTTAACAACAAGAATTTGAATTTGAAATATTATAACGTTCAAAAAATTAAAAACAACAATTACTACAAATAAGAACATAAACAAAAAAAAAAGAGAACAAACAACATCACTGTGGAGCTTGAACAAAAACAAATAAGCTAAAAGTAAGAACATGATAGAGATATACAAAATTTAGACAATAACAACAAAAAAAAAAAAACAACAGCAAGTTGGAGCAAGGGTGTGTAAGTGTGAAGCTTTATTAAAGACGAATAATAATAAACAGAATAATATCAGAAAAAAGAAAAACATTTGAGTGTGAATAAATATAGAAAAACCTCATAATTGAGTGCAATTTTGTTAATATTAGAAGAGTTAAAGCTTTTTGAAATACAAACACAAATTAACATGGAGGGTCTATCAATGAATGATGTACTAAAAGATGCTCAGAGAATTAACGTATTTAGAGGTGATGATACATTCGCACTGACATCTTTTTTACGTGAAGTGGAAACATTATTTGCTATATATACCAGAGAGTAATTTTAAATAAGATACAAGGGGAGGCGCTTCACGTTTTGAGAACGTTGGGGCCAAATCCTACTTGGGATGAAACTAAATCAGCTTTAATAGTCAACTTTGGAGTGAAAGAGACATACCATCAGCTCTACCAGGAGGCTTTTGCAACAAAAAACAACGGTATAGTTAATTATTATAATTGTTTAATAAATGTTTTATGCAAAATTAATGAAAAGTATGAATATGATAGCGAAAAACCATTAGAATTTAGCCCTTTGTATGCTGAAAAGATTATTTTAAAAACTTTTTTGAACAACATTGATGTTAATTTAGCATCTGTAGTAATAAATCGAAATATATCTAAACTAAGAGATGCTTATAATACTTTAGAAAGAGAGGGTTTAATAAGAAATGAATTTGAAAAAAATAAACTTAATGTAAATAAATACAATGTAAACCATCGTACTAGTATAGGTAACGAAAGAGTTAGAAACCAAACATATAATAGCAATTCTAATGATCAAGGTAATTTAAATAGACAAGATTATTTTTCAAACTCAGGTCAAAATAGAAATACCTCAAATTTTAATAATCGTTCTTCAGGTATGCAAAATTTTAATAATCCGGGTCGAAAATTTAATAATAGTCAAACTGATCGTAGAACTTATCAGTCTCGGAATAATCAATACTTAGGTCAGAACAATAGTCGTCAAATGGAGGTTGATTTTATTCAGCAAGGTGGGGATAATTACGATAGTGGTGAACAGGTAAATTTTCACTCAACAGCCTCCACAAGACACTTCCAATAGTGAACCTTACAATTGGCAAAGAGAACATAAAAGCTCTAGTTGATTCTGGTTCAACTACTTCTATCTTGGATGAAAAAAAATTACAAAGTTATAAAAGATTCACTTTAGAAAATCCTATTCCATTTTCTTCTTTAAATGCTAGAATGGAAATTAATCGCGAAATAATAACAAAACTACCAACAGAATTTGGCGAAGATGCCACAATGTCGTGGAAACTATTTTCGTTCGAGGGCAAACAGTTTGATGCACTTTTGGGTCAGAATATTTTAAAACCTTTAGGTGCCATAATTGATATGGCTAATGAAACTTTGACTATAAATGGCAAAATAATTGAATTTTTAAAGCAGTGTCCGTTTGCTCACAGTGAAATTAACCAATTAGAAACTACGTATATTGATAAAAAGGTTTTGGAAAATTTGTTCAAAGATTTAAATCTTGAGGAACATTTAGCTTTAGAGAATTTATTGAACTCTTATGAAGATTTAATATTTATTGAAGGGCAAACTTTAGGAAATACGAATATTGTCAAACACCAAATTAAAACAATTAATGATAGACCGGTATATACAAAAATGTATCGTTATCCACATATACATGAGCAGGAGATTTGTGAACAAATTGACGAGATGTTGCAACATGGTATAATAAGACAGAGCAATTCGCCATATAATAGTCCTTTGTGGATAGTTCCAAAGAAAATAGATAGTTCCGGGGAGAAGAAATGGAGGATAGTGATAGATTATCGGAAACTGAATGATATAACTGTCGATGATAAGTTCCCTATCCCCAATATAGATAATATTCTCGATAAATTAGGTCGTGCCCAATATTTTTCTACCATAGATTTGGCTAAGGGCTTCCACCAAATAATTGTCAATGAGGAAGACCAATCGAAAACGGCATTCTCAACTACCTACGGGCATTATGAATTTGTTCGGATGCCCTTTGGCCTAAAAAATGCTCCAGCCACTTTCCAAAGGCTTATTAATTTTGTTCTTCGCGACTTAATCAATAAGATCTGCGTAGTTTATTTGGATGATATTTTAATATTTTCCACTAGTTTCCAGGAGCATTTGCGTAACGTAAAAGAAGTTTTTGAGAAATTGAGAGAGGCAAATCTTAAGATACAAATTAATAAGTGCCAATTCTTTTCAAAGGAAACACTGTATTTGGGACATATTTTGACACCTGACGGAGTCAAACCCAATCCGGCGAAGGTTGATTCTATTTTAAATCTTAAACTGCCCAATACGGTCAAGGGAATAAAATCATTTTTGAGTATGACTGGTTATTACCGGAAATTTATCAGAGACTACTCGAAAGTAGCATATCCGATGATAAGATATCTTAAAAAAGATGTCAAAATGAATACAAACGATCCTAATTTTATAAACGCTTTTGAGAAATTAAAGAAGATAATAACTGAGGCTCCGGTACTTAAGTATCCCGATTTTAAAAAGCCTTTTCAGCTTATTACAGATGCTAGCTTAAATTCACTTGGAGCTGTTTTACAGCAAAATGGGCATCCTATTTGTTTTGCTAGTAGAACCCTAAATAATCACGAGAAAAATTACTCTGCTACTGAGAAGGAGCTTTTGGCTATAGTGTGGGCCACGAATTATTTTCGGCCTTATTTATATGGTGTCAAATTTGATATCCTTTCAGACCATCAGCCATTAAGGTGGTTATTCGTCAAATCTCAAAGTAGAGAACTGAATCCTAGGCTTTATAGGTGGATTATAAAGCTTAGCGATTTCAATCTAACAGTTAATTACATAAAGGGGAAGGATAATCAGGTCGCTGATTTTTTAAGTAGAATAAATTGCGATTCTGGAGAGATTAATGTTTTTAATGACTCCAATGGTTCACTCTATAATAATAATAATGATAGTGATATGGAGACTATTCATTCACAGGAAGAGGATATTCACGATCATTTTGGCATTCTTGATACCATTGTAAATAGGTTCAAAACTCAGATCATTTTGACTGACAACAAGACAAGGGATATTGATATAAAACATGGCAATAAAAAGATTTATATAAATTCTAAGGAGTTAGAAAATAATTTAGATGATATTTTGGTAAGGAATATCGAAAAAGGAAAAATTGGTATTTACTCTGAGTTAAGTGATCACAAATATAATATTTTACAAAAGAGGATAATTGAACTTTTTGGCGGCAACAATAGTGTAAAATTCATAAGATGTTCATATCATGCCATGGATATGCCGTCTGAAGATGAGACATATAAACAGATTCATCATTACCATAGGAATGAAACAGGGCATACTGGTATTAGCGAAAATTATGAGGGTTTAAAAAAGCAAATTTATATTCCAAATTTGAAAATTCTGATTCAAAAATACGTAAATAATTGCGGTGTATGTAGTAAAGCGAAATATGATCGTAATCCAGTGAAGCCAAAATTTCAACTATCTGAAACACCAAAGGATATTAGGCAAATAGTTCACATGGACATTTACACGAATTCTAAGTCAAACTTTCTGACATTTATAGATAAGTTTTCCAAATTCGCTACGGCATATTATTTAGAAGACCGAACTAGTCAGACAATTATTGAAAAACTAAGTTTATACAAGTCGCAAATGGGTCATTTTAATAGACTGGTCTCTGACAACGAATTTAAAAGTATTAATATAAAGGACTATTTGCGAAATGAGGCAATTGAACTACATCTTGTTAAACCTAACAATCATACTGGGAATGCGGATATAGAAAGACTACATAGTACACTCAGCGAAAAAATAAGAACGTTAACAATTGAACAAAGATCTATGAGTATTAAAAATAAAGTTAGCAAATCAATTGAATTTTACAATAATAGCTTCCACTCCGTTATAAAAGAAAAACCCATTAATGTAGAATATGGAAATTGTAATAAGGCAAAAATACATAATACTATGGCAGCAAATAAACAAAGCTACATTGATAAGAGAAATGAAAATAGGGAATTTTGTATTGATCAAAGGGATGAAGGATACATAAAAAACTATAAAGCGCTTAGACATAAGGAACAGCCTAAGTTCAGGGTTAGCAACTTACAAAATGTACATAGTTCCAATGTAAAAAGGAAAACAAAGTACGATGGTGTAGTAAATACAAGACAATATGACGAATGTACATCTTGAAAACAATTGAAGAAATACAGTTTTTATTCGGTTTTTAATTGCATTATTTTTATATAATTTTAAAACAGAGAATTAAAAAAAAAAAAAAATATATGTATATAAAATAAAATAAGAATTAAGTGTTTATTATAAAAAAAAAGAAAAAATAAATTTAAAAATTTCTATATATTTTAAGGACTCAGGAGAGTCTGTAGTTTAATAGGGGGGTAGTTACGATAAACTATTGTCATTTAATGCTCTAGTTCTTTACCCCTTTTCACCTTTCACTCTCTTTCTTATTTCTGTATAGCTGTTAAGTTAGTTTTAAGAATTTGTTGTATAAGCTTCAATTTATAATTTTATGTTAAGTTAATGACAGTTGTAAATGAATTCTTGATTAATAAACATTGACATTTAAATATTGTGTTGAATAATTTATAAGTCACGCGCCGTTTTAGATTTGCATGATCAGCTACTTCGATTTTATATTTTACGTTTTTGCTAATTTAAGTTATATGTTTGCGTTGCACTTTGTAGCCAACGCAAACTTGGTGGTAGGAAATAAAATTTAGTTTAAGACCCTAACTCACAGAACACAGTCGTTTTACTTATTGGAAAGAGATATCCAACGAGAAGAAGTCTACCAGAATAAATACGATAGAGATTTCTTCACTTATACTAAAAAAAAAACTTAGTTCCCTATATTATTCTACAGAAAATTTATACAAAGGAAAAAACGATGGCAATAAAAAATTGCCACAATTTGGGATACTGCTGTTTCCTACTGTTCAAATAAAATGTATATAATTCCCATTCGAATTTTTATCGTGATTGAATTTTTTGACATTCTAGTTGGATTCTGATAAATTTGAATTTAACTGATTTTATGTTGCATTTCAACTTTTTCACATTCACAATCACTTTTTCTTTCTACATATTTAGGATTTTTGTTTAGGGAAATCACACTTAAACACTTGTATTTTGTTGTACTACAGATTATGTTGTTGTTTTTGTAATGAAACTTCTGTTGCGACTACGAAATGTTCACTGTTAGTAGACACTTGTACATATGTAATGAAATACACTTCTCCAGTTTCTTTAATACGATTAACCCTTTCAGACTTGAGAAGTAAAACGATTGTAGTCATTGTTAAAGTCTACTTTTTTATACCCTCCACATCTCAGTGGCAGAGGGTATATATAGGTTTGTCATTCCGTTTGTAACGCATCGAAAAACTAATTTCCGACCCAATAAAGTATATATATTCTTGATCCTTATCACAGCTCGAGTCGATATAGCGATGTCCGTCTGTCCGTCTGTCCGTCTGTCCGTCTGTCCGTGTGTCTGTTGAAATCACGCTCATTCAAAAAAAAAAGCATTTACTTAGGTCAGGTTACGAAAAAATTATTTGCCATAATTCCCACCAGGTTGGTATTGAAATCGGAGTAAATCGGGAGCCTCTGCGCTGAGAAATGAACAAAAGTTTATAGATACCTCTAAAAAAAACATGAAACCTAGTGTTTTCTTGTAATAGTTTAGTGGTTGAACATACAACAACATAAAAAAAGCCACAAAAAAAATGTGATTCATACATATTAACAATAACAAGAACACAACTACCATGAGCTATGTTAATAGTATTGCCACAAACCGAGGTGGAGGGTATCAAAGATTCGGCACAGCCGAATTTAACACTCTTACTTGTTTTAATTCTCTTTTGTGTAAAGAGCACGCAAGACAACTCACAATTACTAAATACTGGTAAAAAAAAAATCAGAAAATATTCATTTATTTATATTTTAAGCACCAGATCTCACAATCGATACAGCTAGGTCTGAAAGGGTTAAATATTATGTATTTTTCCACAATACCGAGGCTTTCACTTTTCAACATTACCGATGATATTCGGTTCTAATGGACCAAAAAATGTTTGCGATTTAAAGGGACTGTCCTTTAAATAATTTAGTTTTATTTATTTCGAACTTCTTTGGTAGAGTTGTAAAGGTAGGCTGACTAAAAGCAAAAGTAAAAACCACTCACAGTGAGTTGCAACAAACTGACCAAGAGTTGAATTTTAAGGTCTAAATAGAGAGTTGTATTATATAAAAAACTAGTTGATTGTGTGGCGCCTAGGCGCCCGTTTAATAATTATGAATAAAACAAACAGTTAAAATTTAAATACACGAAAAATTTATAATAAATTAAATTTCTTTTAATATAGTAGTAAATTGAAAATTATATTGTTACGTATGTATGTACATATGAAAAAAGATTGTGTTTGTAGAAATTGTATATCAAAACAGATAAGAAATATTTCGCAAAAAAGTTTTTCAATTTAGAATCTCTTAAAAAACTATATTTCGTGTGAAAAATCGTTGAGTCATTTAATAGTTTTCCTTGCTGTGGGTTCGATTGAATACGTATCGTAACTTGGCTTGCAACTTTTGATAGTGACAAAGCCACATACAGTTGACCGTGTGAAAATACCGCGGTCTCCAAATTAATGCCAACGTAATCAAATGACTGGCCTTGAGCTTTGTTTATGGTAATTGCGTATGCAGGAATTACTGGAAACTGGCAGCATTTTAATATGAAAGGTAATGTGGTGTCGGTTGGGGCGAGATCAATCCTAGGAATTAGAACCGTATCATTTTGGTCAGCGTTACAGAATCAGTCAGTCTCTCAGTCAGTCAGTGAGTCAGGGATCAGCGTAAATATATTTAAGATATTACCCGGCACACGTTAAATATTTGGCTTTCAGGTTGTAATGCACTCATACTTTTTTACTCTTTTTTACTAAACAATCATACGTTTCAATTCTCTCTTTTAATTTTTCAATGGGACAGTTGCTTAACAATTTTTTGACTACTGTATGTGTGATCAATTTGACTTAAAGTGAGGAGATTGGAGATTCCCAAAATTATTAAAATTTAATACAATGGAGTTCGCTTATAACGCACCCTGGTTGTAATAAATTTTTGTTTATAGCGCAGAATTTCTTCGGTCCCAAGAGTTTTAATCTCATTTTACATACAAATTGCTTCTCTTATAGCGAACATTTTTTTATTTATTTAAAAAAAATTAATTTCAATTTAATTTAATTTTATTTTCATTTAATTTTAATACAAAACAAAAACTTCGATTTTCAAATGAAGTTTTGTAAAAGGTCCTTTTATGTATATTTTCGTAAAAGTTTGCCAGTAGCCAACCTTTGCTTTGTACTTTCTGCTTCTATACATAAGGAGTTTTTAATATTATATGATTTTCAAAAAATATTTTATTTTGATAAAAACTCGGTAATTTTAGTCTTATTAAGGCAAACTATTAATATGTATCTTTTTTAATAATTTAATTTATGTTTTATAACTTTTTAATAAACTTATTCAACTAAAAAAAGTTTTTAAACCTTTCTGACAAAACAAAAAAATACTACGGTTAAAACGAACTTAGTCTATAACGAACTAATTTGATCGGTCCCCCCCAGTTCGTTATAACCGAACTCCATTTTATTGTAGAAAAAATAGAATAGCATAGAAAAAAAACGTTTTAGAGCAAGGTTCCTAAAAGTTTCCTAAGGGGGGTAAGGTTTTAAGATATGAATAACGTTGGATTATTTATTTCATATATACGTTATAGCATAACATTTGAAGAATCGTTGAAAAAATTTTCAATTAAAACTTTTAATTATAAAGTCCGTGGCAGGGAATCTCCGGAGGCGTTGTTGTTTTGCGGTGAACATCATAACTCGCTACCGGATCATGTGAAATAAAAAAATCGAAATGCGTTTCAAAGGTGACATGTTTCCTGAGGTAGTGATGAAGAGTTTTTTTATTTTTTTTTTGCAGCATTTTGAACTGAAAAACGATTTTTGCTATACAATTTCGGGAATTTGTTGTTAAAAAATGAGGAAGAAAATGGAATAAAAAAAAAACTACGTGATTACCTGATGATTTATGTGTATATATAGTGTCTAAAATTTCAAAAGAATCGGTCAATTGGATTTTGATTTATGATGTTCACGGACTTTACTTGCGAGAAAATCGGTTTAAAGTTTTTTAAAAACTGATTTATATACCGTATGAGGCCGGTCGCTTGAAACGCTGTAGTATATCAAGAATTCTGAATTCTAAAAGCTAAGTATCTTATAAAAATAGTCATCCACAACTGCAAAACCTACAACCTTTATCGAAAATATACAAGAAGAGATTGTAGCTGCTCTGCCGAAGGAGAGAGCCACTTTTAATAAACCCTTTACGTGGGCAAAGTTACGATAGTATTATGTGCCATTATTTGCAGCATAGATATGACCTAAAATTAGTTTACACCTCTAAAAAAACCAAAAAAACCCAGTGTGTTTCTTGTAATATTTTATTGGTTGAACTTAATTGTTGTACAACACCATTCGCGGTACCTTCTAACTCAGTTTTCACGTACATTTTGATGCTCATAGGACTTTTAGGGTGGCAACACTATTTTTTTCTTTAACTTTAAATATTCGAGTGGTTTTTTAGCAAATCCACAAACCTTTTTAAAGTGACATTGCTTTTTAGGGTTGCAACACTGGTTTTTAGGGCTGACAATAGTGTTTTTTAGATTTTTAGTAGGTTCACAAGCCTTTTTAAAGTTAGCAATACTATTAGTTATGTTGAATTTTATTTATTTTTTATTATTAGTAGATTCACAAGCCTTTTTAAATTTAGCAATACTATTAATCATGTTTAAATTAAAATTTTTTTAGATTTTTAGTAGATTAACAATCCCAAACGTATAGCTTTTTTGGTAAGATTTTATTTTGTTTTCAACTTATAATTTATAAATAGCAGATTCCAGCGCTCGAAATTCGAGTGCAATTTCTAGGCAGCTTTATTTTTCAACATAGCTTATTCACAAACCAACACTTTTATGGTTTATTATTATTATGAATGAAGATAACAAACTCATTAACAAATTTAAAAAAACACACATAGCATACATATGTTTAATTTTTTGTATGTGTTAGTAGCAACTTTTAATGCAATTTACTCAAAATAAAGGAAAAAATTTAAAAATCTGCAAATCTACAAAACGGCGAAAAAGAAATACCTTTCAAATAATATACGTTTGGTCAAAATCGGGATAAAACGGTAGAACAAAACATCGGTCACAAGAAATCGTCTAGCCTATTAATATTATAGATATTTGGGTGAAGTATTTGCGCTTTTATTTAATTAAATTAATTTTCGGGTGGGTTTGAATCCGGTTCGAAGGACCAAAAATTATTAGCTGGGGGCGCAAATAATTCACTCAGATAATTAATTGGGAAAAAAGAACACCAAGAAGTTATTAAATAAGTTATTTAATAAGGATTCACACTTTTATTGTTTATTCGGTGTTTTTACCTTTTCACTTCACTGCTATGACACTACTAACTAAAACGAACTTGGTTGATTATAAATAAAGCAAACGAGTATAGATCGATACATACGATATTATAAAAAGAGAGTACTAAAAATTAATATTCCACTACAGTGGAGTTAAGTAAATAAGCATGCTTTATATAAAATATCAAATATAAACTATAGTTGATGTTCTGCACCTAAACAACTGCCAATAATACAACAACAACAACAGTCAACAACGGCTTCATTGCTTGAAAATATATCAGCCAGTTTATCAACAGTTGCCAATTTACATACGGTCGCTGATTCGCCAAGTACCATTCATTCTGAATTGCGTTTACCCTCCATACAAATACCGGATTTTGATGGTGATCTTTGAAATTGGGTACGGTTTAAGGATTTGTTTAATGCATTCGTTGATTAATTTATATAATGTCGAAAAGTTTTAGTATTTACGAACAAAATTAAAGGGCGAAGCTTCCACCATAGTTAAACATCTAAGCATGGGATTTTATAAAAGCAAACTACGAAAAACCTGGCGTCATTCAGAAGAAATATTTTGAATTATTATTTGATCAAAGGTCTGTAAGGAATGGTAATTCAGTTTGGTTTCAACAATTTTACAACAATACCATTGAGTGTTACAATGCTCTGAAAGTTATGAACGATAGCAAAGATTCCTGGGACTGTGTTTTATAACATTTAATCGAGAAAAAATAACATCAGGATACACTTACTCTATGGCATAGACAACAGAAGGATGATGAAACTCAAACATTTTCACAATTACTAAAGTTTATATCAATACGTGCAATCGAGCCATCCTGTACGGGAAAAAGTCGTAACAATGGCCTAAACAACTCAAACGTGTCCACTGTGCAACAGAGACCATCTTTTATATAGCTGTCAATAATTCAAATCATTGATTATCAATGAACGTAGAGAGGTTGCTCGTGTAAATAAACTTTGTTTTAATTGCCTTACGGATAAACACTTTTCAAAGGATTGCAAATCAGGTTCTTGTAAAATATGTCATTTGAAACATAACACGCTACTTCACATAGGTGTTAATATAACAAATTTGACAACATTCTACAATCTAGTGACAATAACGAAGTTCCATCATCGATTAGTATAAATTCTAGTCAACAAATCATCCTGGCACGAGATAAGAATAGCAGTTTACAGCCACGTCGTGGTATTATTGACTCTGGAGCACAATCTACGCTTATTTCTGAGGCTTGTGTTCAAAGATTGAAGCTAGATCGCTGTCATGAGAATATCTTTCTTTATGGTTATGTTGTTCATCTAATTTGCCACAGAATCTTACAACGCAGACGATCAACAGTAAAAAACTGCAGTATTTTCAGAACCTGGAACTCGTAGATCCAGTTTATAACAAGAAGAACCGTATCGATATTATTATTGGCGCAGACGTTTTCGCACATTGTATGTCAGAAGACAAAAGGACACAACTTCAATTAACACAATATTTGTCTGGATCGTCATGGGAAACGTTAACGTAGATACTAAACACTCGACATTTATTGCTTATGTTCATATTGGCTTATACTTACAATTACAGCAATTTTGGGAAACAGAAGAATGTAACCTTCAGCCTGAATTTCAAAGCCCTGACGAACAGAAAGCCGACCAATAATTTAGGGACAATATTCAAAGACAATAAGATGGAAGATGTGTGGTTAGACAGCCATTTAAGACTGACACAATTGAGTTTGGTGAATCAAAATAAGCTGCCATGAGAAGACTCGAGTCAACGGAACGTAAATTTACATGCAGTTTTGAAACCATCTAGTACAACTATTAAACTACGAGTTGTGTTTGACGCTTCATGTAAAAGCTCGAACAATTCTTCATTGAACGACCATCAAAAATATGCGACAAAGTTTATGACTACAAGTAGTGGATGAGTGAATCCATGGCAAAATTGAGGAAATATTGAAGAATAAAGTTTTGAAAACAAATTATTGACGTCTTTTTATCGTGATGTGATGGAATAAAAAAAAATTATAAATTTTCGAAAATTTTCTTCTTTTATTTGACACTGAGAGCGACATTTTTCATCATAGTTATTGGTATTATTGAAAATCTTTTCAGTCAGCGGCAAGCTTGATTTTCACTTTTAATTCGCTTCTAAGAGACTTCTTGTCATGTGTAATAGTTTAGCCAAAATTAGAATGCGACAATAACAATTCAGAATGTTGGTTGACTTGGCTTAGCATGAAAATCAAAGAATAGTGTTTAATCTATTATATAAAAGATAGAAATTAGTCCCCGAATTCATAATGAAAAGTAAGCTGCTGTTTACATGTTCTCAACGAAGTTCTTACTAGTCAACCGATTAGCCTTAGTTTTTAGTTAGCACATAGTTTATTCATAATCAATTTTTTGTTGTCATCTAATAGCTTTAAAAACAACTCTGAAATTTGTAATGCCACCATATTTTTGCATTAATGCAACCTGATATAGTGAAAATTAACTCTGTTTACTTTTCAATTTGTGTAATTTCACTCCTTCATTTTTTTAAATTTATATTTACAAGTGTTAAGTTTACGACAACATTATTTTAATTTGAAAATTATTTAAAAATAAAAATGCTTCAAAGATCCGCAAAGTAAAAAATATTTCTTTATATAATTATATATTTATTTATATATTTATTTATATATTTATTTTTTTTTTTTTGCTTAATTTGACAATCATCAGCTGTTTTAACACACTTGGTCAGTGTTTGGAAGGTTGTTGATCTGAGTTTAGCAAACGCAGCAGCAAGTGCATTATAAATAATACTCATGCTAGATACTGCATAAGTTTTCATTGTAAATACGGCCGTAAATATCTTATGGGTGAATTTTAAAGTAGAAGTAATATAAGCACACAAAAATAGTTGAATCTGTCAGTTTATGACCGTGGTATTGCTCCATTGCTTTATATATAAGCATGTTAGTTGTATTGAATAAAATTAAATTTTTAAAAAATTGTATCAGCCTAGACAATTAAATCTAAATATTTTTCAGGATTTATAAATCTTATTTTTGTATGGAAAAGTGCAAATCCAAGTGATTACAAATTACGACTGTTAACTAAATATTTGTTATGATAAAGGAAGAAAAACGCCAGGCATCCCACTATAACCATTGCATCGGCTGATTTTTGTATATTAAATAAAATTCCGCCTAAACTTATCTATGGCAATTCATACTTCAATTTTATATCATGAGTGTCAAAACTTCGGAAAAAAAAAATTGAAATGAGAGAAAGTTTTATATATTTTCTTTTTGGGAAATACTAGAGTTGGAATTGTTCTTTATTCAGTGTCTTCTTTCGTATACACTTATTTTTATTATAAAATAAGTTTTTGGAAATTTTCCGACATTTTACGAATAAAATGTAAGAAATATATATTTTTTTTAAAAGATTTCGCCCATGTTTTTTTTACAAAATGTGTAACTTATCATAAAAACACCTTCTTCAAAAATTCAGAGCTCTACCTCTGATAGTTTTTATAATATTATCAACGGCCTTAATTGGCAAAATCCGTCAATGTGCGTTTAATAAGGTCCCAAACATTAAGTTTTTTTTTTGCATTTTTTGGTTATGATTTAAAAAAAGCTGCTGTGTTGGACTCAGCACCCCGAAGACCTTTAGAAAAGTATTTAGCTAAATGCATGGCAATTTGATATCCTACACTTGTCGTATAGACCGACATAACTATGTTACCACACTTTATATTTTTTAAAATTAAATTATTATTGTTAAATATCATTCACAATTGTAATGTTAATATTTTTTATTTGAAAATTTACCTAACAAATGAATTATTAATAAAATTATTAAAATATTAAAATATATATATAGCTGAAAGCAAGATAATTAGCATTTAAACAAAAAATAAATACGTAACAATTCATTTAGAAAATTCATACAGTACAATAGTTAATATAAGATTAAGGCTCCTTTAAAGGAAAGATAAGGAAACATAAAGCAATTTCATAATAATCACAATATTAAATTACAATGAATTCGAGAAGACAACTTTCTCCCATAGAAACAAAAAAAAAAAGAAAATAAAACATAAATTTAAATAAAATTTTATATAAAAAAAATTACACAAACATATATTAATTAATTAATAACATTCATCATCACATTCCCCAGTTTCGTGGCCAAAGACTGTAAATGAATAACGAATTAGAAAGGGATAAGAAGGAATTAAAACATCAAACAACAACAAACCTTCACACGATTCGCAATATTTTCTTGGTTCTGGAAGTTTGCGTTCCTTTTTATTAGCTGGATCATTGTTATTGTTCTCTGCCCTCGGTGGTGGTGTAGAATCTCTATCATCAGATGCCTGCAGAGGGCAATCTTCAGTTTCATGCTTATCAAACTCATCGCATATATCACAAAAGACACGAGGAGCTGGTTTGCGTTTCGTTATTAAATCAAAAGCTGCCGGTCTAAATACAGAGACAAATTAAAAAACCGGTAAGAAAGGAGTTTTAAAAAATTTTATGTACAATTTGAAATTTTTTATAATTCTGATTAAATATTCGATTCGTCTACCACTCATATTTTTAAGGACTCACCACACTTGTCCACTTAAAAATTTTCTGCGGAGGACCTTGAAAGGTTGCATTTAATATCAAACTATCATTTTCCTCTCTGAACAATCGTTAGGTTATAATTACAATCGACCATATCGTTCTAAGTAAATTAACAGTAAATATGAGTAGCGTTATTGTGGTAGAGGTAAAATCGGGTTTCTGGCGTTACGCCTTCATCGATGATTATATAAAACATTGTAATTACCCAGAACAGTAACAGTTACTGTTCTTACCTTTTTTAAGAAAAAGCATTTTCTTTTATACAGTGATTTTTTATACCCTCCACACCAGTGTGCAGATGGTATACTATATATAAGTTTGTCATTCCGTTTGTAATAATTAGAAAAAAATTCTGGACCCCATAAAATATATATATTCGTGATCCATATAACAAGCGGAGTTTATATAGCGATCTCCATCTGTCTGTCTGGTCATCTGTCTGTCCGTCCGTCTGTGGAAATCACGATTACGCCTTCAATAGGTAAGCTACGGTGGTCGCTTTTATTAAAGGTAATTCACTAACATCCTGAGAAGTTTATAATCATCCAAATCGGTTAATAGATCCCGAGATTTCAATGAAAAACTAAAAAATTCGTGACAAAATCTGATGTTTCTATATTGTTATTGTCACGATCACTCCCTCAATAGGTCAGCTAGAGTAGTGATTTTTAGTGAAAATGATTCACTAACATCCTGAGAAGTTTACTATTTAAAATCATCAAAGTCGGTACAATAGGCTTTGTGCTGCTGTTTGTAACTATCAAAAATATTTGACCTAGACCCATCTTTTATTATACCGATCGAATCAGAATCACTATCTGATTCGATTTAACGATGTCCGTCCGTGTGTCCGTCCGTCCGTCCGTCTGTGTGTCCATGTAAACCTTGCAATGAAACTGCAGGTCGCAAATATGAGTATATTTTGATGAAATTTGGTATATAAGCTTTTGTCGGCCATAGGATGAACGCTATTGAAATTGGTGAAAATCGGTCCATGTTCAGACCTAGCCCCCATACAAATGACCACTATGAAATCGACATAAATTGCTATAAGATCCAAATTATCATATAGATCTTACTCAAATTGGGTTTGTGTACGTTTACTACATCCATTAATGAGTAGTTAAAAAATTATGCCTATGGGACAACCCTTACTCATAGGCCCCATGTAGAGCTGTTTCCCGATCTGCACTTAAATCTATCAAAAAACAAATATATTGCACTGATTCTTTTCAAATTTTGTTTGTATATATTTTTGCAAAATACAAGAGACCTTACCAAACATGATCAGGATCGGTCCAATTTTAGGCCTAGTGCCCATATAGATATAGCATCCGATATGAACTTTTTCATATCTGCAGCCTAAAAAATTAATAAAAATCCCACTCAAATTTGGTTTATCTTATTTTCTATGTCCAGTTAGTTTGGCCTAAGAGATAGGGTCTCTAAACGCATGGTATAGGGTATCGCATAGTCGGTCTAGACCGACTATAATTTTCTTACTTGTTGATGAGTTTATGTTGTAGAGTTGTTTTTTATACCCTATACCACTATGTGGTTTGGGTATAATGACTTTGTGCTGCTGTTTGTAATTACCAAAAATATTTAACCTAGACCCATCTTTTGTTATACCGATCGAATCAGAATCACTAACTGATTCGATTTAACGATGTCCGTCCGTCAGTCTGTGTGTCCATGTAAACCTTGTAATCAAACTGCAGGTCGCATATATGAATATATTTTGATGAAATTTGGTATATAAGCTTTTATCGGCCATAGGATGAACGCTATTGAAATTGGTGAGAATCGGTCCATGTTCAGACCTAGCCCCCATACAAATGACCCCTATGAAATCGACATAAATTGCCATAAGATCCAAATTATCGTATAGATCTTAGTCAAATTGGGTTTGCATGTGTTTATTATATCCATTAATGAGTAGTCCAAACACGATACCTATGCGACATAGGCCCCATATAGAGCTGCTTCCCGATATTCACTTAAATCTATCAAAAAACAAAAATATTGCACTGATTCTTCTCAAATTTTGTTTGTATATATTTTTGCAAAATACAAGAGACTTTACCAAACATAGTCAGGATCGGTCCATTTTTGGACCTAGTCCCCATATAGATATAGCATCCGATATGAACTTTTTCATATCCGCAGCCAAAAAAATTAATAAACATTAAACTGAAATTTGGTTTATGCTCATTTTCTATGTCCCGTTAGTTGGGCCTATGAAATAGGGTCTCTAAACGCATGGTATAGGGTATCGTATAGTCGGTCTAGACCGACTATAATTTTCTTACTTGTTTTACATAAATTCCTGGGTATTTTTCATTAGATATTTGGCTGTCAAAAAGTGCATTCATAAATTAATTTGTGTGAAGTTAAATTGTTGACAAGAAAAATAAAGTTCAAAGTGAAACAAATTTATTTATTTGGTATTTTAAAGGTCCCAACAATTACCAATTGTGGCGCCGGGGTTACTAACTATTGTGAGTTAGTTTTTAGTATAATAAAATTGTTTATTATTAGCAAACTTATAAATTAATACATAAAATAAAATGGTAGAAAAGTTACCTGAACAAGAACAAAGTAATTGTAATAACAATGTTGTAAAACGTTAAAATATACAAAAGTCAAGAAAAATGTTAATGTTGATAAACACATATAAATTAAAACTTGACTCGTTACCCCACAATACAGTGTTGCCATTTTAGCATTTTAGTTGCTAGATTTAGCACATTTTTTGTCATTTAGCATCCAAAATTTATGAAAAGATGCTAGATGCTAACTTAGCATCATTTATTAATTAAAAGTTGCTTTTAGCATCTTTTTTTTTTTGATTTTTTCATTATTTTTGAATATAAAATTTTAATTTTAATGGTATTGGTATGTTTTAATTTCTCAAAGTGTAATACGAGAATTTTTTGTACTACTCTTTTCACCACTCTGCTCGTTTCTTTCAACAAATAAACATAACATTTTGAAATAGAAGAATGTAAACACCAACAACAGTTTTTAATGAATTAAAAAGTCGATTGCCAAAAAATATTATTGTATTAAAAAAATGCTAAAATTTTCAATACAAAACACATTAAACCGGATAAAAGAACCGATAACCAATACATTAGAAGAGTTTAAATTTAGATCATCTGAAACAGAAAAAATTCAAATCCAATGGAGTTATATCATAGAACAATATTGGGATACAACACTGAATACAACCTCTTTATAGATTGAAGATAACAAAAATTCTATTGGCGAAAATCCATTTAAGGAGTTATCAATATTTGTATTGTCTCTATTAGTTTTGTCTTTCTCAAAAGCCGAAGTTGAACATTTGTTTAGTTTAATGGCTTTACTTAAAAGCAAACTTCGAACAGAATAAAATCCGAGTTGTTATGTTCTGTAATACGTATAAAAGGTTTGAAATTGAAAAATGGATGCTGTTACACTTACAATATACCGAGCGATGTCGTTGATAAAAGTCGATCGTCAGAAAAATATCAGAGCCAAGAAGAACTTGAAGATGAAGACATCACAGAAATATTAAATTCCCATAAACCAATTATTGTAATATAATCATATATTTTGATAATGTAAATTCTGTTATTCTGTGGAAGCATTATTCATTTCGCTTGGCCTAGCCCCACATATATAGCATGTTTGCGTAGAGCTACAATTAGACAAAGCATTGCATACTTTGCCATGCACAAAATTAGCGAAGACTTAATTGGCAGACCCAGTGTTTATGGTTGTGTAAGTCAAATTTTTAATTTGCATTCTGATATATTTTACCTCTTTTGCAATTAATTCAGGTGTCTCTTTTGCAAATATAAACTTAACTGGACGACAATATCGCGTAGAAGAAGGTGTAGGATTTTGAAAAATAACGACCTTTCTTCCATTAGCAATGTAAAACATCTGAATTGGTACAATAGAGATATCAAATAAGTTTTCGTCACTTATATTTTCTTCCGTTTTCATTTGCTTATATTTATTTTGGGTGGCTCCATCACATCCCCATTTGAATAAAATTTCCATTTTTTGATAACTTACTGAGGTAGATGACAATACTACCGTTCGCGCTGCACAAAGTCTTCTAATAGTGTGATAAATTAGTGATTGTAAATTGATTTCAGCGCATGATTTCGTAACAGGTGTGTGTTCCGGATAAAATAATTGTTTTGCATTGTGCACAATGTCCTAACAAGGATATAGTTTTGGGTTGATGGGCTTAGTATGCTGTCTAAGCAAATTATATTGATGCACAAATAAATCAGTGTCCATTAGAAAGAAAGGCTTCTAGATACATCAGCTGGTTTTCGAGAGCTTTCTGGAGATGGATTAAAGAATTTCTTTACTGATTCTGCTGATTTACGTTTGCCTGTTGAGCGAAGTTTTGTTTCAGCTGCCATAAATATTTGATCTTCGCATATACTCTCACATATCGCCTTCTTTTGTTTTGTCCGCAATGCACAATCAGAAAAACTTTTAACAGGTCTCCCAGCCGTGTCTTTTGAGCTTAAAGAGCTGTATGCAGCTTGCTAAGAAATCCTAGCAGAAAATTTTCATATATTTCTTAAAGAAAAAAAAAGCACAAAAGTACCTTTCAGTGCAATAGTAGCAATCAGCTGTTTTCCGTCAATTATTAAGAACTGTGAAATTGAAATTGAAAACAACAATGTTTGCAACTGAAAAAGAACTTCTAATTTTTTAAGCTTATTACATTTTGTTTCTGCTTACCTCTCCTGTCAAAATTCCGTTCAGAAAGAACGAAAAATTTGATATTCCTGCTCGAAGCCTGGGTTGCCTAACTTAATTTACGTCAAAAAAAGTAGTAGAAACAATACTACTTTTTTTAAGAAGCTGCAGACTAACAACAGAAATTTTTAGACAGAAAAATTCCTTAAGCATTTCTGAAGCGTTTTTTTATATGAAGTTTTTGATTCCTTAGCAAGCTGCATACAGCTCTTTAAATATTAATAAAAGCATCGTATCAATTTTCGATGCTAGCCATTCACTATTGTTCAAACAAAATCTTGACTTTGTTCGATAGGCCTTAGCCCACTTGCAAAATAATTTTAATTCGTCACTATCTATTATGCATCTTGAACCACTACAAATATTACTTGATATTTCATAAACAAGCTTGGCGCATCGATTTGTATTTGGTGTTATCATCCACAAATCGAACAAATCACGATGAATAAGCGTAGAAGTCATTTTCCACAAACTTAAAAAATTTTCGGGGATGCAAACGGCTGCAAAATTTTTGTATTTACCGCTATTTTCAACACTTTCAAGATTATTTTGACGATACTTTCGTCCCCGGACTCTCCTGTGTTTAGAAGATACAGTCTAAAACTAATTAAAAATTTTTTTCAAAATGAATTATCAAAAGCTGATTAACAATTATGAGAAACACATTTATAACTTACAATTTTTATTTGATTTATATTGAAAAATAAAATTAGTAATAGTTTTTCTTTTAGATAAAAAAAACCGCACTTCGAAATATTTATTAATATCAGCACAATCAGAAATTAAATTTTAGTGAATTTTTGCACATTCATAATCACGTGTTTCCACTTATTTTTATTTGACATTCGCAGTACCGTTATAATCTGCATACACAGTATTTTAATTTTGCATTGTTTATTTTTATTAAAAATTTGGTTCTCCACTACCATACTCCTTATTTAGAAAAATGAAATAGAACAAAAAATTTTTGGATTAATTGTTGCTAAAATAGCAAAATCTGACACTGTGCAACGTTTCGCTGGTTTATTTCCAGCATCCTCAGGGGTATGTATTTTATTTAATTTATTAATCACTGAAATGATATATATCACATTATTTCCCGCTTTTTTCTCTCGACTAAATTTACTTACAGTGGGGACATCTTAATTCTAATTAGTATTTTTACATTGCGTCAATTTGAATTACATTAAACATTTTTTTGTTTGTTTAGACTTATAATTACGTATTATTGCACTAATTTATCTTCTTTTCTGTTTACTGTCAAGTGGATGTTTTCTTGTATTCTCAAGCTTTCCATTGTTATTCTTTTTCTATCTCTATTTTCTATGTCTAATATTCTGCAATTGTCAAAATCAGGTGTATGTTTGTTATTAAGAGCGTGTTGTGACAGGGCTATGCTGTTTTTTTTTTTTTTTTTTTGGATGTCGTCTACATGTTCATTTATTCTCACTGCTAACGCTCTTTTAGTAGTACCAATGTACATAAATACGATCGCAGGTTTCGTTATCATTGCCTTTGCATTTGAGCTAATAGAATCAACAACTACAATAGAACAACAAAAAACACTCCTAAAGATATATTCATTACCAAAGTCTACAGAGATACAATCAAAATACTAAAAAAATATAAAAACGATATAGTAGTAGTGGATGCAGATAAAGGTAACAAAACCATAATAATGTACAAAAGGGAATATAACACAAAAATGCAAACCCTCTTACAAGACAAAACAACATATAACACAAAAAGAATAGATCCAACACAAAAACTAATGAGAACAAACAATATGATGATCAATGACCTTTTTAAAAAACAACAAATAGATATAAAACAAAAAATGAAACTAATGACTTCAGCAGCTAACCCACCACGCTTATATGACTTGCCCAAAATACATAAAACTGGGATCCTACTGAGACCAATAGCTTCTTCTCTTGATGTCCCATGCTAACATTTAGCTCAACATATCGGAGATGTACTCAAAAATATCATATCACCAACATACAACGTTCGAAATTCCTTGGAAGTAAAGGAAAAAATAGAAAATATCAAACTTGAAAAAGAGGATATTTTAGTCTCATTCGACGTGGTTTCCCTATTTACAAATATCCCATTACAACTAGCAATTAAAAAAATTATGAAAAAATACACACCAAAACACACACCAAAATAAACAAACCAAATTTTCAAAAAATTTTAGAATTCTGCTTATACGACAACAACTATTTCCAATATGAAGATCAAATCTACACTCAAACCTTTGGAATGCCTATGGGTAACCCTCTCTCCCCCACAATGGCAGACGTGGTTCTGGATGAGTTCCTCTACAATACAATTGACGAACTGCAAAATCAATATAACATAAAATTCAAATTAATCATCAAATACATATGTTGACGATATGCTGGCCATAATAAATAAAAAAGATTTGAAAAAAACAACAGAAACACTCAACAAATTTTACAAAAAAATACAATTTACAATAGAGGAAGAAATCAGTGGAAAACTTGCGTTTTTGGACATAGAACTAATAAAAATAAACAACAAAATAACCACAAATTGGTATAACAAAACAATAGCTTCAGGAAGAATGATTTATTATTTTTCTAATCAACCAAATTTTCAGAAGATGAACACAATTAGAAATTTCGCTAATAAAGTATTCAGACTCAGCCACAGATCATTTGACAACAAAACAAAAACAAAATTACAAAAATACTAACAAAAAACAATTATCCAATTAAACTTATTAATAACATAATAGATTCAGAATTGTTAAAAATTCAAAATAACGCACAAAACCGCCAAGAACCCAATGTAAATTCACGATTTACTACATTAAATTACATTCCAAATCTTACAGACACAAAATCAATAAAAGCAATCATCAACAACAAT
The DNA here is from genome assembly GCA_963682025.1 of Cordilura impudica. Lineage (NCBI taxonomy): Eukaryota > Metazoa > Arthropoda > Insecta > Diptera > Scathophagidae > Cordilura > Cordilura impudica. The sequence goes on along the minus strand of OY821518.1, from coordinate 149,240,824 downwards.
AATATTAAAATCGCATACAAAGCAAACACAAAACTAAACCAATTATACACAAAAACAAAAACAACAATACCAAAAGAAACAAGTAAGAAAATTATAGTCGGTCTTAGAGGCCCTATCTCTCAGGCTCAACTAACTGGATATAGAAAATAAGCATAAACCAAATTTAAGTGGGATTTTTATTAATTTTTTTAGCTGCAGATATGAAAAAGTTCATATCGGATGCTATATCTATATGGGGACTAGGCCCCAAAATAGACCGATCCTGACCATGTTTGGTAAAGTCTCTTGTATTTTGCAAAAATATATACAAACAAAATTTGAGAAGAATCAGTGCAATATTTTTGTTTTTTGATAGATTTAAGTGAAGATCGGGAAGCAGCTCTATATGGGGCCTATGACTGAGAGTTGTCCAATAGGGATCATTTTTGGACTACTGATTAATGGATGTAATAAATACATACAAACCCAATTTGACTAAGATTTATATGATAATTAAGATCTTATGGCAATTTATGTTGATTTCATAGGGGTCATTTGTATGGGGGCTAGGTCTGAACATGGACCGATTCTCACCAATTTCAATAGCGTTCATCCTATGGCCGATAAAAGCTTATATACCAAATTTCATCGAATCTGATTTGCTTTATGCCGGCACTAGAAACTTGAGCAAATATCAAAATCCTTTTGATTTTTGCTCAGTTCAACTGCGCATATAACGCAAACACCCCCATACATTACTCAAACGTACTGTACAGTGTAAGACTTGATCGCTGAACTTGTGTAGTATATGGTCGGCATTACATATTATATTATTTTACAAAGGGGAATACCCAGTATATATCTTTAGAATTAAAGCAAATAGCAGAAGTGATGCCACTTGTTTTTTAATATAATTTGCCAAAATTGGGACAGTTTAATATTATATTGATTACTGAAATTTTTGTGTAATTTCAATATATGGTTCAAATGGCAGTTAACGTCAAAACGCGAAGTGGGCAAAATATGTCTAGACATTTAATTTCCAAAATGTCTTTATACTGTAAACACTTAAATTTGTGTCCAATTTCCTCCTACGCTTTTCTTTTTAAATCCGTTTTTATAGTTTTCACTTTTGTAGTTCCATAAAAACTCATATTCGCGATACATATTAATGAAATTATTAATTTGGCTTTTATTTGATTTAAGTTGCGCCATTTTAAAATACTGAAACTTCCAATTAATGACAGGGTTTATGACAGAATTTCTGTCATTCAATATTAGCGGTCTCCACTAGCCATTGACTTGATCATTGCCATGAATTATAGCTAGTCGAGACACCATGTAACATCGCAAGTTTTGCAAATATCAAAATAATCTAAATAATATACATATAATATGCATATACATGAAAAGCATTTAGAATATTACTGAACGTAATCGGAACGTCCCAACGCTTTTCATGTAACTAAAAAAACAGCTGACACGATGCGTTACTGTTACGTGTGGTTAACTAGGCCTTAAGTTAGTTCTATCATTATTGCTTGCTGCCACTAATGATGAATAATGTTACCCTGTTAAAAATGTAATGCAAATTTACTGGATTATTGTAAAATTGCAATTAAAGTTTTAACTTGTTAAATGTATTATTATGATTTATTTCTTGAAATGCGCATATAAAAACGGAAGTTTGTTAATTATAGAGCATAAATATTATTAAAATAATACTAATGATAATAAATTTTAACCGTTTCCCCAAAAAGGTACATATATGATGAACTCGGTAACTCTATTTTGTAAAAAAATTATGGAAAAACGTATGGTTTCTGTTTATTATTAAAAACATTAATATTTATTTATTAGCTAAAAAAGTAATATAAAATACATTGATGTTGAGTTTGTAGTATTTTGGTGTTGAATTTTGTGTATGTGTAATATTTACATATACATACATACATATATTAAATAATAAAATAATATACTGTAAAGGACTGTTAATCTTTTGTTTTCTTTTAATTTATAAGCTTTTTTTGACAGCAGATAATTTTACATATGTTCTTAATCGAAAGTCAAAATAATAATGCCGGAAATGCAATTCCCAACATGGTCGCATAGCCATCTACTTGTACAGAGTTGTATTCGTGAGACTACTACACTGAGTTGTATTTTATTTTATGAGACTAGAGCTGCCAGATGACGGATCACTACAATCTCGGCCGACCTGACAATACAATCGACCTCGATTGCCAATCATGTTCCGAAATATCGTCATCTAGAAACTCATAATCTTCATAGTCACTAGTGTTGCCTTCAGAGTTCCATAAATTACTATCATTTTTAGGTTCCACCCATTTTCTTAAACGACTTGAATCAATTATGCCTCTATACGGCATTTGTGTAATTTGACAATTCTCTACATCTGTTATCTCATAACGATCATTACCCAATTGCTTCCGAATTATATATGGCCCGCGATATTTCGGTATTAATTTCTTGTTCACACCAGGGGTTGTGTCAACGTTCCTCAGGACAACTAAGTCTCCTACCTCAAACATTCTGGCTGGTTTGTGACGCTTATTAAAGTATTTTAAGTTCCTCGACTGAGATTTTTCTATGGCTTTTGCCTTAATGTGTTCAGATCTTCCCTTTCACCGTATAGCTCCTGTAAATGTTCGGTTAGTTCGTCGATTATCTCCGCCTTTTGTTCTATTCCAAAAAGTAATTTACTCGGCGACTGCCCCGTCGAGCAGTGGACTGTGTTATTGATGGCAAACTCTACCTTAGTCAGCTTATCGGCCCAATCCGAATGTTCAACGGGTTCCGCTATTTAGCCAACATGGACCTTAAATCCATATTTACTCTTTCCACCTGCCCGTTCGACAATGTTATGTTCCGCTAAAAATAAATTAAATTCGTTAGACGTGAAACATGTTCCCCTATCACTTATGATCCGTCGAGGTCTACCGTAGTTTTAAAAATATTTGCTCAATGCGCAGCACACTTCCTTCGTTCCCGGGGCGTTGACTGCATACAATTTTGTGAACTTCGTAAATGCATCTACCACTGCGAGTATGCGCTTTCGCTTCGACCTTATCGATGGTAAAGGTCCAAAGTAATCTATGTGTAGTGTGTCAAAGGGAACACGTTTCTTCCCTATGTTATACAAATTTCTCTCGTTTCTCCCATGTGGAGCTGAATTAACTATGCACTTAAGACAGTTCCGTATGAATTTGTTAATTTTCTCCCTCATATTCGGATACCAATAATATTTACCTATTTGCTTCATACATTTCTCAATACCTACATGTCCGTATTTCTCATGCGTTAATCGTATAATATTCTGTTCCAGCTCAGCAGATACATATAATTGCATATGTCCTCTTGTACCTAACCGAAAAACTAACGCGTTGTCAAGCACATAATCTTTCAAGTCTCCTGCCTCCAGCTTGTTCCGAATAGCCTGGATATTCGCGTTTCTCGTTTGTATAATTTGAATATTCATATCAACATCACCTCGATCCATGACGCCAATAATGGGTGCCCGACATAATGCATCAACGTGAGACATCAATTCGCCTCTACGATGTCGAATGGTATAATCGTAATTTTCCAAATCCAATGCCCATCTTGTTATCCTTGGGTTAAAGGCCACCGGATGGAACTTATTATCCTCCTGTTTTTGCATCAGCACTGGCCCATAGCCCCTCGCGCTTGCGTCAGTATGTAGCTCCGTCTCACGACCGGGATTATATACCGCTAACACAGGACTATTAATCAACTTATGCTTCAGAGTCAAGAAAGCCTTTTCGCATTCGCTTGTCCACACGAAAAGTTTTTTTTTAAAAATCTGTCAAAGGTCTTGCTATCCTGGAGAAATCAGAAACAAATCGACGGAAAACAGCCCCAGACATCGTTCCAGTTCATCATGATCTACTGGCAGTGGGTAATCCTGGATTGTCCTAATATGATCATCATTAGGGCGTATACCGTTCTCATTTACCCTATAACCTAAATAGTCCAGTTCACGATATGCGAATTTACATTTTCCAAAATTCAGTTTCAACCCAGCCCCTTTCAAGGTGCGTAATACATCAGTCAAAATTCGTAAATGTTCCTCAAATGTCCGCGTAGCTATACTAATATCACCCAGATACACAACTATCTTCCCCGATTCTATGAACACCCTAAGAACCTTATTAATAAAACGCTGAAATACCGCTCCCGCATTCTTAAGTCCGAAAGGCATATAACAATATTCAAATTGTCCCATCGGAGTTACAAATGCGGTATATTTAATTGATTCCTCATGCATCGGTACCTGATGGAAGCTATTTTTTAAGTCTAAAGTTGAAAAAAAAATTTTATTGCCTAAGTAGTCCAAACAATCTTCAATTATGGGCAGGGGATAATTATCTTTCAATGTGATTTTATTCAACGACCGGTAATCAATACACATCCTCAGACCCCCGTTCTTTCGTTTCACTAGCACAATCGGGGAGGCATATGGAGAGTCACTTGGGCGAATTATACCCTCTTGCAATAATTCCTCCAGTTAAATTAAAAGTTTCCATTGAACATAACTTGCAATCGACGTTTAAGTCAGTCTCCGCCGCACACACTATTCGCATCGACTCTTCATATTCCCCGTTTTCGTCAGTAAGTTTCAAACAATTGGTCTCACGACAAAGCCCTTCAAATTCGGAAACAATCGCTCCATTCTCGTTTGAACACTTTGCCAAATTTCTAAAATTACTCTTTTCACATTCTACCATTTCCACGTACTTGTTTTTACTATTATTAACATCGAATGGTAATATACTTAATAAATTATAATTTTCTCTTATGATTGGAACTTTTACTTCTTTTTGGGGAACTCTATATAAATTAAATGACATAAGCGCACTGATAGTTTCTCTCATTGATGTTTTATTTATATTGTTTTAATTCATTTTCAAAAGTTTATTTTTATTGTAACATAGCCTTATTTGGCATAATTGAATGTTTAATTTTGCTAAAAGGTCACGCCTAATTAGAAATGGCATCGTCTGATAAGATTGAAAAATTATGAGTAACACTTTTATTTCTAAACCAAATCTCGCATTGAACATGGCCATGGATGCTTATATTCTTGTTACCGATACCCCGATATGATGTTAATACTTTTGTATCTTCAATAAGAAACGGCACCAGCGACTTTTTCACACAGCTAATTTTCATTACTTCAGTGCGCTTATCTCTCCTAATGAAGGCAACACTTACCGTTTGGAATGCGTCTACTGATCCATATCGATCGCCATCTACCATCGCAGTAGCTAGGTTCTTCTTCTTCGGGCAATTTTGGTGGTAGTGCCCTACTTCGCCACAGATAAAAAAAGAGTTGGTTGGATGCTTTGGCTTCAGGCATTTGCTTTGATAATGCCCATATTGAGAGCAATTATAACAGCGGACCTCAGCTTTGGATATCTTAGCAGCCTGGCTTCCAGCTGCAGCAGCAATTCTCAGTCTGTTTGTTGTTATTCCGGTTCGTTGCAGTTGACGTCTCGGTTCGTAGCTATCCATACGCTCCACTAACTCGTTTATGCTTCTGGCGCCATAAAGCCGAGTGATTGCGTTTGAACTGTCTGGAATGCCGTCTATTATGAAGTCGATTAGATCTGTTTCATCAATATCGCACTTTGAAGCGATAGCCAGCATAGCAACAACATAACTCAGGCACGATTCGTTGTTCTTCAAGGTTCTCATACGCAGTTGCCGATATATTTCCTGCCGTGAGACGGTGCGTCTGAACAGCGACTCTAAGCTTGCCTTCAGATCCTTGTACTCTCGCAACCCCAAGTTTATAACGTATTACTTGGCTGTACCTTCCAAGCGGCGGTGAACACCAACGCACTTTTCCTTTTCGGTATACCCACACTGCATAGCGTAGTCCTCGAATTGATCCAGCCACTTTTTCATGTCTTGGTGATCATCTCCTGGGAACAGTGGCACTGGAGCGTCTAGTTCCTGTAAATCGATATGGCGGACATGGGAGGGTGCTGGCTGCAAATTTGTCTCCAAAGGACGGATCTGCTCTTGTAGTTTCAGCACCTCCAACCGCATCTGCAGATTCCTAATTTCTGTTTCGGCTGACACGCTCGCAGCGGGTACACCATCATTTGAAGCACAGGCAATACTTAAATTTTTATTGAAATTTACATCAGGCAAGTTAAAATAAAAACCTCTGACAGCAGGCGTTTTGCCATCAGGCGCGCTGGCTGCAGTTGTATTACCAGCAGTCACTATGGCCGCAGATATGTTGGCATTACTTACATTGTTTTCAAAATTTATAATTGGCACGTCTGAACAAAAACCTTCGGCAGCTGATATTTCATAATCGGCCGCGTTGGCAGCAGTAGTATGAACAGCAGGCACTATAGATGTTGGCGGCTGGGACGTTTACGTAGGGCACGTTTTCATAGGCACGTTGGCAGCATATATGTTGTTATGCAATTCGATGGCAGCGGGAGCTCTTACCGGCGGAAAGCTATTGAGAGCGACTGAGATGTCGTCGGCTTGAGGAGAGTTAGCCAACAAATTGTCGTCCCCCTCCAAATTTACTACTTTGGACACCTCGTTGGCAGGCATCAACCCATTATCGGCGTCCACAAGCTTAGATTCAGCGTCATCTTTTGGGATCGCCTCAAATAATGTCTTCAGTTGGCTCAACGTGGCCGATTCGGGAAACTCTACTCCGGCTGCAGTTAGCACATCATCAGTGTTTGGCGGCTTGGTCGCAAATTCATTTTATTTTTTTTTCATCGTTTGTATTTTTAATTTTTATAATGTACAAAAGTTGTACCCCACACCTGATGTATGTAAACGACTGTTAATCTTTTGTTTTATTTTAATTTATAAGCTTTTTTGACAGCAGATAATTTTACATATGTTCTTAATCGAAAGTCAAAATAATAATGCCGGAAATGCAATTCCCAACATGGTTGCATAGTCATCTACTTGTACAGAGTTGTATTCCTGAGACTACTACACTGAGTTGTATTTTATTTTATGAGACTAGAGCTGCCAGATGACGGATCACTACAATACATATATTCTATATATGTATATCCATAATAACCGCATGTTAGAAATAAATTGGTATGTTATTTTATTTATATAAAATTCTGCAATATTTTGTTTTAGATTTCCTTTGCGTAAACAAACGGAGTGTCACTTCATTTTGCGCAGTGTGACTATGCCACAGTAGATGGCGCCACAACTTTTGCTCTAATTAGCTTTGCAATAGTTATTTCTATTTTATAATGAATGTCAACATTTTCAAACAATGTTAAAAGTATACACACGCCTCAGTAAAGAAGATTCAATGAATTTTTTGCTTTCAAAACAATTCTACATATATAAAATTATTATTCCGCTTTACCTACAAAATATCTGATTACGATTACATATAATTTTTAAAAATTGTTTATAATTACTAAAGCATTACTATTCACATAAATACAAAATTCACCTTTTAAATTTTTCTTTCAAATTTAAGAAAATATCAATTCTAAAAATTGGAATTCAGATTTCCAATTATAAATTAGAAAATATCAATTTAATATCAGAAAATCATACTAAAACGTCGGAAATAATAACTTGAAGTTTAGAAGACAGCAATTGAATTTTTAAAATATAAATTTTATTCTTTAAACACAAATTGAAATTCAAAAAACACCAAATATGTTTACATTTAAAAAATCAACTGAAATTAAAAAAAAGATATTGCGATTCAGGAGACATTAATAGCATTTCAGGATAAGAAAACATTAATTTAAATTCAATGAAGTTTAAAAACCTCAAATGATATTTAAGAATTAAGAACATAAAAATTTTTCCATAATTAAAGCGCAATTTGATGAGAATGTTATTTTTATATTATTTTTCACAATTTTTGTGAATGAAAATTTGAAGTTTTTCAGAAAATAAACATAACAAATTATCTTATTTTTAATTTTTGGTTTGGCATCCCTAATTTGAACCAGTGTTCATGATGATTTCAAAATTTACCTTCGTGGTAGGCAAAGTAAAACCCAAAATATTTAAGTTCGATAATAATTCCCAGGTAGTAGTATTTGGAGTCAATAAATGAAAATATATTTGATTAACATAATTTAATGCAAAATCAAAAGTTGGCACCTGTTAGATTTGTATTGTATTGTGTTATTTTGTGTTACCACAAAATCTAATAGTGAAAACTCCCTTTTAATATGTAAAAAAAATTTTATATTCCACATATGGAAATATTTTAGCAAAAAAATTGAGAGAGCTTTTTCGCAATGAAGGTTAGGGCGAGCTATTTAATTTGCCAAACTATAAATTAAACGAGAGGTTATATCATATAACCGGAAACGCATGCATATAGGTATATAACCTAAATGCATGCCGATTAGAAACCACGATGACCAAACAGCAAACACCGAAACGCGTTTTCTTTTATCCGAAATAATAGAAAAGACGAAAACGATCTTTCCTCGTTGGAGCGCGAAATACTAATGTGAGAGAGCTTTATAGAGCAACTCTTGAAATATCAATACTCAAACCGAGGGGGAGGGTATCAAAGATTCGGCGCAGCCGAACTTCACACTTACTTGTTTTTATTATTTATTTGCCGAACAATTAAAAACCCATTTGTATAAAGTTTAAGTGTTAGAATTAATTAGTTTTAGGATTTAAGTAATTATATAAATTAGGGAATTCATAAGGTGTACTAAAGTTGTATGTTTTAAAGAAATACAAGACGTCAAATAGTACATATGTGAACAACCTGTCGTATATTCATATACTACAATCAAAAAGAAAAAAAAAAGAATCAAATAAAAGCAAAATAAATGTTCTTTTACACAAAAACATACCTGAATATAATTATTTACTTCAATTTTTTTATTTATTTTTACCATTTTTGCCACAATATTTACATGAAACGTAAAAAAAATTTTTGGAATAAACAACAAAAGCTGATTAAATAGTAAAAAAGAACAGCTGATCACATAGTACACCGCAAAAACATACATGATAACGTTGTATTGCCGTATATTTTTTTTGTATGGAAAATATCAACAACAATTACACAACTGTTGTATAATTTTAGCACATACGGCACAACAACAAAAAAATTTGTGTTAAGTTTGTTAGTGGGTTAAGTTAAAGATATGAAGCCGCAAAAAGTTTATGAAACTTTCTGTCTTTTAACTAAAATTTTAACATCCCTGTTTCAAATAAATTAACCCTGATTTGATCTGATTTTTTGACATCGGTCGTTTTATCTTTCTTAAAATCACCTCTGATTCTACATTTGATTTTAATTTAAAAAAAATTAAAAAGGGCTAAAATGGAAAAACGATTTAAAAATGAACTTGGTATTTAAAGTTTCCAATGTGTCAAGTGTACTGCTCGCGTTAAAATGACAGCAGTTTGTGAGTTTGTTAAACGGTATTTTGAATAAGAAATGTATATTTAGTGGATATGCAGTGTCTAAACTTTGTTTATGAATACTGATGATGTGCGTATGATTCACAATCTAATAATTAACCTGTGATATGGATAAAGTGTGCGCATAAATTAGACTACCCGAAACAAAGTAAGAAAAATATTTGTTTGTTAAATACTGAGTTCAAAAATATGTTTCTACTCTGATAATAGAAAAATAATGCAATTTTTTTGATAGAATTTAATACTTTCCATAATTCCTTATATAAAAAAAAACAATAACTAAGAAATTATAATAAACTAGCAGTGACCTGCAGCGCTTCGCTACACCCATCGAAACCGAAATAAATAAACTGGGAATACATTTCTTAGAAAACCATTTTATTTCTTTTTGGCGATTTCAGATTTTGGCTATTTTTTATTTTTGGTGATTTTTGTTATTTTTTATTTATTTTGTTATTTTTGCTATTTTTGATTTTGGCGATTTTTGTTTTTTGCGATTTTTTATTTTACAGATTTTTGAATTTTATAGATTTTTGGCTTTAGCATTTTCGATTTCTGTAATTTTTGATTTTGGCGACTTTCTATTTTGGCGATTTTTGTTATTCGCGATTTTCGTTTTTGGCGATTTTTTTTTGCGATTTTGTTATTCGCGATTTTTGTTTCTGACAATTTTTGTTATTTTCGATTTTCGGTTTTGGCGATTTTTGACTTTGACGATATTTGCGATTTTTGATTTTAGTGATTCTTTTGCTGCGATTTTTGATTTTGGTAATTCCGCCCATATATTACACAACTACTCACACAGGTAATTAATGTACTTGTCAAAAGTTTCAAGACTGTCATTTTCATAGTACTATTATATTTTTCTGTATAGGAGGTACCACGCCCATTGGTCCGATATCGCTCATTTTATGCCCGACTACTCACATTAATAGCTCATGAACTCAGACAAAGTTCCAAGGCATTCACTATTACAATACTCCAGATATATAAGATTTAATATTCACTTTGCATAGGGGTATCACGCCCACTAATCTGATCCCGCCCACTTTTTTCTAGTACTAACGGTGATAACTTATGAATCAACACAAATTCCCGAGACTTTCAATATTATAGTACTCCAGCTATATTAAATACTTATTAATTACTTATTTTGTATGGGGGATGCCACGCCCACTGGTCCAATCCCGCCAATTTTTTAACAGACTACTCACATTAGTAACTCATGAACTCACACTAAGTCCCAAGACCTTATGTGTTACAGTGCTCTAAATATATGACATTAAATATTTACTTTGTATGGTGGGTGCCAAGCCCATTGATCCGATCCCGCCCATTATTTTTTCGCAACTCTTCAAATCAGTTTAATATGTACATGTACATAGTTTCAGAATTCTTGCTGTCGTAGTACTTCAGATAATTGTAACAGGTACCCAAAAGTTGTTATAATATTGAGTTTAAGGGACAGGTGAAGGATATCAAAGATTCGACTCGACACAGCCGAAATTAACACTCTTGTTTTAAATAAATGCACAATTTTTAAGAAACAAATTTTATTAAGAAACAATCTTTTGTTATGTGGTATGCGAGCCTGAGAAACGGTAGGTCATGGGTTATTTTAAAAACACATATTTTAGTAGTCATTTTTTAAGAAATCACACTTTAAAAAAAGGAAAGTTTTTATAGAAAATTGAAATTTTGTTAGGGACACAATTTAAAATTAAAGAGAATTTAAAGAAAAACACTTTTACAAAAAGGATTATGAATGTCGATCGCGACATTTACAGTTTCTCAATTTAGCATATTTAAAGGATTTGATAGCAATCTTTGGTGTTAAAAAGAGTGATTATAAAATATATTTACCACACCATTAATAACACAAAATATATGCTTCTTCCTACCATCCGCTATATAAGTTTTGCTCTGTTAAATATTTAAGTACGCTTCGGCGTATTGAAACAATATTAAACAAATATTAACTAAAAATAATTTCTCAACCGAATTCACATGGTCATATCCACTTCAATCACAGAATGAATTTTTTTTAAACAGAATTTGTGTTTGTAAATAACAGAACCTCAAACTGCTAATATTTTAACAGTGATTGATGTTGGTTTTTAGCTACGAGTATGTTTGATTATGAACAGTATTGTAAACAATAATATCTTTGTGTTGGTGGTGGTCGAGTGAATGTGTTGGGCAGAGGCACGCAACCAAGAATCATATATATATAATTATATATGATTCTTGCTAGAACACAATCACTCAGCTGACTTTGACAAGATTAAAATATTGGACATAGAAAATAGTACAAACAAACGCTTTACTTTAAAGATTACATATACAGAAAAAACTTACGACAACGATGAATACTAAAGAGGACAAAGACAAAATAAACAATCATTATCAACTAACATTTTGAATAAATAGACGGACATGTCTTAGTTTTTCCATATGAAATGTAAATGTAAAAATTAAACATGAAAAAAAAAACAATTAGAACAAGAGAAAACACAGAATACGTAAGTTAAGAAAATAATTGTATTTATTTATAAGTATAAAAATTGTGATTTGCGGAATTAAATAAAGACATCCCCTGAAGAAGAAGCCATACAAGCTTCGAAAATTGCAAAAATAATTTGTTTGCATTTAAATTGTGACCAACTTAGCCGTTTTTCTTTGGAAAAATTTTACCAAAAACTAAAAATAAAATAACATATTGGTCTAACTAAATCTACACAAAGGCATTGTGTTGACGAGTTGCATTTAATGGCGGTTTTTCTTCAGTTGTCTTGATTTTAGACGTAAATTGGGCTGAATTTGAGGCAATTCGAAGAATTTTTCGGTTGTCCGGTGGTGTTAGCGCTGTGTAAGTACCTCGTTTGTAATCTATAATATAAATAGGTAAGGCGATTTCTGGTGACCGATGTAAGTTTCACAGTTTTACCCCGATTTTAACAAAAAAATTATCATTTGAAAGGTAGTTCTTTTTAGCTCTTACCCAGATTTACAGATTTTCATCGTCTGGAATATTTTTTTGGAGTTATGATCGTCTAAAGTTGGTACTAACACATACATAAAATTATACAATGCTATGTGTGTGTTTATTAAATTTGTTAATGTGTTTGTGTTAATGTGTTGAGTTTGTTTTCTTCATTTAAAATGAGTGGAATTGTGAAGAAAAAACAAAATTTCCTAGAATTTGCACTCGAATTTCGAGTGCTGGAATCTGCTAGTTTTTATTATATGTATGTTTCACGATGTTTTATGTAATTCAGTACCACATTACGACTTCGTCCGATTTTTCTAGCGATTTCGCGATAAGAATATTTTTCAGAATAGTAAACTTAAATTTTCGAAATTTCCGACGAATTTAATGCACTTGTTTATCAATTTTCTTTAGTTTTAATATTACTTGGCTTTATTACAACCGCCTACTGATTTAAGTTACAATTGCTTGTGGTTCGCCTATTGATTTATGTTAAAAATAAAAATGCATGTGGTTCTATTCTGTTGAACCAACAAATTAATTAATAATGACTACAAACAAGGATAATGCACTTTCATAAGATTTTTTGTTTTTAAATTGTCACTGGAAGAATCAGTTATTTTTCTGCAAAGCTAATTTTGTTCATTTTTTCTGTATTTGCAATTTATAGAGTTTTTTAATCTTAAATATGCTGGTTCTAACCTGATGAACCACAGTGTATAATAGGCGCAGATTTTGTGGGACAAACAACATTTTCGTAATATATACAATCAAAACCAGCAAAATACGCTCCGACTCCGACTCCGGTACAAACACCGCGACTCCGAAATGAAAAATTCAAATAATTTTTAAAATACCCAAAAAAATTCATTGAAATTGGCGACGTAGTATTTTACAGATCACTAAGAATAAGAAGAAAATTGAAAAATGAAAAATGGAAAATGCAAAATGGAAAATGAAAATTGAAAAATTAAAAATGGAAAATGAAAAATGGAAAATGAAAATTGAAAAATGAAAAATGGAAAGTGGAAAATGAAAAATGGAAATTGAAAATTGAAAAATGGAATATGGAATATGGAATATGGAATATGGAATATGCAAAATGGAAAATGAGAATTGTAAAATGGAAAATGGAAAATTGAAAATTGAAGAATGGAAAATGGAAAATGAAAATTGAAAAATGCAAAATGGAAAATGGAAAATGGAAAATGAAAATTGAAAAATGGAAATTGAAAAAAAAAACGGAAAATGAAAAATGAAAAATGGAAAAGGGAAATTGAAAAAAGAAATACGGAAAATGGAAAATGAAAAATGGAAAATGAAAAATGGAAAATGGAAAATGAAAACTGAAAAATGATAAATGAAAAATGGAAAATGAAAATTGAAAATTGAAAAATGAAAAATGAAAAATGAAAAATTAAAAATGAAAAATGGAAAATGGAAAATGAAAATTGAAAAATTAAAAATGGAATGTGGAAAATGAATAATGAAAATTTAAAAATAAAAAATGAAAAATTAAAATTGAAAAATTAAAAATGGAAAATGGAAAATGAAAAATGAAAATTGAAAAATGGAAATTGAACATTGAAAAATGAAAAATTCAAAATTAAAAATTAAAATTGAAAACTGAAAAATGGAAAATGAAAAATTAAGATTGAAAAATGAGTAATGAAAGATGAAAAAAAATAATGAAAAATGAAAAATTAACAATTTATAATTAAAACTTAAAAATTAAAAATTAAAAATTAAAAATTTAAAATTAAAAATTAAAAATTAAAAATTAAAAATTAAAAATTAAAAATTAAAAATTAAAAATTAAAAATTAAAAATTAAAAATTAAAAATTAAAAATTAAACATTACAAATTACAAATTACAAATTAAAAATTAAAAATTAAAAATTAGAAATTAAAAATTAAAAATTAAAAATTAAAAATTAAAAATTAAAAATTAAAAATTAAAAATTAAAAATTAAATATTAAATATTAAAAATTAAAAATTAAAAATTAGAAATTAAAAATTAAAAATTAAAAATTAAAAATTAAAAATTAAAAATTAAAAATTAAAAATTAAAAATTAAAAATTAAAAATTAAAAATTAAAAATTAAAAATTAAAAATTAAAAATTAAAAATTAAAAATTAAAAATTAAAAATTAAAAATTAAAAATTAAAAATTAAAAATTAAAAATTAAAAATTAAAAATTAAAAATTAAAAATTAAAAATTAAAAATTAAAAATTAAAAATTAAAAATTAAAAATTAAAAATTAAAAATTAAAAATTAAAAATTAAAAATTAAAAATTAAAAATTAAAAATTAAAAATTAAAAATTAAAAATTAAAAATTAAAAATTAAAAATTAAAAATTAAAAATTAAAAATTAAAAATTAAAAATTAAAAATTAAAAATTAAAAATTAAAAATTAAAAATTAAAAATTAAAAATTAAAAATTAAAAATTAAAAATTAAAAATTAAAAATTAAAAATTAAAAATTAAAAATTAAAAATTAAAAATTAAAAATTAAAAATTAAAAATTAAAAATTAAAAATTAAAAATTAAAAATTAAAAATTAAAAATTAAAAATTAAAAATTAAAAATTAAAAATTAAAAATTAAAAATTAAAAATTAAAAATTAAAAATTAAAAATTAAAAATTAAAAATTAAAAATTAAAAATTAAAAATTAAAAATTAAAAATTAAAAATTAAAAATTAAAAATTAAAAATTAAAAATTAAAAATTAAAAATTAAAAATTAAAAATTAAAAATGGAAAATGAAAAGTGAAAAATTAAAAATTAAAATTGAAAACTGAAAAATAGAAAATGAAAAATTAAGATTGAAAAATGAGTAATATAAGATGAAAAAAAATAATGAAAAATGAAAAATTAACAATTTATAATTAAAACTAAAAAATTAAAAATTAAAAATTAAAAATTAAAAATTAAAAATTAAAAATTAAAAATTAAAAATTAAAAATAAAAATTAAAAATTAAAAATTAAAAATTAAAAATTAAAAATTAAAAATTAAAAATTAAAAATTAAAAATTAAAAATTAAAAATTAAAAATTAAAAATTAAAAATTAAAAATTAAAAATTAAAAATTAAAAATTAAAAATTAAAAATTAAAAATTAAAAATTATAAATTAAAAATTAAAAATTAAAAATTAAAAATTAAAAATTAAAAATTAAAAATTAAAAATTAAAAATGGAAAATGAAAAGTGAAAAATGGAAAATGGAAAATGACAAATGAAAAATGAAAATTGAAAAATGGAAATTGAACATTGAAAAATGAAAAATTCAAAATTAAAAATTAAAATTGAAAACTGAAAAATGGAAAATGAAAAATTAAGATTGAAAAATGAGTAATGAAAGATGAAAAAAAATAATGAAAAATGAAAAATTAGCAATTTATAATTAAAACTTAAAAATTAAAAATTACAAATTAAAAATTAAAAATTAAAAATTAAAAATTAAAAATTAAAAATTAAAAATTAAAAATTAAAAATTAAAAATTAAAAATTAAAAATTAGAAATTAAAAATTAAAAATGAGAAGTGAAAAATTAAAAATGGAAAATGGAAAATGACAAATGAAAAACGAAAATTGAAAAATTAAAAATTAAAATGAAAAGTGAAAAATTAAAAATGGAAAATGGAAAATTACAAATGAAAAATGAAAATTGAAAAATGGAAATTGAACATTGAAAAATGAAAAATTCAAAATTAAAAATTAAAATTGAAAACTGAAAAATGGAAAATGAAAAATTAAGATTGAAAAATGAGTAATGAAAGATGAAAAAAAATAATGAAAAATGAAAAATTAACAATTTATAATTAAAACTTAAAAATTAAAAATTAAAACTTAAAAATTAAAAATTAAAAATTAAAAACTAAAATTAAAAATTAAAAATTAAAAATTAAAAATGAAAAATTAAGAATTAAAAATTAAAAATTAAAAATTAAAAATTAAAAATTAAAAATTAAAAATTAAAAATTAAAAATTAAAAATTAAAAATTAAAAATTAAAAATTAAAAATTAAAAATTAAAAATTAAAAATTAAAAATTAAAAATTAAAAATTAAAAATTAAAAATGGAAAATGAAAAGTGAAAAATTAAAAATGGAAAATGAAAATGGAAAATGACAAATGAAAAATGAAAATTGAAAAATGGAAATTGAACATTGAAAAATGAAAAATACAAAATTAAAAATTAAAATTGAAAACTGAAAAATGGAAAATGAAAAATTAAGATTGAAAAATGAGTAATGAAAGATGAAAAAAAATAATGAAAAATGAAAAATTAACAATTTATAATTAAAACTTAAAAATTAAAACTTAAAAATTAAAAATTAAAAAATATAAAATAAAAAATAAAAATTAAAAATTAAAAACTAAAATTAAAAATTCAAAATTAAAAATTCAAAATTAAAAATTAAAAATTAAAAATTAAAAATTAAAAATTAAAAATTAAAAATTAAAAATTAAAAATTAAAAATTAAAAATTAAAAATTAAAAATTAAAAATTAAAAATTAAAAATTAAAAATTAAAAATTAAAAATTAAAAATTAAAAATTAAAAATTAAAAATTAAAAATTAAAAATTAAAAATTAAAAATTAAAAATTAAAAATTAAAAATTAAAAATTAAAAATTAAAAATTAAAAATTAAAAATTAAAAATTAAAAATTAAAAATTAAAAATTAAAAATTAAAAATTAAAAATTAAAAATTAAAAATTAAAAATTAAAAATTAAAAATTAAAAATTAAAAATTAAAAATTAAAAATTAAAAATTAAAAATTAGAAATTAAAAATTAAAAATTAAAAATGGAAAATGAAAAGTGAAAAATTAAAAATGGAAAATGCAAAATGGAAAATGAAAATTGAAAAATGAAAAATGGAAAATGAAAATTGAAAAATGATAAATGCAAAATGGAAAATGAAAATTGAAAAATGGAAAATGGAAAATGAAAATTGAAAAACGGGAAATGAAAATTGAAAAATGAAAAATTGAAAAATGAAGAATGAAAAATGGAAAATGAAAATTGAAAAATGCAAAATGGAAAATGGAAATGAAAATTGAAAAATGGAAAATGAAAATTGAAAAAAGAAAAACGGAAAATGGGAAATGAAAAATGAGAAATGAAAAATGAAAAATGAAAAATGAAAAATGGAAAATGAGAACTGAAAAATGATAAATGAAAAATGGAAAATGAAAATTGAAAAATGAAAAATTAAAAATGAAAAATGGAAAATGAAAATTTAAAAATGAAAAATGAAAAATGAAAATTGAAAATTGAAAAATGGAAAATGAAAAATGGCAAATGAAAATTGAAAAATTAAAAATGGAAAATGAAAATTGAAAAATGAAAAGTTAAAAATGGAAAATGAGAAATGAAAAATGGAAAATGAAAATTGGAAAATGAAAAATGGAAAATGAAAATTGAAAAATGAAAAATGGAAAATGGAAAATTGAAAAATGAAGAATGGAAAATGAAAATTGAAAAATGCAAAATGGAAAATGGAAATGAAAATTGAAAAATGGAAAATGAAAATTGAAAAAAGAAAAACGGAAAATGGGAAACGAAAAATGGAAAATGAGAAATGAAAAATTGAAAATGAGAACTGAAAAATGATAAATGAAAAATGGAAAATGAAAAATGAAAAATGAAAAATGAAAAATTAAAAATGAAAAATGGAAAATGAAAATTTAAAAATGAAAAATGAAAATTAAAAATTGAAAAATGGAAAATGAAAAATGGCAAATGGAAAATGAAAATTGAAAAATGAAAAATGGAAAATGAAAATTGAAAAATGAAAAGTTAAAAATGGAAAATGAGAAATGAAAAATGGAAAATGAAAATTGAAAAATGAAAAATGGAAAATTAAAATTGAAAAATTAAAAATAAAAAATGGAAAATGAAAATTGAAAAATTAAAAATGGAAAGTGGAAAATGAGTAATGAAAATTTAAAAATAAAAAATGAAAAATTAAAATTGAAAAATGAAAAATTAAAAATGGAAAATGCAAAATGAAATATGAAAAATGGAAAATGGAAAATGACAAATGAAAAATGAAAATTGAAAAATGGAAATTGAGAATTGAAAAATGAAAAATGAAAAATTAACAATTAATAATAAAAACTTAAAAATTAAAAACTAAATAATAAAAATGAAAAATTTAAAATTTAAAATTAAAAAATAAAATTAAAAATTTAAAATAAAAATTAAAATTAAAATTAAAAATTAAAAATTAAAAACTAAAAATTAAAAATTAAAAATTAAAAATTAAAAATTAAAAATTAAAAATTAAAAAATAAAAATTAAAAATTAAAAATTAAAAATTAAAAATTAAAAATTAAAAATTAAAAATTAAAAATTAAAAATTAAAAATTAAAATTTAAAAATTAAAAATTAAAAATTAAAAATTAAAAATTAAAAATTAAAAATTAAAAATTAAAAATTAAAAATTAAAAATTAAAAATTAAAAATTAAAAATTAAAAATTAAAAATTAAAAATTAAAAATTAAAAATTAAAAATTAAAAATTAAAAATTAAAAATTAAAAATTAAAAATTAAAAATTAAAAATTAAAAATTAAAAATTAAAAATTAAAAATTAAAAATTAAAAATTAAAAATTAAAAATTAAAAATTAAAAATTAAAAATTAAAAATTAAAAATTAAAAATTAAAAATTAAAAATTAAAAATTAAAAATTAAAAATTAAAAATTAAAAATTAAAAATTAAAAATTAAAAATTAAAAATTAAAAATTAAAAATTAAAAATTAAAAATTAAAAATTAAAAATTAAAAATTAAAAATTAAAAATTAAAAATTAAAAATTAAAAATTAGAAATTAAAAATTAAAAATGGAAAATGAAAAGTGAAAAATTAAAAATGGAAAATGGAAAATGACAAATGAAAAATGAAAATTGAAAAATGCAAAATGGAAAATGGAAATGAAAAATTCAAAATTAAAAATGGAAAATGAAAAGTGAAAAATTAAAAATGGAAAATGGAAAATGACGAATGAAAAATGAAAATTGAAAAATGGAAATTGAACATTGAAACATGGTAAATTCAAAATTAAAATTGAAAACTTAAAAATGGAAAATGAAAAATTAAGATTGAAAAATGAGTAATGAAAGATGAAAAAAAATAATGAAAAATGAAAAATTAATAACAATTTATAATTAAAACTTAAAAATTAAAAATTAAAAATTAAAAATTAAAAAATAAAAATTAAAAATTAAAAATTAAAAATTAAAAACTAAAATTAAAAATTTAAAATTAAAAATTCACATAAAATACATATCGAAATATGTAGATGATATTCAGCCATAATCAGATTAGACGAAAAAGATGAAATCTTAAAAACTTTAAACCTTCAACATCCAAAAATTCAATTTACTGTTGAAATTGAATCAAAAGGGGAAATCGCATATTTGGACATGAAACTTCGACGAACTACCAATAATATTTCTTTTGATTGGTACACCAAAGAAACGTGTTCAGGCAGAATAATGAATTATAACGCAACTCAGCCGAAAAATCAAATAATTAACACCGCAAAAAACCTTATTTATAGAGTATTAAATATTAGCGACAAAAAATATCACACAAATAATATACAAAAAATCACCAAAATATTAATAAACAACAGCTTCCCGAGGAAAATTACAAATACTATTTTAAATGATACACAAAAACTATTAAACCACAACTCTAATCTTGAACATCAAAACATTAAAGAAAAAGACACAAAGAGTTTTTACAGTGTACAATTTATCCCGGGTTTGACAGATAATAAAAGTATTAGAACAACAATGGAAACAAAAAACATCAGATTTGCATACAAACCACACACAACAATAAATACAATTTTTTCAAAAACAAAAACTCCAATAGAAAAGCTACAAAAAAGTAATGTTGTATACGAAGTCAAGTGTGAGGGTGATCAAAACAACAGCTGTGATCTTATTTATATAGGAACAACTAAAAGAACATTAGAAAAGAGATTAGGAGAACATCAAATGGACATCATAAAAGAGAGAGAAAGCACAGCGTTGTCAAAACATGTAATTACAACTGGACACAAAATAAATTTCAATAACACGAAAATACTGGATGTAGAAAAAATAGAAAAAAAGCGGTACACAATTGGAAGCTTACGAATTCAAAAGAATATAAATACAACCATGAACCACAAAGAGGACACCCAATATATTAGTACTAGTTACAGAGTCGCAATAGTTTAGAAACATTCTGTGATATTAATTTTAAGCTAAATGTAATTATACAAATTTGTGTTTTATGTTTGTAATTATACAATTTTGTGTTTTTATGTTTGCTGTGATTTATATTAATAATGTTGTAATGTGATAAAGTTTAAAATTCTTATTATTGTAAGTTTTTATTGTTCATATTTGTGCAATTATTGTGTGTTAATGTTGTGTTTTTATTTTATTTTATTTAAATAGACGACCCTTGAAAAAGTAACCAAAAAAGTTACGAAACGTCGGGGAAATATGTGATAAAACTGAGTTTTATTTTACATTTACGAAGTTAGGCCCAATTAGCTTAAAATAATAAATTATTAAAAAAAAATTAAAAATTTAAAATTAAAAATTAAAAATTAAAAATAAAAAATTAAAAATTTTAAATTTAAAATTAAAAATTGAAAATTAAAAATTAAAAATTAAAAACTAAAAATTAAAAATTAAAAATTAAAAATTAAAAATTAAAAATTAAAAATTAAAAATTAAAAATTAAAAATTAAAAATTAAAAATTAAAAATTAAAAATTAAAAATTAAAAATGGAAAATGAAAAATGAAAAGTGAAAAATTAAAAATGGAAAATGAAAATGGAAAATGACAAATGAAAAATGAAAATTGAAAAATGGAAATTGAACATTGAAAAATGAAAAATACAAAATTAAAAATTAAAATTGAAAACTGAAAAATGGAAAATGAAAAATTAAGATTGAAAAATGAGTAATGAAAGATGAAAAAAAATAATGAAAAATGAAAAATTAACAATTTATAATTAAAACTTAAAAATTAAAACTTAAAAATTAAAAATTAAAAAATATAAAATAAAAAATAAAAATTAAAAATTAAAAACTAAAATTAAAAATTCAAAATTAAAAATTCAAAATTAAAAATTAAAAATTAAAAATTAAAAATTAAAAATTCAAAATTAAAAATTAAAAATTAAAAATTAAAAATTAAAAATTAAAAATTAAAAATTAAAAATTAAAAATTAAAAATTAAAAATTAAAAATTAAAAATTAAAAATTAAAAATTAAAAATTAAAAATTAAAAATTAAAAATTAAAAATTAAAAATTAAAAATTAAAAATTAAAAATTAAAAATTAAAAATTAAAAATTAAAAATTAAAAATTAAAAATTAAAAATTAAAAATTAAAAATTAAAAATTAAAAATTAAAAATTAAAAATTAAAAATTAAAAATTAAAAATTAAAAATTAAAAATTAAAAATTAAAAATTAAAAATTAAAAATTAAAAATTAAAAATTAAAAATTAAAAATTAAAAATTAAAAATTAAAAATTAAAAATTAAAAATTAAAAATTAGAAATTAAAAATTAAAAATTAAAAATGGAAAATGAAAAGTGAAAAATTAAAAATGGAAAATGCAAAATGGAAAATGAAAATTGAAAAATGAAAAATGGAAAATGAAAATTGAAAAATGATAAATGCAAAATGGAAAATGAAAATTGAAAAATGGAAAATGGAAAATGAAAATTGAAAAACGGGAAATGAAAATTGAAAAATGAAAAATTGAAAAATGAAGAATGGAAAATGGAAAATGAAAATTGAAAAATGCAAAATGGAAAATGGAAATGAAAATTGAAATGGAAAATGAAAATTGAAAAAAGAAAAACGGAAAATGGGAAATGAAAAATGAGAAATGAAAAATGAAAAATGAAAAATGAAAAATGGAAAATGAGAACTGAAAAATGATAAATGAAAAATGGAAATTGAAAAATGAAAAATTAAAAATGAAAAATGGAAAATGAAAATTTAAAAATGAAAAATGAAAAATGAAAATTGAAAATTGAAAAATGGAAAATGAAAAATGGCAAATTGAAAAATTAAAAATGGAAAATGAAAATTGAAAAATGAAAAGTTAAAAATGGAAAATGAGAAATGAAAAATGGAAAATGAAAATTGGAAAATGAAAAATGGAAAATGAAAATTAAAAAATGAAAAATGGAAAATGGAAAATTGAAAAATGAAGAATGGAAAATGGAAAATGAAAATTGAAAAATGCAAAATGGAAAATGAAAATTGAAAAAAGAAAAACGGAAAATGGGAAACGAAAAATGGAAAATGAGAAATGAAAAATTGAAAATGAGAACTGAAAAATGATAAATGAAAAATGGAAAATGAAAAATGAAAAATGAAAAATTAAAAATGAAAAATGGAAAATGAAAATTTAAAAATGAAAAATGAAAATTGAAAATTGAAAAATGGAAAATGAAAAATGGCAAATGGAAAATGAAAATTGAAAAATGAAAAATGGAAAATGAAAATTGAAAAATGAAAAGTTAAAAATGGAAAATGAGAAATGAAAAATGGAAAATGAAAATTGAAAAATGAAAAATGGAAAATTAAAATTGAAAAATTAAAAATAAAAAATGGAAAATGAAAATTGAAAAATTAAAAATGGAAAGTGGAAAATGAGTAATGAAAATTTAAAAATAAAAAATGAAAAATTAAAATTGAAAAATGAAAAATTAAAAATGGAAAATGCAAAATGAAATATGAAAAATGGAAAATGGAAAATGACAAATGAAAAATGAAAATTGAAAAATGGAAATTGAGAATTGAAAAATGAAAAATGAAAAATTAACAATTAATAATAAAAACTTAAAAATTAAAAACTAAATAATAAAAATGAAAAATTTAAAATTTAAAATTAAAAAATAAAATTAAAAATTAAAAATTTAAAATAAAAATTAAAATTAAAATTAAAAATTAAAAATTAAAAATTAAAAACTAAAAATTAAAAATTAAAAATTAAAAATTAAAAATTAAAAATTAAAAATTAAAAATTAAAAATTAAAAAATAAAAATTAAAAATTAAAAATTAAAAATTAAAAATTAAAAATTAAAAATTAAAAATTAAAATTTAAAAATTAAAAATTAAAAATTAAAAATTAAAAATTAAAAATTAAAAATTAAAAATTAAAAATTAAAAATTAAAAATTAAAAATTAAAAATTAAAAATTAAAAATTAAAAATTAAAAATTAAAAATTAAAAATTAAAAATTAAAAATTAAAAATTAAAAATTAAAAATTAAAAATTAAAAATTAACAAGTTAGAAAATTATAGTCGGTCTAGACCGACTATACGATACCCTATACCATGCGTTTAGAAACCCTATCTCTTAGGCCCAACTAACTGGACATTGAAAATAAGCAAAAACCAAATTTGAGTGGGATTTTTATTAATTTTTTTGGCTGCAGATATGAAAAAGTTCATATCGGATGCTATATCTATAAAGGGACTAGGTCCAAAAATGGACCGATCCTGATCATGTTTGGTAAAGTCTCTTGTATTTTGCAAAAATATGTACAAACAAAATTTGAGAAGAATCAGTGCAATATTTTTGTTTTTTAATAGATTTAAGTGAAGATCGGGAAGCAGCTCTATATGGGGTCAAAGGGATCATTTTTGGACTACTCATTAGTGGATGTAATGAACGCATACAAACCCAATTTGAGTAAGATCTATATGACAATTTGGATCTTATGGCAATTTATGTCGATTTCATAGGGGTAATTTGTATGGGGGCTAGGTCTGAACATGGACCGATTCTCACCAATTTCAATAGCGTTCATCCCATGGCCGATAAAAGCTTATATACCAAATTTCGTCAAAATATATTCATATTTGCGACCTGCAGTTTGATTACAAGCTTTACATGGACACACAGACGGACGGACGGACGGACGGACGGACGGACGGACATTGTTAAATCAACTCAGAAAGTGATTCTGATTCGATCGGTATAATTAAAGATGGGTCTAGGTCAAATATTTTTGGTTGTTACAAACAGCAGCACAAAGTCATTATACCCAAACCACATAGTGGTATAGGGTATAAAAATTAAAAATTAAAAATTAAAAATTAAAAATTAAAAATTAAAAATTAAAAATTAAAAATTAAAAATTAAAAATTAAAAATTAAAAATTAAAAATTAAAAATTAAAAATTAAAAATTAAAAATTAAAAATTAAAAATTAAAAATTAAAAATTAAAAATTAGAAATTAAAAATTAAAAATGGAAAATGAAAAGTGAAAAATTAAAAATGGAAAATGACAAATGAAAAATGAAAATTGAAAAATGCAAAATGGAAAATGGAAATGAAAAATTCAAAATTAAAAATGGAAAATGAAAAGTGAAAAATTAAAAATGGAAAATGGAAAATGACGAATGAAAAATGAAAATTGAAAAATGGAAATTGAACATTGAAACATGGTAAATTCAAAATTAAAATTGAAAACTTAAAAATGGAAAATGAAAAATTAAGATTGAAAAATGAGTAATGAAAGATGAAAAAAAATAATGAAAAATGAAAAATTAATAACAATTTATAATTAAAACTTAAAAATTAAAAATTAAAACTTAAAAATTAAAAAATAAAAATTAAAAATTAAAAATTAAAAACTAAAATTAAAAATTTAAAATTAAAAATTCACATAAAATACATATCGAAATATGTAGATGATATTCTAGCCGTAATCAGATTAGACGAAAAAGATGAAATCTTAAAAACTTTAAACCTTCAACATCCAAAAATTCAATTTACTGTTGAAATTGAATCAAAAGGGGAAATCGCATATTTGGACATGAAACTTCGACGAACTACCAATAATATTTCTTTTGATTGGTACACCAAAGAAACGTGTTCAGGCAGAATAATGAATTATAACGCAACTCAGCAGAAAAATCAAATAATTAACACCGCAAAAAACCTTATTTATAGAGTATTAAATATTAGCGACAAAAAATATCACACAAATAATATACAAAAAATCACCAAAATATTAAAAGACAACAGCTTCCCGTGGAAAATTACAAATACTATTTTAAATGATACACAAAAACTATTAAACCACAACTCTAATCTTGAACATCAAAACATTAAAGAAAAAGACACAAAGAGTTTTTACAGTGTACAATTTATCTCGGGTTTGACAGATAATAAAAGTATTAGAACAACAATGGAAACAAAAAACATCAGATTTGCATACAAACCACACACAACAATAAATACAATTTTTTCAAAAACAAAAACTCCAATAGAAAAGCTACAAAAAAGTAATGTTGTATACGAAGTCAAGTGTGAGGGTGATCAAAACAACAGCTGTGATCTTATTTATATAGGAACAACTAAAAGAACATTAGAAAAGAGATTAGGAGAACATCAAATGGACATCATAAAAGAGAGAGAAAGCACAGCGTTGTCAAAACATGTAATTACAACTGGACACAAAATAAATTTCAATAACACGAAAATACTGGATGTAGAAAAAATAGAAAAAAAGCGGTACACAATTGAAAGCTTACGAATTCAAAAGAATATAAATACAACCATGAACCACAAAGAGGACACCCAATATATTAGTACTAGTTACAGAGTCGCAATAGTTTAGAAACATTCTGTGATATTAATTTTAAGCTAAATGTAATTATACAAATTTGTGTTTTATGTTTGTAATTATACAATTTTGTGTTTTTATGTTTGCTGTGATTTATATTAATAATGTTGTAATGTGATAAAGTTTAAAATTCTTATTATTGTAAGTTTTTATTGTTCATATTTGTGCAATTATTGTGTGTTAATGTTGTGTTTTTATTTTATTTTATTTAAATAGACGACCCTTGAAAAAGTAACCAAAAAAGTTACGAAACGTCGGGGAAATATGTGATAAAACTGAGTTTTATTTTACATTTACGAAGTTAGGCCCAATTAGCTTAAAATAATAAATTATTAAAAAAAAAATTAAAAATTTAAAATTAAAAATTAAAAATTAAAAATTAAAAATTAAAAATAAAAAATTAAAAATTAAAAATTTTAAATTTAAAATTAAAAATTAAAAATTGAAAATTAAAAATTAAAAATTAAAAATTAAAAACTAAAAATTAAAAATTAAAAATTAAAAATTAAAAATTAAAAATTAAAAATTAAAAATGGAAAATGAAAAGTGAAAAATTAAAAATGGAAAATGAAAATGGAAAATGACAAATGAAAAATGAAAATTGAAAAATGGAAATTGAACATTGAAAAATGAAAAATACAAAATTAAAACTTAAAATTGAAAACTGAAAAATGGAAAATGAAAAATTAAGATTGAAAAATGAGTAATGAAAGATGAAAAAAAATAATGAAAAATGAAAAATTAACAATTTATAATTAAAACTTAAAAATTAAAACTTAAAAATTAAAAATTAAAAAATATAAAATAAAAAATAAAAATTAAAAATTAAAAATTAAAAATTAAAAATTAAAAATTAAAAATTAAAAATTAAAAATTAGAAATTAAAAATTAAAAATGGAAAATGAAAAGTGAAAAATTAAAAATGGAAAATGGAAAATGACAAATGAAAAATGAAAATTGAAAAATGCAAAATGGAAAATGGAAATGAAAAATTCAAAATTAAAAATGGAAAATGAAAAGTGAAAAATTAAAAATGGAAAATGGAAAATGACGAATGAAAAATGAAAATTGAAAAATGGAAATTGAACATTGAAACATGGTAAATTCAAAATTAAAATTGAAAACTTAAAAATGGAAAATGAAAAATTAAGATTGAAAAATGAGTAATGAAAGATGAAAAAAAATAATGAAAAATGAAAAATTAATAACAATTTATAATTAAAACTTAAAAATTAAAAATTAAAAATTAAAAATTAAAAAATAAAAATTAAAAATTAAAAATTAAAAACTAAAATTAAAAATTTAAAATTAAAAATTCACATAAAATACATATCGAAATATGTAGATGATATTCAGCCATAATCAGATTAGACGAAAAAGATGAAATCTTAAAAACTTTAAACCTTCAACATCCAAAAATTCAATTTACTGTTGAAATTGAATCAAAAGGGGAAATCGCATATTTGGACATGAAACTTCGACGAACTACCAATAATATTTCTTTTGATTGGTACACCAAAGAAACGTGTTCAGGCAGAATAATGAATTATAACGCAACTCAGCCGAAAAATCAAATAATTAACACCGCAAAAAACCTTATTTATAGAGTATTAAATATTAGCGACAAAAAATATCACACAAATAATATACAAAAAATCACCAAAATATTAATAAACAACAGCTTCCCGAGGAAAATTACAAATACTATTTTAAATGATACACAAAAACTATTAAACCACAACTCTAATCTTGAACATCAAAACATTAAAGAAAAAGACACAAAGAGTTTTTACAGTGTACAATTTATCCCGGGTTTGACAGATAATAAAAGTATTAGAACAACAATGGAAACAAAAAACATCAGATTTGCATACAAACCACACACAACAATAAATACAATTTTTTCAAAAACAAAAACTCCAATAGAAAAGCTACAAAAAAGTAATGTTGTATACGAAGTCAAGTGTGAGGGTGATCAAAACAACAGCTGTGATCTTATTTATATAGGAACAACTAAAAGAACATTAGAAAAGAGATTAGGAGAACATCAAATGGACATCATAAAAGAGAGAGAAAGCACAGCGTTGTCAAAACATGTAATTACAACTGGACACAAAATAAATTTCAATAACACGAAAATACTGGATGTAGAAAAAATAGAAAAAAAGCGGTACACAATTGGAAGCTTACGAATTCAAAAGAATATAAATACAACCATGAACCACAAAGAGGACACCCAATATATTAGTACTAGTTACAGAGTCGCAATAGTTTAGAAACATTCTGTGATATTAATTTTAAGCTAAATGTAATTATACAAATTTGTGTTTTATGTTTGTAATTATACAATTTTGTGTTTTTATGTTTGCTGTGATTTATATTAATAATGTTGTAATGTGATAAAGTTTAAAATTCTTATTATTGTAAGTTTTTATTGTTCATATTTGTGCAATTATTGTGTGTTAATGTTGTGTTTTTATTTTATTTTATTTAAATAGACGACCCTTGAAAAAGTAACCAAAAAAGTTACGAAACGTCGGGGAAATATGTGATAAAACTGAGTTTTATTTTACATTTACGAAGTTAGGCCCAATTAGCTTAAAATAATAAATTATTAAAAAAAAAATTAAAAATTTAAAATTAAAAATTAAAAATTAAAAATAAAAAATTAAAAATTTTAAATTTAAAATTAAAAATTGAAAATTAAAAATTAAAAATTAAAAACTAAAAATTAAAAATTAAAAATTAAAAATTAAAAATTAAAAATTAAAAATTAAAAATTAAAAATTAAAAATTAAAAATTAAAAATTAAAAATTAAAAATTAAAAATGGAAAATGAAAAATGAAAAGTGAAAAATTAAAAATGGAAAATGAAAATGGAAAATGACAAATGAAAAATGAAAATTGAAAAATGGAAATTGAACATTGAAAAATGAAAAATACAAAATTAAAAATTAAAATTGAAAACTGAAAAATGGAAAATGAAAAATTAAGATTGAAAAATGAGTAATGAAAGATGAAAAAAAATAATGAAAAATGAAAAATTAACAATTTATAATTAAAACTTAAAAATTAAAACTTAAAAATTAAAAATTAAAAAATATAAAATAAAAAATAAAAATTAAAAATTAAAAACTAAAATTAAAAATTCAAAATTAAAAATTCAAAATTAAAAATTAAAAATTAAAAATTAAAAATTAAAAATTCAAAATTAAAAATTAAAAATTAAAAATTAAAAATTAAAAATTAAAAATTAAAAATTAAAAATTAAAAATTAAAAATTAAAAATTAAAAATTAAAAATTAAAAATTAAAAATTAAAAATTAAAAATTAAAAATTAAAAATTAAAAATTAAAAATTAAAAATTAAAAATTAAAAATTAAAAATTAAAAATTAAAAATTAAAAATTAAAAATTAAAAATTAAAAATTAAAAATTAAAAATTAAAAATTAAAAATTAAAAATTAAAAATTAAAAATTAAAAATTAAAAATTAAAAATTAAAAATTAAAAATTAAAAATTAAAAATTAAAAATTAAAAATTAAAAATTAAAAATTAAAAATTAAAAATTAAAAATTAAAAATTAAAAATTAAAAATTAAAAATTAAAAATTAAAAATTAAAAATTAAAAATTAAAAATTAAAAATTAAAAATTAAAAATTAGAAATTAAAAATTAAAAATTAAAAATGGAAAATGAAAAGTGAAAAATTAAAAATGGAAAATGCAAAATGGAAAATGAAAATTGAAAAATGAAAAATGGAAAATGAAAATTGAAAAATGATAAATGCAAAATGGAAAATGAAAATTGAAAAATGGAAAATGGAAAATGAAAATTGAAAAACGGGAAATGAAAATTGAAAAATGAAAAATTGAAAAATGAAGAATGGAAAATGGAAAATGAAAATTGAAAAATGCAAAATGGAAAATGGAAATGAAAATTGAAATGGAAAATGAAAATTGAAAAAAGAAAAACGGAAAATGGGAAATGAAAAATGAGAAATGAAAAATGAAAAATGGAAAATGAGAACTGAAAAATGATAAATGAAAAATGGAAAATGAAAATTGAAAAATGAAAAATTAAAAATGAAAAATGGAAAATGAAAATTTAAAAATGAAAAATGAAAAATGAAAATTGAAAATTGAAAAATGGAAAATGAAAAAAGGCAAATTGAAAAATTAAAAATGGAAAATGAAAATTGAAAAATGAAAAGTTAAAAATGGAAAATGAGAAATGAAAAATGGAAAATGAAAATTGGAAAATGAAAAATGGAAAATGAAAATTGAAAAATGAAAAATGGAAAATGGAAAATTGAAAAATGAAGAATGGAAAATGGAAAATGAAAATTGAAAAATGCAAAATGGAAAATGAAAATTGAAAAAAGAAAAACGGAAAATGGGAAACGAAAAATGGAAAATGAGAAATGAAAAATTGAAAATGAGAACTGAAAAATGATAAATGAAAAATGGAAAATGAAAAATGAAAAATGAAAAATGAAAAATTAAAAATGAAAAATGGAAAATGAAAATTTAAAAATGAAAAATGAAAATTGAAAATTGAAAAATGGAAAATGAAAAATGGCAAATGGAAAATGAAAATTGAAAAATGAAAAATGGAAAATGAAAATTGAAAAATGAAAAGTTAAAAATGGAAAATGAGAAATGAAAAATGGAAAATGAAAATTGAAAAATGAAAAATGGAAAATTAAAATTGAAAAATTAAAAATAAAAAATGGAAAATGAAAATTGAAAAATTAAAAATGGAAAGTGGAAAATGAGTAATGAAAATTTAAAAATAAAAAATGAAAAATTAAAATTGAAAAATGAAAAATTAAAAATGGAAAATGCAAAATGAAATATGAAAAATGGAAAATGGAAAATGACAAATGAAAAATGAAAATTGAAAAATGGAAATTGAGAATTGAAAAATGAAAAATGAAAAATTAACAATTAATAATAAAAACTTAAAAATTAAAAACTAAATAATAAAAATGAAAAATTTAAAATTTAAAATTAAAAAATAAAATTAAAAATTAAAAATTTAAAATAAAAATTAAAATTAAAATTAAAAATTAAAAATTAAAAATTAAAAACTAAAAATTAAAAATTAAAAATTAAAAATTAAAAATTAAAAATTAAAAATTAAAAATTAAAAATTAAAAAATAAAAATTAAAAATTAAAAATTAAAAATTAAAAATTAAAAATTAAAAATTAAAAATTAAAATTTAAAAATTAAAAATTAAAAATTAAAAATTAAAAATTAAAAATTAAAAATTAAAAATTAAAAATTAAAAATTAAAAATTAAAAATTAAAAATTAAAAATTAAAAATTAAAAATTAAAAATTAAAAATTAAAAATTAAAAATTAAAAATTAAAAATTAACAAGTTAGAAAATTATAGTCGGTCTAGACCGACTATACGATACCCTATACCATGCGTTTAGAAACCCTATCTCTTAGGCCCAACTAACTGGACATTGAAAATAAGCAAAAACCAAATTTGAGTGGGATTTTTATTAATTTTTTTGGCTGCAGATATGAAAAAGTTCATATCGGATGCTATATCTATAAAGGGACTAGGTCCAAAAATGGACCGATCCTGATCATGTTTGGTAAAGTCTCTTGTATTTTGCAAAAATATGTACAAACAAAATTTGAGAAGAATCAGTGCAATATTTTTGTTTTTTAATAGATTTAAGTGAAGATCGGGAAGCAGCTCTATATGGGGTCAAAGGGATCATTTTTGGACTACTCATTAGTGGATGTAATGAACGCATACAAACCCAATTTGAGTAAGATCTATATGACAATTTGGATCTTATGGCAATTTATGTCGATTTCATAGGGGTAATTTGTATGGGGGCTAGGTCTGAACATGGACCGATTCTCACCAATTTCAATAGCGTTCATCCCATGGCCGATAAAAGCTTATATACCAAATTTCGTCAAAATATATTCATATTTGCGACCTGCAGTTTGATTACAAGCTTTACATGGACACACAGACGGACGGACGGACGGACGGACGGACGGACGGACATTGTTAAATCAACTCAGAAAGTGATTCTGATTCGATCGGTATAATTAAAGATGGGTCTAGGTCAAATATTTTTGGTTGTTACAAACAGCAGCACAAAGTCATTATACCCAAACCACATAGTGGTATAGGGTATAAAAATTAAAAATTAAAAATTAAAAATTAAAAATTAAAAATTAAAAATTAAAAATTAAAAATTAAAAATTAAAAATTAAAAATTAAAAATTAAAAATTAAAAATTAAAAATTAAAAATTAAAAATTAAAAATTAAAAATTAGAAATTAAAAATTAAAAATGGAAAATGAAAAGTGAAAAATTAAAAATGGAAAATGACAAATGAAAAATGAAAATTGAAAAATGCAAAATGGAAAATGGAAATGAAAAATTCAAAATTAAAAATGGAAAATGAAAAGTGAAAAATTAAAAATGGAAAATGGAAAATGACGAATGAAAAATGAAAATTGAAAAATGGAAATTGAACATTGAAACATGGTAAATTCAAAATTAAAATTGAAAACTTAAAAATGGAAAATGAAAAATTAAGATTGAAAAATGAGTAATGAAAGATGAAAAAAAATAATGAAAAATGAAAAATTAATAACAATTTATAATTAAAACTTAAAAATTAAAAATTAAAACTTAAAAATTAAAAATTAAAAAATAAAAATTAAAAATTAAAAATTAAAAACTAAAATTAAAAATTTAAAATTAAAAATTCACATAAAATACATATCGAAATATGTAGATGATATTCTAGCCGTAATCAGATTAGACGAAAAAGATGAAATCTTAAAAACTTTAAACCTTCAACATCCAAAAATTCAATTTACTGTTGAAATTGAATCAAAAGGGGAAATCGCATATTTGGACATGAAACTTCGACGAACTACCAATAATATTTCTTTTGATTGGTACACCAAAGAAACGTGTTCAGGCAGAATAATGAATTATAACGCAACTCAGCAGAAAAATCAAATAATTAACACCGCAAAAAACCTTATTTATAGAGTATTAAATATTAGCGACAAAAAATATCACACAAATAATATACAAAAAATCACCAAAATATTAATAAACAACAGCTTCCCGAGGAAAATTACAAATACTATTTTAAATGATACACAAAAACTATTAAACCACAACTCTAATCTTGAACATCAAAACATTAAAGAAAAAGACACAAAGAGTTTTTACAGTGTACAATTTATCTCGGGTTTGACAGATAATAAAAGTATTAGAACAACAATGGAAACAAAAAACATCAGATTTGCATACAAACCACACACAACAATAAATACAATTTTTTCAAAAACAAAAACTCCAATAGAAAAGCTACAAAAAAGTAATGTTGTATACGAAGTCAAGTGTGAGGGTGATCAAAACAACAGCTGTGATCTTATTTATATAGGAACAACTAAAAGAACATTAGAAAAGAGATTAGGAGAACATCAAATGGACATCATAAAAGAGAGAGAAAGCACAGCGTTGTCAAAACATGTAATTACAACTGGACACAAAATAAATTTCAATAACACGAAAATACTGGATGTAGAAAAAATAGAAAAAAAGCGGTACACAATTGAAAGCTTACGAATTCAAAAGAATATAAATACAACCATGAACCACAAAGAGGACACCCAATATATTAGTACTAGTTACAGAGTCGCAATAGTTTAGAAACATTCTGTGATATTAATTTTAAGCTAAATGTAATTATACAAATTTGTGTTTTATGTTTGTAATTATACAATTTTGTGTTTTTATGTTTGCTGTGATTTATATTAATAATGTTGTAATGTGATAAAGTTTAAAATTCTTATTATTGTAAGTTTTTATTGTTCATATTTGTGCAATTATTGTGTGTTAATGTTGTGTTTTTATTTTATTTTATTTAAATAGACGACCCTTGAAAAAGTAACCAAAAAAGTTACGAAACGTCGGGGAAATATGTGATAAAACTGAGTTTTATTTTACATTTACGAAGTTAGGCCCAATTAGCTTAAAATAATAAATTATTAAAAAAAAAATTAAAAATTTAAAATTAAAAATTAAAAATTAAAAATTAAAAATTAAAAATTAAAAATAAAAAAATTAAAAATTAAAAATTTTAAATTTAAAATTAAAAATTAAAAATTGAAAATTAAAAATTAAAAATTAAAAATTAAAAATTAAAAACTAAAAATTAAAAATTAAAAATTAAAAATTAAAAATTAAAAATTAAAAATGGAAAATGAAAAGTGAAAAATTAAAAATGGAAAATGAAAATGGAAAATGACAAATGAAAAATGAAAATTGAAAAATGGAAATTGAACATTGAAAAATGAAAAATACAAAATTAAAACTTAAAATTGAAAACTGAAAAATGGAAAATGAAAAATTAAGATTGAAAAATGAGTAATGAAAGATGAAAAAAAATAATGAAAAATGAAAAATTAACAATTTATAATTAAAACTTAAAAATTAAAACTTAAAAATTAAAAATTAAAAAATATAAAATAAAAAATAAAAATTAAAAATTAAAAACTAAAATTAAAAATTCAAAATTAAAAATTCAAAATTAAAAATTAAAAATTAAAAATTAAAAATTAAAAATTAAAAATTAAAAATTAAAAATTAAAAATTAAAAATTAAAAATTAAAAATTAAAAATTAAAAATTAAAAATTAAAAATTAAAAATTAAAAATTAAAAATTAAAAATTAAAAATTAAAAATTAAAAATTAAAAATTAAAAATTAAAAATTAAAAATTAAAAATTAAAAATTAAAAATTAAAAATTAAAAATTAAAAATTAAAAATTAAAAATTAAAAATTAAAAATTAAAAATTAAAAATTAAAAATTAGAAATTAAAAATTAAAAATTAAAAATGGAAAATGAAAAGTGAAAAATTAAAAATGGAAAATGCAAAATGGAAAATGAAAATTGAAAAATGAAAAATGGAAAATGAAAATTGAAAAATGATAAATGCAAAATGGAAAATGAAAATTGAAAAATGGAAAATGGAAAATGAAAATTGAAAAACGGGAAATGAAAATTGAAAAATGAAAAATTGAAAAATGAAGAATGGAAAATGGAAAATGAAAATTGAAAAATGCAAAATGGAAAATGGAAATGAAAATTGAAAAATGGAAAATGAAAATTGAAAAAAGAAAAACGGAAAATGGGAAATGAGAAATGAAAAATGAAAAATGAAAAATGAAAAATGGAAAATGAGAACTGAAAAATGATAAATGAAAAATGGAAAATGAAAATTGAAAAATGAAAAATTAAAAATGAAAAATGGAAAATGAAAATTTAAAAATGAAAAATGAAAATTGAAAATTGAAAAATGGAAAATGAAAAATGGCAAATGGAAAATGAAAATTGAAAAATTAAAAATGGAAAATGAAAATTGAAAAATGAAAAGTTAAAAATGGAAAATGAGAAATGAAAAATGGAAAATGAAAATTGGAAAATGAAAAATGGAAAATGAAAATTGAAAAATGAAAAATGGAAAATGGAAAATTGAAAAATGAAGAATGGAAAATGAAAATTGAAAAATGCAAAATGGAAAATGGAAATGAAAATTGAAAAATGGAAAATGAAAATTGAAAAAAGAAAAACGGAAAATGGGAAACGAAAAATGGAAAATGAGAAATGAAAAATTGAAAATGAGAACTGAAAAATGATAAATGAAAAATGGAAAATGAAAAATGAAAAATTAAAAATGAAAAATGGAAAATGAAAATTTAAAA
The DNA here is from genome assembly GCA_963682025.1 of Cordilura impudica. Lineage (NCBI taxonomy): Eukaryota > Metazoa > Arthropoda > Insecta > Diptera > Scathophagidae > Cordilura > Cordilura impudica. The sequence continues at coordinate 149,204,946 of OY821518.1, read as the reverse complement.
ATGAAAAATGAAAATTGAAAATTGAAAAATGGAAAATGAAAAATGGCAAATGGAAAATGAAAATTGAAAAATGAAAAATGGAAAATGAAAATTGAAAAATGAAAAGTTAAAAATGGAAAATGAGAAATGAAAAATGGAAAATGAAAATTGAAAAATGAAAAATGGAAAATTAAAATTGAAAAATTAAAAATAACAAATGGAAAATGAAAATTGAAAAATTAAAAATGGAAAGTGGAAAATGAGTAATGAAAATTTAAAAATAAAAAATGAAAAATTAAAATTGAAAAATGAAAAATTAAAAATGGAAAATGCAAAATGAAATATGAAAAATGGAAAATGGAAAATGACAAATGAAAAATGAAAATTGAAAAATGGAAATTGAGAATTGAAAAATGAAAAATGAAAAATTAACAATTAATAATAAAAACTTAAAAATTAAAAACTAAATAATAAAAATGAAAAATTTAAAATTAAAAAATAAAATTAAAAATTAAAAATTTAAAATAAAAATTAAAATTAAAATTAAAAATTAAAAATTAAAAACTAAAAATTAAAAATTAAAAATTAAAAATTAAAAATTAAAAATTAAAAATTAAAAATTAAAAAATAAAAATTAAAAATTAAAAATTAAAAATTAAAAATTAAAAATTAAAAATTAAAAATTAAAAATTAAAATTTAAAAATTAAAAATTAAAAATTAAAAATTAAAAATTAAAAATTAAAAATTAAAAATTAAAAATTAAAAATTAAAAATTAAAAATTAAAAATTAAAAATTAAAAATTAAAAATTAAAAATTAAAAATTAAAAATTAAAAATTAAAAATTAAAAATTAAAAATTAAAAATTAAAAATTAAAAATTAAAAATTAAAAATTAAAAATTAAAAATTAAAAATTAAAAATTAAAAATTAAAAATTAAAAATTAAAAATTAAAAATTAAAAATTAAAAATTAAAAATTAAAAATTAAAAATGGAAAATGAAAAGTGAAAAATTAAAAATGGAAAATGCAAAGTGGAAAATGAAAATCAAAAATGAAAAATGGAAAATGAAAATTGAAAAATGAAAAATGATAAATGCAAAATGGAAAATGAAAATTGAAAAATGGAAAATGGAAAATGGAAAATGAAAATTGAAAAATGCAATATGGAAAATGAAAATTGAAAAATGAAAAATGGAAAATTGAAAAATGAAGAATGGAAAATGGAAAATGAAAATTGAAAAATGCAAAATGGAAAATGGAAATAAAAATTGAAAAATGGAAAATGAAAATTGAAAAAAGAAAAACGGAAAATGGGAAATGAAAAATGGAAAATGAGAAATGAAAAATGAAAAATGAAAAATGGAAAATGAGAACTGAAAAATGATAAATGAAAAATGGAAAATGAAAATTGAAAAATGAAAAATGAAAAATGGAAACTGATAATTTAAAAATGAAAAATGAAAATTGAAAATTGAAAAATGGAAAATGGCAAATGGAAAATGAAAATTGAAAAATGAAAAATGGAAAATGAAAATTGAAAAGTTAAAAATGGAAAATGAGAAATGAAAAATGGAAAATGAAAATTGGAAAATGAAAAATGGAAAATGAAAATTGAAAAATGAAAAATGGAAAATGGAAAATTGAAAATTGAAAAATGAAGAATGGAAAATGGAAAATGAAAATTGAAAAATGCAAAATGGAAAATGGAAATGAAAATTGAAAAATGGAAAATGAAAATTGAAAAAATAAAAACGGAAAATGGGAAATGAAAAATGGAAAATGAGAAATGAAAAATGAAAAATGGAAAATGAGAACTGAAAAATGATAAATGAAAAATGGAAAATGAAAATTTAAAAATGAAAAATGAAAAATGAAAATTGAAAATTGAAAAATGGAAAATGAAAAATGGCAAATGGAAAATGAAAATTGAAAAATGAAAAATGGAAAATGAAAATTGAAAAGTTAAAAATGGAAAATGAGAAATGAAAAATGGAAAATGAAAATTGAAAAATGAAAAATGAAAAATGGAAAATGAAAATTGAAAAATTAAAAATTAAAAATGGAAAATGAAAATTGAAAAATTAAAAATGGAAAGTGGAAAATGAGTAATGAAAATTTAAAAATAAAAAATGAAAAATTAAAATTGAAAAATGAAAAATTAAAAATGGCAAATGGAAAATGAAAATTGAAAAATTAAAAATGTAAAATGAAAATTGAAAAATGAAAAGTTAAAAATGGAAAATGAGAAATGAAAAATGGAAAATGAAAATTGGAAAATGAAAAATGGAAAATGAAAATTGAAAAATGGAAAATGGAAAATTGAAAAATGAAGAATGGAAAATGGAAAATGAAAATTGAAAAATGCAAAATGGAAAATGGAAATGAAAATTGAAAAATGGAAAATGAAAATTGAAAAAAGAAAAACGGAAAATGGGAAACGAAAAATGGAAAATGAGAAATGAAAAATTGAAAATGAGAACTGAAAAATGATAAATGAAAAATGGAAAATGAAAAATGAAAAATGAAAAATTAAAAATGAAAAATGGAAAATGAAAATTTAAAAATGAAAAATGAAAATTGAAAATTGAAAAATGGAAAATGAAAAATGGCAAATGGAAAATGAAAATTGAAAAATGAAAAATGGAAAATTGAAAAATGAAGAATGGAAAATGGAAAATGAAAATTGAAAAATGCAAAATGGAAAATGGAAATAAAAATTGAAAAATGGAAAATGAAAATTGAAAAAAGAAAAACGGAAAATGGGAAATGAAAAATGGAAAATGAGAAATGAAAAATGAAAAATGAAAAATGGAAAATGAGAACTGAAAAATGATAAATGAAAAATGGAAAATGAAAATTGAAAAATGAAAAATGAAAAATGGAAACTGATAATTTAAAAATGAAAAATGAAAATTGAAAATTGAAAAATGGAAAATGAAAAATGGCAAATGGAAAATGAAAATTGAAAAATGAAAAATGGAAAATGAAAATTGAAAATTTAAAAATGGAAAATGAGAAATGAAAAATGGAAAATGAAAATTGGAAAATGAAAAATGGAAAATGGAAATTGAAAAATGAAAAATGGAAAATGGAAAATTGAAAATTGAAAAATGAAGAATGGAAAATGGAAAATGAAAATTGAAAAATGCAAAATGGAAAATGGAAATGAAAATTGAAAAATGGAAAATGAAAATTGAAAAAATAAAAACGGAAAATGGGAAATGAAAAATGGAAAATGAGAAATGAAAAATGAAAAATGGAAAATGAGAACTGAAAAATGATAAATGAAAAATGGAAAATGAAAATTTAAAAATGAAAAATGAAAAATGAAAATTGAAAATTGAAAAATGGAAAATGAAAAATGGCAAATGGAAAATGAAAATTGAAAAATGAAAAATGGAAAATGAAAATTGAAAAGTTAAAAATGGAAAATGAGAAATGAAAAATGGAAAATGAAAATTTAAAAATGAAAAATGAAAAATGAAAATTGAAAATTGAAAAATGGAAAATGAAAAATGGCAAATGGAAAATGAAAATTGAAAAATGAAAAATGGAAAATGAAAATTGAAAAGTTAAAAATGGAAAATGAGAAATGAAAAATGGAAAATGAAAATTGAAAAATGAAAAATGAAAAATGGAAAATGAAAATTGAAAAATTAAAAATGAAAATTGAAAAATTAAAAATGGAAAGTGGAAAATGAGTAATGAAAATTTAAAAATAAAAAATGAAAAATTAAAATTGAAAAATGAAAAATTAAAAATGGCAAATGGAAAATGAAAATTGAAAAATTAAAAATGTAAAATGAAAATTGAAAAATGAAAAGTTAAAAATGGAAAATGAGAAATGAAAAATGGAAAATGAAAATTGGAAAATGAAAAATGGAAAATGAAAATTGAAAAATGGAAAATGGAAAATTGAAAAATGAAGAATGGAAAATGGAAAATGAAAATTGAAAAATGCAAAATGGAAAATGGAAATGAAAATTGAAAAATGGAAAATGAAAATTGAAAAAAGAAAAACGGAAAATAGGAAACGAAAAATGGAAAATGAGAAATGAAAAATTGAAAATGAGAACTGAAAAATGATAAATGAAAAATGGAAAATGAAAAATGAAAAATGAAAAATTAAAAATGAAAAATGGAAAATGAAAATTTAAAAATGAAAAATGAAAATTGAAAATTGAAAAATGGAAAATGAAAAATGGCAAATGGAAAATGAAAATTGAAAAATGAAAAATGGAAAATGAAAATTGAAAAATGAAAAGTTAAAAATGGAAAATGAGAAATGAAAAATGGAAAATGAAAATTGAAAAATGAAAAATGGAAAATTAAAATTGAAAAATTAAAAATAAAAAATGGAAAATGAAAATTGAAAAATTAAAAATGGAAAGTGGAAAATGAGTAATGAAAATTTAAAAATAAAAAATGAAAAATTAAAATTGAAAAATGAAAAATTAAAAATGGAAAATGCAAAATGAAATATGAAAAATGGAAAATGGAAAATGACAAATGAAAAATGAAAATTGAAAAATGGAAATTGAGAATTGAAAAATGAAAAATGAAAAATTAACAATTAATAATAAAAACTTAAAAATTAAAAACTAAATAATAAAAATTAAAAATTTAAAATTAAAAATTAAAAATTAAAAACTAAAAATTAAAAATTAAAAATTAAAAATTAAAAATTAAAAATTAAAAATTAAAAATTAAAAATTAAAAATTAAAAATTAAAAATGGAAAATGCAAAATGAAATATGAAAAATGGAAAATGGAAAATGACAAATGAAAAATGAAAATTGAAAAATGGAAATTGAGAATTGAAAAATGAAAAATGAAAAATTAACAATTAATAATAAAAACTTAAAAACTAAATAATAAAAATTAAAAATTTAAAATTTAAAATTTAAAATTAAAAATTAAAAATTAAAAACTAAAAATTAAAAATTAAAAATTAAAAATTAAAAATTAAAAATTAAAATTTAAAAATTAAAAATTAAAAATTAAAAATTAAAAATTAAAAATTAAAAATTAAAAATTAAAAATTAAAAATTAAAAATTAAAAATTAAAAATTAAAAATTAAAAATTAAAAATTAAAAATTAAAATTTAAAAATTAAAAATTAAAAATTAAAAATTAAAAATTAAAAATTAAAAATTAAAAATTAAAAATTAAAAATTAAAAATTAAAAATTAAAAATTAAAAATTAAAAATTAAAAATTAAAAATTAAAAATTAAAAATTAAAAATTAAAAATTAAAAATAAAAATTAAAAATTAAAAATTAAAAATTAAAAATTAAAAATTAAAAATTAAAAATTAAAAATTAAAAATTAAAAATTAAAAATTAAAAATTAAAAATTAAAAATTAAAAATTAAAAATTAAAAATTAAAAATTAAAAATTAAAAATTAAAAATTAAAAATTAAAAATTAAAAATTAAAAATTAAAAATTAAAAATTAAAAATTAAAAATTAAAAATTAAAAATTAAAAATTAAAAATTAAAAATTAAAAATTAAAAATTAAAAATGGAAAATGAAAAGTGAAAAATTAAAAATGGAAAATGCAAAGTGGAAAATGAAAATCAAAAATGAAAAATGGAAAATGAAAATTGAAAAATGAAAAATGATAAATGCAAAATGGAAAATGAAAATTGAAAAATGGAAAATGGAAAATGGAAAATGAAAATTAAAAAATGCAATATGGAAAATGAAAATTGAAAAATGAAAAATGGAAAATTGAAAAATGAAGAATGGAAAATGGAAAATGAAAATTGAAAAATGCAAAATGGAAAATGGAAATAAAAATTGAAAAATGGAAAATGAAAATTGAAAAAAGAAAAACGGAAAATGGGAAATGAAAAATGGAAAATGAGAAATGAAAAATGAAAA